>OZ025275.1:4073888-4673888 GCA_964019165.1 Mastigias papua | reverse complement strand
ATAAGAAAATCTTAAGAAGTTCTGTCATTTGAGCAATGAGTGCTTTACAATACCAGTTAATACTTGATTTTATTGTCCGTTGTTTTTGAAGGACATACCATCTGAAGGTATGGAGGAAGAGTTTGACTTGGAACCGAGATCGAAAAAGTCTCATGTGCAGGGTTCTGTGAAACTCAAAGTGAGGTTGACCGCTGTGCAGGTATTTATATTTTCAATTTCGTCTAAGTTCTCATTAGCGGTGGACAATTGACATTTTGTAGTTATTGTTCGTAATTTGCATTGGGGTGTACGGGAATTTACTTAATTGGTAAACGCTTAGTTGCCTAATAAACACCCCACCGTTAATTAATTTTTCAAGATTTTTCACCCAGGACATTTGTATTCCTCCTATTATTTTAAGTTAGCTCTCAACCAAGACGATTTTTGGAGGAGGTACTCTGGAGTACAAATATATACTAGCATTAAGAAAACTACGCTTATCACATAAGTTATATTGTTTAATATTGTTTCATTCTGTGACTTCATTTTTTAAAATTTTTTTCCAGACCTTCCTTCTAATACATTTTTCGTCATATTCCAGTCCTCCCCGCTGTATTCCAACCCCCTGTTTATATGGTTCTTGAAATTTTTCCATCCCCCCATTTATTCCAACCCCATTTCTATTAGGCACCCTAGAAGTAGCTTTGTTTTCATAGAGCCTTGATGTGGTTGTAATTGCTCTCTGCCATCTGAAATTGTTTATTCTCCTGCCATCGAAGGCAGTCAATTTTTAATGCGTATATTTTCTTATGATGCCGCTGGTAGGGTAGGAAGTTACCTTAAGCTGGCGAAACTGCCGAGAGAAAGTTGAGCTTTTAAAACCTCCTCTTAAATCTTATTTGTTTCATTTTGTAGCTTGATAGATCGCTTTCTATACATAAAATGTATTCTGTCATTAGGAAGAACACAGGTCAATCGATGATGAAAGTATTTCAACACCAATGAAGTTTCAAAGAAGATTGTTGAAGTGGTTCTTCAAGTATGATTATGAGGAATTTTTCAACACTGATGTAAGTATCTTATTGGTATTTCATTGGTGATAGTCAGTTCTTTCCATTTCTTTGTAGTATATTGCAAATATTTCCCTTTGTGTATAGATAAACAGGACATGATTGCGCATTCCTTTGCTGTCATACGTAAAGAAACTTCGGTCCCAATTCTAGTGCAATACCTGCAATTGTTCATGGAAGAAATGCTTACATCTACCAAAAACCTTGACCCAACATTATTACGAGATATCTTTCCTATGGCTCATCAGAACTATGGTTTAGGAAATCAGAATCGTCCTAAGTTGGCTAAAATTCAGACCAGCACCTATGGTATTAAGGCAATCTCCTTCATAGATAACAACGATTGGCAAGGTAGAACAGTACTCATTTTTCGAGTATGTCAGTACTTGCTCACTGTTTATTACGGAACGGTGTATATAGTAGTTAAATCGAATAATGATATTGATGAGCCTGGATAAAATATGGGTTTGTTATTTTTCAATAATACCCAGACGTATTGAGTTTAATACAGAGCCTGAGCAAAAACCAATAGCGGATCATCCAGAAAGTACGTACGCCGAAAAATCATCACATTTTTGACCTGCCCACCCACCCTGTACGTGCGAATACGCTTCTGATTCAGTTCACCCACGCACCCACCACTGTACGAGCGTATGAAGTTTTTTTGATATCCCTTGAAAAACGCTGCCCATTTCTAGCACCAGATTTTCACAGAATGAACACAAAATGCATTACGTTTTCACTTTTTCTAAAGTAATTGCTGCATTGTTATCACTTTTTGCCATTTTATCTGCATTTTCCCTCAGCTTGCAATATGGGTAAGCTTAGTAGTAGAACTCACCATCGTACGTGCGCTTTGACCTTATCAACCCACCCACCCTGTACGCGTGTGTACGCTTTTGACCTTACCCACCCACCGACCCTCGAAGCGCACGTACTTTCTGGATGGCCCCTAGCATTAAGGGTGCCTAGAGAAATAATTGTCTTAATCGATTGTTCATGGTACATCGGGCAGGACATTGGATGAAATTCTGTAGCGGTATTCATTAATTACTATTAATTCTTTGCAGGATTGTAAGAATGGTCCGTGGTCCATGCAAAAGTCAAAATATGCCGAGTATTTGCATCATCAGTTTTGTATTCAAAATGCTCTTTCTCCCTATCAAGAGGCCATCGTGTATGTATGCATTTCATGTTATTTTTATAGACATCTCATTTCGCAGAGTAGATTTGTGTCGTTTAAAATGATTTTCTGTGTGTGGTTAATTGAGATTTCACCCGAGCTGTCTAGATCAGAGGTGGAAAACTCAACCAAACAAGTGGCAAAAACTCATATTACAGTTAAATGTTGCCTACTGAACTCTATAGGCCCTGAATTAGAGATAAAGTACTAGATACAAATCCAAAACGAAGCATATGATATTGCTAGGCAACTGCAGTGACGAACGACCACACGCCCTATGAATTTCATGTTACCCTGTATTAAAGAACATGGGAATGCTTCTTGGTAGCTTTTCATTAGCAAGGCTGTAGTATTTGGGAATTTTGAGTCAGCGTGTTTTGTTGCTGGGCACCTAAAGCCTATTTCCCTTTAAGTCTCTTGCCGGCCGGATGTCGCTTTACGTTGGCCAGGTATGGCTCAGGGACCTTAGGTTTGACATCTGTGATTTGAGAGTATGTACCCTAGAAACCATTTGTTAGTTAAAGAGATATATTATATGATATCATGACTTTTGATAATTTATTAGTGAGTAAAGTAGTCACTAATTGATGCTCGTCATGTAAGATTCCTTGCTACTTTTTATGCTGAGTCTTTTGCGTAGTTGACAGTAGTCTGTTGAACAGTATAGCACTTGTTGGATTAGGAGCTTGAACTTCTGATGGTAGAAGCAAATGAATATTTTTGCCTTAGCATCGATAAGGTAGCATTGAGCTAAATTAGTTTTTACAATCCTGCGTAGGAGATGGGAGATCTATTCTGATTGTATCCAGAAAGTTACTGTTCCTATGGACCCTCTTATAAAGTTACTTGACATCATCAGAAGCTATGGCAATAAAGATGACCTGTCTTATGAAGAGGTATTTCGTTCAACAATATTTTCGGTTGAAAAAGTTGATTAGTTTAAAGCCTCCCCCACCCATTTTACTTTTCCACAACAGTTCATAGCCAAATTCGCAATACCCATCCACCCCTGTGTGTTACGTAATTTTAAATGAGCCTTAATGCGCAAATTTAGACTTTAATGTTTTGATGTTTTGACAATAAGCTTTTTATTCAGCATATGTCAAATAATTTTGTAATCCCTCCCCTCGCATATGCTCTCCCCACAAAGAAGCACCTACCCCAAAAGTGTAAAAAATAAATAGCCCCCGGGGGGGGTAATTCGGGAATTTATGGTATTTTTATAGTAATACAGATTCTCTGAATTCTTGAGTGCCCCTCACTTGATACCAGAGGTATTATGATTCGCACAATCTTGTGACATATGGAGCTGCAAATGCAAAACAACTTGTATTTTCTAAGACCTACCTTTTATCTTTTTGTTTACAGACTGATTTGTTCGTCAAATCATTGGATGATTTCCTTGTTTACTCAATGCAGCTGATTCGCCGTCATCGATTGATATTTCCTCCGACTGGCACTGATCAGTGTTTGCGCCTTGGCCAACTACTTCTGTAAGTATACTCCATTTGTGGCTTATATCCGCACTCTCTCTTTGTCATTTATTTTGACCTCTCTCTTTCTCATTTATATTGAATGCGCTTGGGACTGTAAGATTTTTAAATGTTGCTTCATTCTTTGGTTTGGTAGATTATCTGGTTTTGAACTTCAACTCTAATTTTCTACAGATGCCTATTGAATTTGTATAAGTTGCCTCTATTCAAGGCCGCATATCCCGATAGACGATTCACAACGGAACTTGAAGCTGAACTAAAAGTATGTTGCCACCATATAGAGATAGTCTAGTCTTGTTCCTTTATCCATTTTCCCCGAAAAATAGAAATTCAAAACTGAATTCTCAGCACTGTAGTCATAGCTATTTTTGCATTGAAATGTCACACAGCACAATATACTGAAGACAATCTATGACTGAGACGAAGAGTGAACATACTTTATATTTACTTCCAGCCTTTCGAATTTCATTACTTTTCTCATCTTATTCCTTAACTTGGTAGACCCCTGATTGTAAATTCAGTCCTTTTTTCTTGTTCTGCGATATGAGTCAAGTGTATATTCTGAAGTGGCTAATTTCCATTGTTGCCCAATTTGAACAGATTGGCACCAAGGAATGGTTTGATGTGACGGTAGCATACAATGAAGCCCTGGAACGGGTATGCATATACTCTATTTTCTTTTCCGCGTGCTAGGCTTGACATGTATTATAGATCAATTGTACTAAAATATTTACAACCCTTTAATATATAGGAATTACTCATAGGCAAAGTCTGTTCCTAAATACAATCCGGTTGTTCAGAAGTGACCCGAGCAATGCCTGGGAATGACACTTCTATTAAATCACATAGCTTTCTACTCTTAGTAGATTTAGAGAGAAATCAAAATTTCATAATCAGAACTAAAAGAGTCAATTGAAAACACGACTCCCTGGTAGAGCAGGTGCTATGTAAATAAATAACTTAGCACGTAATTTTAGCTTTATTCATTATTTTGTTAGTTTGGCTTGATACCTATTTTCTCATTGGTTTTTTAAGCTGAAGAAATTATAAGCTTATTAATAATTTAAGTGAAAAGTAATGAAATAAATGAATATAGCCATGAATGAATTAATTCATTAAGTAATCTTACCTTGTGGGCCATGAACTCTCAGTAAAGAGTATGATATAGGTCATTACAATTCAATTGAACAGGATTTCAGTAGTTTAGCGACTAGGAAATTCAAGTGCATTGCAGACAGAGAAGTTCGAGATGCCGTTTTTCATGAAAAAATAAATTGAAGTGCATTGCAGATAGGGGCGCTGACCAATTGGATGTTTTATCCAGAATATAATTATTTCTTTCATACTTGTATCATATTCCATGTTTTGTTAATAGAATGATGAGTCGCAACTTACCAGCCTTGTTACAGTCACGAATTCATTCACGGTTTATCTCAAAGCAGCCAGAAAGAAGTACATCACACTGTTTAAACCGTGAGTTATTCCATAGTTTTGTTTTAAGCTAGACTGTCGAAAGTAGCAAGCAGTAAGCTCTCTGGCCAACTTCTGATCTAAGACTAGCAGTTTTTAGCAGAATTGTCGTAAAGACACTGGGCCTGTTGTATTTCAAGACTACCTGACAGTCCTAGTTTTTTCCCTTTAGCTAATTTGCTGCAGTAGGCAAATTGCGGTACAGAGGCAACCCTAGGGTATTACATGAATCTGAGAATGCATTTTGCTAAGTAAAGTTAGGCTTTTGTCATATTTTGTTTATATTTTTTAGAACTGGAATCGACTACTACTCACTAGTATATTCAGAACTGGAAAAATTGGTAAATATATGTAGATGATAACATGTTCAATTTTAGTCAACTGCTGCATTTGTCTTTAATTCATTGACGTCATTTCTAGGGGGGGATTGATCAATTTGCATGAACAATTTGCTATAATATTTTATAGTATTAGGTAATACGGCGTGGAATTGTTTTAGAAGGATAAACGAAAATTTTGATAGGCAAGTGGCCTAGTGGTTAGAAAGCCGGACTGCTGTGTGGAGGATCAATGCTTCGAGGCAAACTTTTGGACCATAGTTTGGATACTCGCTTACTGTCCGTCCACCCAAGAGCAAGTTGGTGACTGCTGGGAACACTATGGAAATAACCTCACTATGCTGACGGCCCATGATAAGTGTCCTATGTAACACGTATTCCCTATCGTATGGAATCGTATATTGGGCTAACCAGCTCTCTACCAACTGAGCTTTTGGTTCAATATGTTATTTGAAAAAATTCGAACATTACCTATTTACCTGCGTATTTCCTCAATGTTTTATTTATATGACGATGCTCATCTTTGTATATTTTTATTATTTTTTTTGATAAATTTTAGTTTTCGGTTATTTTTAAAAGCAAGTATTGTGGTTTGGGTGCACTTGCTGTACCTTGTTATGAAGATCGGTTCGCTCGAAAATACCCCACTAAGTAAATGTCAAGTAGATGGCAAACTGTAAATTATAAGCGACTTGTATTGCAAACTTCATGACAATCTGTATTTCTATTTCAATTGTTTTAGTTGGCTGCAAAAGTTCGGCCAGTTATCGATGTGCTTTCTGAATGTATGAAATGCTCGATCGAAAACGAAGATTATAAGATTGGCCATTTCGAGCTATATCTTTCGCTAAAGAATTTCCAAGAGATGAAAACATTTATTCGTGATGAGTACGTGACATCTTTTTATTATTTGACCTGCATCTTGCCTCAATTGTTTATTCATTGGTTGAGCTACACTAGCTTCCAACCTGTTTGTGCCCTCATTGTACACAATGTTTTAATATGTATATGGATGTTTCTCTGTGTCTGTTGACTGCCTGAAAATATGTATGAAGCAATAGCTACCCCCATTTCGGCATTAAAAGCAACTGCAGAGAACCATACTTTACACTTGAAATAGTCGCGTTGGATACCCTGCTCTAAAGACTTTAGATTATCCCAATAACTTGTTTCCAGGGAGAGTAAAGGAAGAATTTTATTTTATTTGTCCGTCAGGGATAGGATCGAAGGACCAATCGATAAATTTCATAAATGGTTTGAATTAGGCATGAATAGATGGCTAGGCGTGGCTAAATCGAAATCAATAAAGCGGATCAAAAAAGCGGTAGAATTGGATGAGGTATGTGTTATCAATCTTTTTTTAAGATAACAAGCTGAGTCATTTCATTTATCGAAGTTTTGCAGTGTGAGAACTTATCCCAGGAGTTCCTGCACCCTTCCCTTGAATTTCCTGCTTCTTTAGTTTTTGATTGCAATCCTATAATTGCAAAGATATTCGTAATTTGCGTAATAGTGCGAAAGGTTCACATTGTTGTTTGCAAGCTTTGAACTGATGGGATCTGTTTGAAGTATTCACATCCAGCAACATTTGATCTATATCTAAGCCAGTGTGGAAAGGATTCCTGTTGAAATGTGCTGTAAGATACAGGGTCTGAAGAGCGTTTGCGTATAACCTCACATTAGCAGAAGTAGTCTTTCTGCTTGATTGAGTTTTCTTTCTATCACAGGCTTCAGTATTAAATGCTTGTTGATGACTAGTCCCATTTTCGCTTTTGCCATGAGCATTGTACACAATGTTTTTATATGTAGATGGATGTTTCTCTGTGTCTGTTGACTGCCTGAAAATATGTATGAAGCAATAGCTACCCCCATTTCGGCATTAAAAGCATTCTATGTAGATAGCAAAAGACCTCTTTCTCATGTGAGTTGTGTTGTTAATTTTCCTTTCAGGTTCGAGCTATGCATTCTTCAAAGAAGTACTCTGCGTCTGCTGTTGATGTAACATGGTGCCTAACTCAGGTTTGTAATGGTATTTGCCGTCTGGTATGAGTTACTCGAAGTTACTCTGTAGCAACTCAACAATCTATCATACATGCTAGAAAGTCATGCTGTACCATTCTCTGTTTTCTTGTTTTCTAACGGACAGTCAGAAGTGATCTTATTTCTCACGATTTTGTATTATTGGTAGAAGTGAAAATGGAAGTCTTTGAGCTTGCATTATAGTTCCAAATTTACTGCACAGCTATCGCTACCACCAGGCACTAGCTCGATCGTGCATTATACTAAACTTGAAACTCATAAATCTTCGTTTGAGCGGTCCACCTTGATGCATTAGGTGTCTTTTGTTCTATCGTAACTATGTAACGAATTCTATGAGTGGCCAGATGTACTAGTAAATATAGATTTTGTATTTTTTCGATATCATCCACATTTCATCATTATTTCTATTTTCTCAGATATGTATCTTTTGGAACAAGCTTCAATGGCCAGATGCAGATGGCTCATATGTCTTCTTGACGCAGATAACAAACGTGGGTCTCTTATTTACCTATTGTTCGTTTTATTGTTTAGGTCCAAGGAAAATTTCCTATTTTCATATTAGATGGTTAGATGGCCTACATTGAGTATCAGTATACTGGTGCCCGTAATGACACTGTATAGTTAGAAGAGGCTCCTACACTAGGAGAAGGTTATTTTTAGTTTGTCGTTTATATCATCGTTTATATGTTTGTTTCTATGATATTAACTATATATATATATATATATATATATATATATATATATATATATATATATATATATATATATATATATATATATATATATATATATATATATATATATATATATATATATATATATATATATATATATATATATATATATAGTGCCTGGATGGCGCAAGTGATTAGCACAGGAGTCTTCTGATCTAAACATCGTGAGTTCGAATCCGCACTGGGGCCAAAATAGATTTTCCAATTGTGGTAGCCCACTTATGACTTAGTATATATATATATATATATATATATATATATATATATATATATATATATATATATATATATATATATATATATATATATATATATATATATATATATATATTTATAGCTACTTATGTCAAATCAAGTCCAAAAATTAACCCATAAAGTAAATAACCAATGTACAACTTAATGGAACCAAATAAATATCTATGGATACCCTAATTTATCGACGAAAAATCTCCTGCTTAATTTGCAATTTATGTTTTATCCTTATTACGCGAGTGTATCTGATGACAATAACAGTATTTCTGAATTAGGGTATCTATGGGATAATGTTGCGTTGCTTTGGTAAGGTTTTTGAATTGCTTTGCCAAGTCTAACAGTGATCGTTCGATATATTCATAAAATGGGATCGGCCAGTGGGTACTGGCCAATTCAAACTGTGTACGGAATTCGTGGAACCAGGCAAAATGTCGCACTGGCGTTGTGTTTTTGCATCTTTGCACTTATGTGCTATGTTGAATTATTCTGTTTTATTTAGATCATCACGTCTTGTGCGACAGAATACGTTGATATCGTTCAAAACGTGTTGCGGATGGTTGATTATTACGAAGCCCAGACCAACGGATTCGACATTAATGAGAAAGTGCGTCTCATAGAATGAGTTTTCATATTAACAAGTCTGCTTTTCTTCTGTGACGTTTAGCGTTGTGGTAGATTGGCCTCAACAGGCGTCTTGCTCTCCAGACTCATCTTTACAGCATGTGGAATAAGCTACTTTTATCAAAACTTTTACCCCTTGATAGTATCATTTCCAAAGCCAACATATCGGCTATTTGTTATGTTTCCTGAATTCCCAGCTCTAAAAATTATATTTCCAAATCCAAGTGTGTTTGCTGTCACCTCAATAAGAACCAGTTTTTTCATTGCCTTCTTTCGCAGTTGTGTGTTACCATAAATAATCTGGAGCATGTACTGCAGTTCTTAGACACCATACCAGAGATATTGAATTTTGAATCTGTCCTGAAAGAGCTTTCCAAAGAGTATGGGGAAAACAGACTAGAAGGGCTGAGAGAGACATTAGAAGATGTCATAGGTGGCGCCCAAGAAGATATGAGGCAGAAACTAGACCAAATAATTGTGAAAACTGGGGATAGGGTAAGTCCTGGTGTATGACTGCAAGTAGTCTACTCTCTCCTTTTCTCACTACTGGTGTAATAAACTTGTATCACTTTCAAATTGTACCATTGTCAAGTGTTGTCTTTCAGTCTCGATGAGACAGATTGTTCGTGATTACGACGATGTTGCTTTAAGACGGTCACAAGTTAAAATCTTTATATCAAAAAAGCAATTATTGCATAGTTATGGTTGAAACCATAGAAATAATAGGACCTTATATTTCTATGGTTGAAACACTCTATCTATGACATATATGTTTTCGTTTTTACAATAGCTATAGTTTTCAACCTGTTATAAATAAATAGGTAATAGTAATATTGATTAATTATCATGAGGTTATTGGGTTTTGCTGTATTGACAGTTACTATGGAATGGTTGTTTCCACCCATAGGCTCATTCATTAGTTATTTATTGACCTCCTTGCTGACAATACTATTTTATTCGCATAATGTCATTAAGATCATTAGTCCATACTGTCATCCGATTGGAGCTATTTTAATCAATATTTCATACTGTCATTATTTCATTCGAATGATATTATTAAGGATATTGTTTTATTTGGTCATTATCATTAAGGTTATTATTTAGTCGGTTAGTATTTGTAAGATCGTTATGTTATTCGATTAAGATTATTGTGCTCATTATGTCATTCCGTTAATATTAGTAGGTCTTTATTCGTTTCTGTTAATATGATCGAAACCCTTTTTCCTAATCATTACTTTATATAGCCATTATTTTGTCCAGTCATAAGTTTTGTTCCATCATTATTTTATTCGGTCAGTATTTTTGGGTCATTATTTCATTAGTTGGCATTATTGGAGCGATCATTTTACCTGAAATGTCAGTAGCAGTGGCAGAAAGGGACCGAACAGAATTGCTGGCTGCTAGTTTTGAGCACTGCCCCAGTTTTATTGACAATGACGACAAATAGACACAGACATTCATAAAGAATTCAAACAGAAGAGCCGAGGTCAAACCCGGCAAATTCTAAGGAATTTTTGCTGTTTATTTTGCCTTTGCTTGGTTTGAATGTCTTGTAGAAAATATTTGTATTTTTGATTTGACGACTTACTTCATACTTGAAGATGCGAAGTGAGATTACCAAGAAGTTGCATCATGTCTGTAGGACTGCCTCTGATTATGAAGATCCATATGAGGTATGATATAACTCAAGTGAAGTTATTTATCGATACGTTTTGAAGCACTAAGACTTAATTCATGGGTGGGAACTTTGTCGACTCGAATCAAACAGGAATTAGCGTGTCAGAAATCCACCAGATTATTGCCAGTGGCTTTGATATAGGCATTGGTGCTATAGGTATTTGGTGCCCTGAAAAGTACCGTTTGTTCGAGTGGTATACATAAGCAATAGATGAGCGGTACGATTCCTTCATGTACCGTCATTCTTTTCGTGCACAAGGTAGATTCTTGATGTTGAAACTGTAGTTTATTTGTTGTGCATCGGCAAATTTAAGGTAGATCACACCATATGAACCTGCTACAAAACACTCGTACTATAGTAGTCTTTCCTGAACTGCATCAAATAAGCAGTTTTCAGCATTCTTCATCCGGCATAGATTTGGTCAGGACTAAAGATTGAAATCCATTCTAACAGTTAATTCCTTGGCCATCTTGCTATTGACAGTGAGACCACGGAGAATATTAGATGCTATAACCTCTGAAATACTTTTGGGAACTTTGGTTATATATCTATTACAATTCACCTGTGTGCTTTTCGGTGACTTTTAGGGCATGACTCATTAATGTAACTAGGACATAAGACATCTGTAGCTAGTCGTTGTAAATTGGTCCCTGTCCCGAATATATAAACTTAACAGAATTAATGTGTAGCCCCGGTTGAAATTCACTGGACAAAGATGCTAATCTGATTTTGTCAATTGAGAATGAAACATGTCAGCTGTTGATATTGTTGCATAGGAATCAAGTGTTTTCCTCATATGTTAGCTGTTCCCTCCTTTACATTTGCTATTTTATGCAAAAGTGAAATCGTAGGATATTAGATTTTATTGTGACTAGTGTTATTGACCCCTGAGGTTTAAAAAGGAACCAAATTCAATATTCTTTTGCCAATGAGACATTTCTGAGAAGTTGCAATTTCGGAGCTGTCTGTTAATGCCGTGAAACGATATATAGTCATTTTCATGCCTAGTTTTGTCGGAAATTATGCGTGCTGTAGGTCTCATTAGATAGCACACATTAAATGGAGCTACTGTTTTTCCTTAGCTTGCAGACGGTGTTCTTTCATACTTGGACCATAACCTCGTAACGTTGCATAAAAGTTTGTTATTTCCAGCATTTAAAAGGTAGGACATCTCAGTTTCGTGTTGCCTGCTTTTGCTGCTTCAATGTATACGCTCCTTCTGTATTACCTATCTTTATGTTTTAGAGATTGAATGCCCACGTTAGATAACTGTGCGTTTTTTTTAGATGTCTAATCCATGTCTGGGAAGTTGTCCTGTTCAGTATGGAAGATGTGATCAGAGAGACAACTAGGGTAACAGAATATTAAATTATGAAAAAGAGTTAGAAAGACAGGTTATGATGACAATGAATTTGACAGTACTATTTTAATATATCTATTTCTTTTTTCTCTTATCAAGCATTCATCGTAGCTTGGCAAATTAGATCGACCTTTCTTTTATCGAATATGTTAAGTCTGGTTTCAAATGCTTTTTGTCAGATTTTATTTGCTTGTAGCACAAACCTCAGTTACTCCATTTCTGAATCAGTTACTCAGTACTGTAGGATGTAGGCTATTAGAGACTGGGAATCCTTTCGTCCTAGGTAATTTGTAATTAAAAGCTATAAGGACTGTGTATCTTTTGGTCCATTTTGGTGAATTGTCACGCTTTGTTTGATAGTTAAATATTGTTCGTCTTCTTGCCTCGTAGAGAGATCCGAAAGTGTTTTCAGCTTTGCGTCAGGTTCTTTATGTAAGTAGCTTATTTCTCCCTTCACAGCATCAAAAGCTATTGTTTTCTAAGTGCTATATAAAGTGCCAGCAACTCTCTGAGTAGACCCGACCCCAGTAAATTATGTCTCAGTGCATCAAAGACTGTGATAGACATAGGGAAAATTTGATTGTAGTCCTATTAGGAAATATGTGGAAGCTCTAATTTGTTTGGCCGATGCAGTCTTGAATTCAATTTTCATATGTGAAATGTGGTCCTTGGTTTTCAGCATCACTTGGATGTGAGCAGAAACAACTACAATAGTTTGTTGTTATTTATATCCTTTGCAACATTCTCTTGAGTACCGAATAATCGGGGGTTGGAAGTGTTCTAGAAGTAGTAGTTAGGGGTTGGAACAAATGAGGGGTTGGAAAATAGAAGACGTGGATATTGCTAGGAGCAGCTCAGGAAAACTGATAAATCATGAAGTGAAAATGAGGTAAGAGCCGAGGTAAGAAAATTATAGCTATAGTGTAAGCGATTGTTTAAAAAATTTTTGACTGGTCTCTAATTAAATGAAAATGGTCCTGGGGGGTTGGAATAAGTGCGGGGATCGGAAAGATTTCAAGAACTATCAATCGATGGGGGATATTATTTGGTACTCAAGAGTACGGGATACTTGATGACATAAGATATTTGTGGGCTAGTCAGCAATCTTCTTTGATCATAAACTAAACTAAAATAACTTTATGACGTCATCTCTTAAATTATTTATTGTTTTACTCAAATTGAAGCTTACGTCTGGTTTGCAAGTTATCTTTACCAGAATAATGTTTGGAATGCCATAAAAGTATTTCACTTTCATTATCAAATTTTTTGCATTCTAGAGAGTTGTCCTTCATTTTATTTGATAAGATGAGTTACTGATAGTGTTTTTCATCAAATATGCAAGAAATTTAACTCTCCATTGAGGAAGACTCATTTCCTTTGCTCATCTCCCTTACTTTCGTCCCACATCATAGAGCCGTCTTCATGTTTGCAAAACCAGCTTCAATTAATCTTCTCTTCATTTTACATATAAGATTGCCCAAGAATTTTTCAATGGAGATGGAAATGGAATCTCAAATAACTTAATTTCGATCAGTCCATTCAAGGTTTGTCGTTTTGATTTTGAATCGTCAACTATTCTCTCTGTTTCAGTGTACACGATTCGATTCACACTCAATTACTCTTTCGAAGCAGCTTGGTGACCTTTTTGGACACTTCCAACTTACTGTACTATGAGCAGGGTGATATTCAGGAAAATTGCAGCAATAATATCTGCAGTTGTAACAGTAGGCTTACTTCAATGGACTGTCGGCGTTTAAAGATTATCCAGCCTTTGATATGAAGTGCCCGCGGATAATAGCCTCCTGTTTCATACTTGTTTACTTACCTGCGTTATTACTTGCATACGTGGATACTTACATTCATATATGCACAGGTGCTCATATGGAATGTTCTTTACATAGGACGGTGGAATGTGGAAAATATCGCGTAGGTCTTGTGAAGGGATTAGAAATGTTATCAGTTCGATTTCTTGAATAATTGTTTACTTCCTCGTTAAATTAGCATGAAAGTCTTTCTCATGATGAACTTTCAATTGTCATCTTTTTGGCTTTGTCTTCTTTAAAACGATTTATTTATGAGGAAAAGGCTCCTTAACACAGTGTTGTCCGACGTTTAGTAATGATAAATAAGTCAAAACATTTGCTTAAATATTATTTTAGCAATATCCACAAAGGTGTTGGTTGCATTTACACCTTTGTAGGTTCAACAATATCTTCCCTATAACAAATCTTTTTCAAAAATTTCTTCAGAAGCTGGTGTATAGTTGCAGCAAAATCTATCGCAAGTACCTCTACCCGATTTTTGAAGTTTTGATTCCGAACCTCCAGTTCTGGCAAGTTATTTGCTGTTCGTTTATGATTTTAAATCATCTTTTTGCAGAGTCTCGACAACTTGTTGTTGCTTTATGAATTACCTTCTGAGACAGTAATAGAGAATTACTATATTGAAAAATGCGAGGAACAGGTAAAAAATCACTCTACGTTTGAATTGTTGTTTTTCAAGAGTTATTCCACCTCTCTTATCAGCAATTGATGTATACTAAAAAGCATCCATTTGTCTCTACTTGTCTACCTGTTTGGTCATCTATTTTTTCTTTTTGTAAGTCTGTCTGTTTGTTTGTCCAGCTGTCTGCCCATCTGTCTGTTAACCCGTCTATCTACTCATCTGTCTGTCTGCCTATCTGTCTACTCATCTGTCTGTCTGCTGCTCATCGGTCTGTCTATTCTTTATTCCCCATCTGTCTGTATGCTTGTGTCTGTCTATCCGAATGTGAGTAGATTAGTAAAGGAGTCGTTGGATTGGTTCAATTAACTATTTTCCAGAATTACTCTGTTTTTAGGTAGTTTTTCCTTCAAGTAAGACTCATTCAGTCAGTTTTTTTACAGTACATTTTCAATGAAGCTATTGTTCATTCATTTGAAATTCATTCTCTTATGCGATTGCTGTGACTTTTTCTTCTCAAAGTTTTCATGCGTATGAGTGCTGTCTAATTTTCTAGTTAACTTCTAGGAAAGATCTGAAGAGGCGTTTGGTGCTATTGCCTTTAAAGTATTTTACTCACAAGAAAATAGCGCACTGCATGTAGAAGGTTTGTTTTGTCTTTTCCTACAACTGTTCTTTGGTTAAGAATATAGACATCCCATAATCTCTGTCAGATATCTTAGTCAAGTATTTTCTGATTTCAGAATCCAGGCCTTAATGTATACTTCAGTTCCTTTACTCAACATATTGAATTTGCATTCTATCGTGATATCTATTTTTCGTTTTATCAGTATCAAGCGTGCGAGATCTGCCACCTTTGGATTCGAACCGTAAGTATAGCCCGTGTATGTTTAACTAATGATGCAGCTTTTTGTGCTTTGATGGTATCTGAAAATTTTAATCTCATTGGATGTTTCATTGTCTCATTGCCCACCTAGCAGCAAATCAGTACGTGGTGATAACATTGTGGAAATTAAAGCGGTGAGGAAGGGAGCTGGGTGCCTTTCCTTACTATGTCGGCGGCTCATGATATGGGACTAAGCTTGTACTCTATCATTGTTTTCATATGGGAATAAGTATCCTTGTTTTTTTCTTCAGAGCTGGCGGATCCATACGTACACCTAGAACTGATGCCAAAGCATATATTCAAAGGAATTCCTGAGAATCGCACTTCTGTGCAACCTGAAACGCGATACGCAATATTTGACGAGAATTTCAGCTTGTAGGTTGTTTTCGTTTCCTTTACAAGCTTATCGTTTGTTTCTAAGAGGGGGGCATTTTAACCAGGAAGGACATTTGATTTGTTCTCTTACCAGTACACAACCAGCTGTTCATGTCTTTCCAGTCGCTAGTAGCCTTTCTCTGCATGATTGCAAGTGTTCTCTATAAGATTACGAGTTTTTGGGATAAAGTTTTCTGTGGTTCTTTTGTTTCATCTACCCAATGCTTGTGTTTTTGAATCTTCTTTGTTCGTTTTGTTTCTCCGTTGGCACTCCATCTATAGTTTTAGGTGAGATCGAAATGGGAAGTCGGTAGTAAAATGGCTTTAAGTCATTTTTCATTCAACTAATTCTTGTTCCCTTGACAAATTCTCCTGAAAATTTTCCCATTTCATCCCTTTACCTCATCATGATTCGGGTTGAGACAATTCTCAGCTGAGCATAGTCTGGAAGTGTTCTTATTTTTGGGGGGGGGGGCAATTAGACCTTCAGTGTTCTTATAAAGTGTGTTCTTATGCAAAAAGAGTGTATAAATTTGTGGATTTTGGAGGGTAGTTCATGCTGCACATAGAATGGTGTCTCGTGCTAAAATATAGTGCGGGCAAATCACTCTGCATTGTATTTTTATCTCACCAAAAAAGAGGGTTTAGTTAGGGTACTGACAATATGTCAGTATTCAACAACTATTATAGTTTGGAATATAAACAAGGTTTCCACTTTTTTGTTTAGTTTTCAATTTTTTTATATGCGTATGTTTTTCCAAGTAAGTTATGTATGCAAGAGCTTTTGTTTTACTTGGTGTTCATCCGATTTTGTAGTCAAATTTCCAAGGAGACATGTAAGCGGCCTGGAGCCACATTGGTTATGACTTTGTATGACCGAGATCGTTTTTATGAGAATGAAATGGCCGGTGAAATATTTGTGGATTTGACAAGAATTCTTGGACTAGAAGACAGAATAAATGCCAGCTTTTTCTCTCTCCGGCAAATTGAATTGCCTCTCATTCATGGATCTCTGATTGGACAGACGTTTCAAGGTAAGTAACTTTAGCTCATGCCTGGTTACGGCTCAATTTGTCGACATTATAGTGTCAAGTATGCCTTACCGTTTTCCATAACATCGCAAAATGTGGTTAGTGTCCATTTGGCTTTATTTGCCTGATTCATGTCAACAATTTTTCTTCTTGAAATTCATTCTTGAAACTATTTCCAAGAATCGTGGCACTCTCCTTGTAGCCACAAACTACAACCTTTTTATATCAAGTCATCCACCTGGTTTACACTTGGTATCCCCTTTCCACAGAATAGATGATGGGCAGAAAGGACACTCGTATTGACGCCTTCGTTGTTTTAGATTCAGTGGATTTGCAAACTTGTGCATGTTTTTGTTTTTGTTCGCTGCACTTTAAATTTCTAATGAAATGTACATTTTTTGTAGTATTGTCAGAACGTAAGGATTCGACGGCAGTCAATTTTGTAAAATCAAGAAATGATAAATTCAGAAAGATGGAAGCATGCATCTCAAAAGCCAGGGAAAGATTGTCACAGGATAGCAGATAAGTTTTTTCATGGCTATACCGGTCTCGCCAGAACTGTTCCATTTGGATACTCTTTCCGCAAGAGGCACTGTCGACAGAGGCTCTTTTTATGCCTGTTCGTGATATTTTTAGCATATGGCAATCATCGTTGGGATTAATTTTGTAAGACAATTCAATCCATGCATTCGGTTGGGTCAAGAGAGAGTATTATTAGTGTACACAGTAGATACAAATTAGTGTTGCATCTATATATTTTTGTGATCTCTTACAATTACATACATACGAACATACATAAAAAGAAATCATCATAAAAAGATTTCATCCCTACAAGCCTGTTTCGTGGTTGCCCACTCATCAGGGGATATATATAATATATATATATATATATATATATATATATATATATATATATATATATATATATATATATATATATATATATATATATATATATATGTATATATATATATTTATACTGGATTTCTCCTGTTTCGGTGCATACAAGTAAAACACATTATTGTTGGATCTACTCTTGGTACGGGTAGGGTGCAGATGGCACATTGCTCCTAAGATTCGCCATAAAAATGATGCAATATATCAAAAACTTACCATGATTATTCAAAGAGGAGACTATGTTTTTGCTTCCTACCGTATTTAATTGCATATAGTCTTGCGTTTACACCAGATATTTGGGTCCGATTCATTTCTGGTTCACTATCCGATCTACTTCTGGACCACTTTCAAAGTAGACCCAGTTTAGGTTCGATCTACTTTTTGTCGTGCAAACGATGAGATCCGATCGAAAACTGGTACTGACTCAAAGAAAGGAATTTTTGTAATCAGAGGCAAAATGCGCATGCGTACTTAATCAAACAAAAATGTGAATCGGATCCAAAAACGTCGTGTAAACGCAAAGCCTGCGCGTACCAGAAATGGATTTGCTAGACCCGATCCTGTTTAGATCCGACCCACTTTTGTTTGTGTAAACGTAGCCTTAATTCCTGTCGTCATAGGATGCTTGCTGGTCAGCCATCTAATAGTTATTCCAACCAACCAAAACAATGTTTAAGGAGTGGGGTAGCAAGTATCGAGATTTCATATTGCCCAAAGTGATATTGGTCCTTGGTCTTGTTGCAGAGGTACTATCATAATTGCCAATCGTTTTTTGTTATTGCGAAAATATTTGCTGACCATAATCAAACAGAGTTTATCGTACTTTTTCATTAGGCCTATTTGGTTTTGTTGAGAAGCTATTTCGTTCCTCAGCACTCCTTCCCTAGTTAAAGTATTCATTCAACAATGTAGTTATTTTTAATAATATTATGTAGTTGTGCACGCTGGAATTAAGTTCATATTTATTCAGATAGAGTTTAGAATTATCTATTAGTCAAACAGCAAAGCCACATTTGTATTGCTCTTTGCAGTATGAAATAGTACATTTTAAGATGTATGCATCTAAGTTTGTTTTATTCTCTTTCTATTATTGGAGAATCTCACGATTAGCAAATTGATGACGATGAGAAAGTAGTTGTTTATTTATTTGTATGGAAAAACCGGTAAACCGTGTTGTATCGAGCCTTGTCTAGATCAATTGCTGACGTAAGTAGTTTTTAAAGGAATGCATAAAATACCTAAGTGATTCAAGCGATTGCGTAGGAGGATTTGCACGATTTTTTTGTAAGAAACTGGTTTGTGATAAAGCAGCACTCGACTGCTCAGAAGGCCAAGATAGTTCAATATTGGGCTTTTGGAACCTAGGAAAGATAAGTTTATAGGGCTTTGAAATTCCAGTTTTTATGCAAGCCAATCATCTCTTTTGCATAATTTTGCATAATTGTGCATATATTTCCTGTGATAATCTACGTATTTCTGTGTTATATTTGTGCGTTGCCTGTGTGTTTGTGTCACGCTGCAGTGTTACACAAACTCCAATGTTCGTGCTAAGAATGTCAGTGACGGGCGAAAGGCTTTCTTGTGAAAAAACGTGTGCTGAGCTAGCTCGACTTTCAGCCCATTGAATTTCTTCATGGCATTACACGCGCTAAGCAGTGTTGATGTTTTAGGTGTAATGCCTTAGGAACAACATGCAACGGAGAGAATTTTTGGTATAAATCTATTCTAGAGTTTTACATTGAGATCTTGTAGCGCATAAGACTGTCTTGTTTAGATTTTGTTTTTTAAAAGCTCGTATATGCCAGTGACCTCTTTGCAACTCCATATAATTGTGAGAAGGAATTTGGGGCGATTTCAGAAACCATGCAGAACATCTCTGCTACTGTGTGTTGGTCACCAATTTCTTCTGCCTGGTAGATCCCGGCATCAGTTCATGTGTGCTCAGTCGTATAAAGTATACAAACTCAATTTCCAGAAGTTTTGTGGAAGTAGAGTTATTGAGCCAGACATACACCTTGTCTTAGAAAAGTTTGCTAGAAACTCTAATATACTTAAGAATCTTATTATACTTAGATGACCTAAATGCACTGCAGACGAATGCGCAATCTTACAAGCACATTATTGCGCTAAGGACACTTCGAAGGTACCATGAATATTTGATAATAACTCATTGAATGGTGGTTGTTCACAGCTGATAGCGAATGTCTACAAACAGACAACCTGCTCTATGAGTCCAACTCGTTTGTGCATCGATTTACGTAGCTATCAACAATTAATAGAATTGAACCAATTCATACCCGCATAGTAGTTTTCTTATCAGTAAAAACCAACATAGTATTCTCCATGGTCAAGTAGTGAACAACAGGAACCACGTGATCATATTTAAGCATGTGCAGTTGTATTTGCACAACAAGCTTTTTCTCTCGCACAACAGCTGCTGCATTAAAAGGAATGGCCTAATCAGTCTTTCATTCATTTTTGAGATTTCTAAATGAACACACCTGAGGTTACTTAGCGCTTTTCAATTCTGTTCTTTTGGGTTATAAATGATATTTCAGCAGATCGTCCTTAACAGGAAACTACACGGAAAACTAGGAAAGACCTTACTCGGGTTCCCAGAATGAATGAAGAACTACGAGCAATTCTCGTCGATGAAAAAGCAGCTGAACAAGAAACAATGGGTATAAGAAGAAGTCAAAGTCCGTTAAGGTTTGTCTTACGAATCTTCGATCTCTTTCGTGCTGGTAACCTGTTGCGCTGACCTGGAGTGTATTTTGGGGATAATTTCTGGATGTGGAATGCTCATTCAATAGCCATACACAAATCCAATGTTTTTATACATTCATTAGACTATCATGGATTTCTACTTTGCGTGTTAGAATCTCGCTAAGCAAAAAGACATCAAATACAAGGAAAGCTATGATTAAACGTGCCAGGTAAGTATTAAAGACGACAGAAGATCTCCTTGAGGCAGCCATTGAGTTTGATTGAAATGGTTGTCCTTATTGTCTCGTTCCAGTGAACGTTAGTTGCCTGTTTGATAATGGGGTTTACGCTTTAGTGATCACCTTTTGATGTACCTCGCCACAGACAAATGAATCAGTAAGCAGATCCCGTGAAGTATTACAGCAGTGAAACCATCTAAGATGTCTGGCAGTTACGTTATTGGAGAGACTGTAAATCGTGAGTTCCCAACTCAGACAAGTAGCAGCACAGCTGACCTTGTAACTATAGAAAGCGAAAGGTATTTCAAGGACAGTTTCGATACAATTCATCATAAGTACAGCCTACGTTATGACATGACTCGAACCGAAACGATCGCAAATGTCAAAGCGTTTTATAGATGCATCAGTAGGCACGTATACTAGCTAGGCAAATCTCACCCATTACGTCTTCGGTAGGTATGTAAATTTTGAAAGTAGTGAAACGCAAAAACTTTTAAGTAATGAATGGGCTCATAATGCAGTTCTTTACTATAGGATTCATATATGATACTTAGATGGTGAATTCTGCCAGGAGAATAAAATCCCGTAGCTAAGTCTTTGCATAGGGTCGGGAATCCTGCCAAAAGAATACTGTAACGTATAGAATGGCTAGGCTGGTTGAAGGTTGGGATTTTTGTGTTTACATATTTTTATACAGATTACTTAGTAATAACTCCTTCCTATAATGTTCACTAGGATAACGTACAAACCATGGTATAAAGACGTCGGATGCGTGGGCCACTCATGGAAGAGGATTGTATGGAGAGTCGTGAATGGACTCATGGCCATTTTGTTTGGCATTGCAGCTGTCTTGCAGGTATGGACATGCGATGCTGAGCAATTTTGTGTCCAGCAGTTATTTTCTTTATATTATGATAACAACGTAACGCAGAGAAGCTGACATTATGGTTTTGATTTCGTGGCTTTTCCCATTTCCAGGAGCTTTTCTGAGAGGGAATTTCATTTAAAATGAAACGCAGTGTAAAAGTTGAATTACCCTGGAGACAGTCTGAATTCAAAACTTGATTGTTTTCCATAGGTGCAAACTTAGGGGCTACAAGGTTTAAGACCCTCCTGACTAAAAATTGGAGACCCCTTCCCCCCTGGGAGCTAGCTTAATGGTCTACCAACTTTTAGATCAATTTTTGTATTCTTGGCTTAACGCACAAAAATCATCTCAAGAGCTGCTTGATATCTATTACCTGCCGCAATTTCTCTTTGAAGCCCCTCTCAAATAAGCCCTCCTCTCCAATAAGCCCTTTGTAGAAAGAAAAATTTTGTAGGCCCCTCTATATATCAAGCCCCCCTTAAAAATGTAAGTAATGCCAAAATAATCGATCTTGATAACGAGCATAAACTTTGTGGTATTGGTAACGTTCATTAGTACTCAACGAAATATCAAAATCAAGCTCAAAACTTCTACGTGTTGCAAACAGAATGATAATGATTGATCATAAATGATCACGGTGACGATGTTATTGATGAAAATTGCTGGAACATGTATATTTTTTCACCATTGAGAAAATCGTTTCATATTTTAAAAATTTATTAGGTTCCCTATTAATTTTGCCCCCTTCTCCAATAAGCCGCCCGCTACAATACTGGAAGACAATAAGTCCTCCCAGGAGGCTTCATAGAGAATTTGCGGCAGTCATTTTGATAGCAATTAACAATACGAAATTTTTATGAAATTGAGGTCAGATCCACAATTATGTGTACAATATATCTGGACCAATCATTGATCCGGACTGTCTGATCAAGATATTAATCACTGGATGCAGCATTTATGTCATACCCAGTAGCCATTACATGAAAGGGAACATTTACACTGAGAGCGAATTGGCGAAGAAACTAGATGATGCCATTGGCCGGGGAGGTTTGACTGTAAGAGACCGCACGGCAAGTAGGGGACCTCTTTCTGTTAGTAAAAATGAAGAAGGGGACTACCTTTGGCAGATAATGATATTATACACACAGTATAAACGACAGAGAATTTGGGACTAATTGACCATAAACTTCAAAAGACATGACAATCAGGGGCATAGCATTCGGGGGCATGGGGGATACGACACCCTCTCCAAGTTTGACACTTTCCTGGCAAATCTGCATGTTTTAAAACTTGTTTGGTAAGTCGACTCTTTCAAATTGTGGTCTGGAAGATGGCTTTTAAGTCGAAACTGTCAGACTTTTTCTGTCGTACTGACCCAACCTTAGGGGTCCTCCTATGTCATACAACAATGAAATGAAATATAACATTGCTTGATAAAGAGTAGCGAAATCGCCCATCCCCGAGCGTCACCGTGCTTGCTTCATTAAAGTTTGTACTAATATTCGCTTGTTTCATTTTGTTATTTTTAACATACTGTAGCTCTCTTGATGCAACCTGTTAAACTCAGGGGGATTAACTAAGCCTAGTTCTGGGGTACGGGGACGTGCGATTATTTGGGGGAATCTCTTTCCCGTACCCATTCCTGAAAAGTACGGAATCATGGGTTTCAGTTTTTGAAAAATGTGTGGAATTATGGCTACCATTTGAAGAAACATGCAAAATTATGGGCTCCATTTTGGAAAATGTTGCAAAATTACTTGTGGGAGCTATTGGAAGAATGAAATATTCCCAACAGTGAGACATAGAGTAAACGAAATACACAAATTGTAGTATGGTCTTGCTGTGTATTGAAAAATGTTCTTTGCCTTATGAAATTATGGGCAAGATGCCACATTTTGTCAAATATGAGCAAAATTGTAGGCCCAGATTCTGGAATGAAATGGCATGCTGTCTCCTTCGAAAACTAGGCTTAGTTACCCCCTCTCCCCTTTTAAAGCTAAATGCATCCGATAAATACTTGCTTTACCAATAAGTTTACTTTATCTCTATAGCTGTTTTGTTTTAGTCAAATCTGTTATTAGAAAAACAACTCAGAAAAGTCCGAAATCTGCCATTATTATTTATAGTAGCTTCTAGCTTCTAGCAACAACAACAACAGTAATGACCAGTAAGATTGCCAGTTCTCTTTCCTTTTCAGTGGAACGATCCCGACACCCATGTTTGGACGGTATGTAGAGGTTAATTATATATTTTTTTGTTTATAGTGTTGAATTTCGGCTCAGCATGTTGTAAATGAACAAGGAAACAAGTTCTATTCTGCTGAAAGTGTGGACTACAGTGGCCTATGGCTTATTTGTGTAAATGTCCCGAAGCAAAGAGTTTACGGGGAACAGCCTTGGAGAAGGATATGACGCCTTGATTTAGCATTTCATTTTGGCTATAAGCAACGAATTTAGGAGTTGGGAAGTGAAATAGTATTCAATTTCTTTTTCAGATAGTATACATCATACCATGCTTGTTGTCATTAAGCGTAACTTTATGGGCACGTATTCAAGGTTTGTTGCTGTTATTCTCCTTTATCCTGTGCTATTTAGTACAATTGAATAAGTCCTTTAGGGAAAGTGCCGGGTTAGTCCATGTGAAAACGGGCCAGAGTTTTTATTTATCACCCACCATCTCAGATATGAACCTGATTTTGTGAAAACAGGCCTAGTATATAGAGCTGTGAAACTTGGTGAAGTATTTCTAAAAAATTGTTAGTAGTTTGCTAGATATGGCCCGTTAGAAATTTTGCCTCTTCCCCTTGTTCTGTAGTTCACACAGTAAACTAGAACGTCTACACTCTGATAAGTTTCGCAATATCTTTTACCACCTTCATATGTTATTCATGCAATTTGGTAAATGCCCAAATCCTTGAGTGAGTAACTCAAAAATGTAGTCATTACTGTTGCATTCTTATTCCCTTTATTAAAGGTTGCCATTGATTCAAATTTGAACACCCTACTTTACATAACTCATATTTTCTAGAGCTACACAAGTTGCATTAGGGAGTTTATTTAATTGATTCAGAGTACTGCCATAGCATTACAGATATACATAAAATCATTTCGGTTCCTGACCCTATGCAGAAGTTATGGAGCTTTAGATATCCCCTTCTTTTGCACTATAAGTTAATTTTCTGCTGTAAGGTAAAACCATTGCTCACTCATGAGTTCTTTGTATCTACAAGAAGCACCAACTTGTAGTCCAAGAAACAAGTAAACATAACTTAATGACTGCAAGAAACCAGAGTAATTTTTTTACATGAAGGAAGTACTACTATATAGCTAAAAATTCAGTGACCAAGAATAGGAACACCACTTCAGAAATGGTCAGAACTTTTGAATAGGTACTTGTATCATAGTCAAATTTAAGTGATTCATATTTTATATACAGATTAGCATTTCATGATTTATGTATTGTAAGTTTTGGCTATATTTTTAAATATCTGACATGCAAAATTAGTTACATGCTATGTTTTAAAGCAGTTGGATAATTAATTGGCAAAGTTATTAAAAAATGTTGCCAATAACCTTTTCAAGATGGCCGAGCAGACATGGAAATTAGGCATTCAGGTTCAGTTTCAATAGCAGATGTCTGTGGAAGAATGAATTATTGGTCCTTTAACTCTGGATAGGTTGCTAAGCTTTTCATTGACTCTCTTTGAGCTAAATTTAATTTAATTTGAGCAATATGGGGTACAGGCCTGCAGCAATATGGGTTACAATCCTGGTACACTTTCATATGGAGTTATCCTGCTGCATATTTATATCCTGGGGCTGACTCCTAAGTTTAGTGACAAAGGTGGACTCACTAGTTTTAGGTCCAGTACTTTGGTAAATCTTTTAACTTTTATGCTTATGATATTGCTAAAAAGACATCTCCCAGACCAAGCCCTGGACTTGAATAGGGGGCAGGAAACAGATTTCCCTTGGCTCCATCCTGAGAGGGCCCCTGGAGTTTTGAAATGGTTCTGTGATAAGTTTGAAATCAACTATTGACATAACTGGGAGGCCTGTTTTTTCATTTACTTGAGCCTCAATGCAAGCTCTCTTCATGGACAAAATATTGTATTGACCCACCAGCCCCCCAGTTTTGTTTCAGAGCACAGTCCATGTAACTTATGCTGGGTACCTCAGGTGTGCACTTGATTATGTCCTTGGTATGCTGGTGCAAAGCAAAGATAAAATAGTGCAATGGCACATGATGAACTATTTCATGAGCAATAGACTGCACTTGTATTATTGTGGTTACTGATTTGTGAAATTACAGAAAAGCCATCTACAAATAGTCAAATGTTTTATGATGGTTGTGTTGTGTTTGCCTCTACAATAGTTTTCCATTACAATTTTTATCTAGCCATTCTGTATGCTCATGAAATCTTAAAGCCACCAGTGTAGCTTCTTATTCATTGATCTTATATCCTCCATAAACTACGTATGTGTTCCACTCTTGGTGGCATGTGTCTCTTCTTGAAAGCTAAAGATAATATGATTTTTGATACACTGTGAAGTAGTCTTACCTGTTTTACAATTCATGTTATAACTCAACAGAAAATGAAAGTAATGTGCATTTCTTCATATAGATTTAATTCTGTGGAAAGCTATTGCACTCCTTCATATTTTGGGTTGCTTAGCTGGTGTGGTGTTCATTTCAATTAAATATGGGGCAAAAATTTCAGAGGCTCATCCACATATTACAAGTGTTGAAGAAGGCTGGTAAGCTACTACACTACTAGAATCCATTTTGCCCTTTAGTTGTATCACTTGGTTGAGATTGCCATACTTAGTTCGGGTACTGTAACAATGCGTAACATGGTATCATATTGCTTATTCAAGATTGTGTTGGCATGCCAATGCTTTGCTGTAAGAATAGGAGCTGAAAGTGAGACAGAAAGTTTCACACTGTAAAAGATAGGAAATTTCTCTATAATTTTTACCATAGACCAATGGGTGTTTGTGTGCAATTTTTCTTTGTCTAGAACACCAGCTGTTCCTTTGTTTATATTTGATGTTTGCCTTTTTTGATGTTGACCTTTATGCAAGTATTTATTATTCTGTATTATATCCAAGGGAACTTTGTGGTCTGCTTGTTGTAGTCTTCTGGTTGATCATAGCATCTATTGTTGCTTCATATAGGTAAGTTTATTATATCATTTGCACTTACAATTTTGCAATTTTGGGTGAATTTGATGTCTATGATTTCTTATTTATCTATCACTTCTGATCCTGCATATGGAAGTTATTCAACTTGGCTTAGGGGCCATTGACAGAATGGGAGAAATGGGCCCCCTGTTGATGTCATTAAAAAAGTTGTCTATACACCACTTTCACGGACCGCGCACTAGAGGACTGGGCCGAGATTTGGGGTGAAAGAAATTTTTTGTTGTATACAAATACTTATGAATACGGCTTGTTGATTGTCAATATCGTTGGATATTTCACGTGTCTCTCATCGTTTTCATTTGTTATCTGCTATTATTTGTTGATATGTGATCTGGCTACCTTGGGAAGAGTGTTTTCTCAAAACTTTTACGAGTAATTTAGGCTCGCAGCTCACAGAAGTAGTATCTTACACTGTAGTGGCCTAAGCCTACCCAGTCGTATCATAATGGTCAATGGAAACTGTGTTGTAGTTGATTGCCGAAATAGCAACTACAGATTGAAATAGTGGAAGAAGCAGGAATTTAGTGAGTATAAAGATCTTTCTCAGAAATAGCCCTTGTCCAAGACCTTCCACGCTGCATCACTCCCATAGTAAACTTCTCAACTCATAAACGGGAAAGTCTGGATTTGTAAAATGAGAAGGGTATCTGGAAAGAATACAGCTTTGACCCCAGGTGAGAGTGATATAGTTTGTTCAGAGCATTTTGTTGATGGACCACTAACTGTTGAAAACTCAGATCCAACTTGGAATGTAAGATACATAGCTGGAGTGAAAAAGCAAAGAAAAGTTTTGGTATGTCAAACTGAGCTTCCAGCAACTGAGACTGTAGAAGAACTGAATTCAAGTATCTCCATGGATGTTATCTTGCTGAGGAGTCATCCTGTGTAAACTGTCCAAATATGGGAGCACAAAGTGCTGCTTTGCAGAGTGAAATTGAAATACTTAGAGTGGAACATTTTAAGCCAAGTTGATAAAGTATCACATACACTTTTAAAAGAAAAATCTGCAAGAAAGCCATTTTAATGGGTGCATAGAAAACCTGATGCTAAAACGCAATTTTACACTGGCTTGCAAGCTGTGACTATATTTAACTTAATATTTAATATATATAGCCTAGCCTGCCAACAATAATATATTGGAGAGGAAAGCAAACTCAGTCACCAGCAAAAAGTAAGTTCTCTAGGAGACAACATAGAGTGACCCATAGAGATCAGTTTCTAATGGTTCTTATGTGGATTAGACTTGGCATTTTCAATGAGGATTTAGCAGATAGATTTTGTTTTTCCTCTTGTGTATGCTCAAAGACATTTACCACATGGATCAAAATGTTGGCAAGCGTAAATGGGAATGCTCTTATTTTCTGGCTTCCAAGGGGCCTAATTCAATCAAATTTGCCTTCTGCACCCAAAAAGTTTAGCCCAAAAACAAGATGCATAATAGACTGCATTGAGATGTTGTATTGAAAGATAAAGGTTTTTGCATGTTAAAGAATGAACTTGGTCAGATTATAAGAATCACAACACAGGTAGATTTCTGATTGTAATGTCCCCAAATGGCTACATCATAGTCTTATTTTGATTTTATAATTATTGCTCTATGAATATGTCGCCTGGGCTAGAGTAGAGTCTCAAATGATGGCAGCAGAATGTGAAAAGACAAAAGGTGTTGCTAATTTCAGAATTCATGTTGAACTTGCCATTAATAGAATAAAAGAATTCAAGATAGTTAAAAATGCATTGCCAATAAATGCATTACCATTAGTAGAAGGCATTATGAAGCTGTGTAGCAATATGCAATATTCAAGTACCATTAATTAAAAGTTGAGAAAGAACTAACTAAAAGAAGTTATACTATTCACAAATTAGATGTTAAGTGCAAAAGATGAAACAAGCTTTATACTTATTAAAGCTCAGGAAGCCAAGTGATAAGAATAGTTTAACATATTATGGAATAGTATATGATAGTGAAGTATAGTATAATATAGCATAGTACAGTATAATATTGCATAGTGTAGTATAGCATAGTATAGTATGCTTTAGAAATGTTATATGATTAAAATGGTTATATACATTTACATACACTTCTTTGCTGAGTGTCTGATTTCCAAATTTATGACAATACTGTAGGAACATAATGGACTAATGTAAAATTCTTCTGAATTCCTTTCCAACTATAGCCAGTGCTCTCTATCAAATTCCAACTTGTCAAGAAAATAGCTATGGTCATTACTGGCAAGTTCATTAGGATGAAAACTAGGACTTAAACCTGCCCATGTACAGTGTAACTGGCCAGTATCTAACCCAACCCTGATCCAATTTGTACGGCTCTGGAATCATATGGCTGCCATCCACATACAGTTTTTTCACAATGTCTAGCAATATCTGCTTGGACTTCCTCAGCTGTTGTATTCTTCCTTCTTTCCACTAATTTTCAATCCCCGAAGATGCAAGAAATCCTTCAATTCATCAACTTTCTTTGTAGATATCGTTGCCAAATCCATGTTGCTCGATTAGGCCTATTACCCAACCCAGCTTATCTGTTTCTGTGAGCTGTGAGCCTAAATTACTCGTAAAAGTGTTGAGAAAACACTCTTCCCAAGGCAGCCAGATCACATATTAGCAAATAATAGCAGATAATAAATGAAAAGGACGAGAGACACGCGAAATATCCTACGATAGTCACAATCAACAAGCCGTATTCATAGTTATTTGTCTACTAGAAAAATTTCTTTCACCCCAAATCTCGGCCCAGTCCTCTAGTGCGCGGTCGGTGAAAGTGGTGTATTGGCTAGGAAATACATGTTGTATGATTTTGGGAGGGGTGTAGAAAAGCCAGTTGCATAAAGCACTTTCTCACAGCTGGGAGGGATTTTGACCACCATCTTTGACATTTTCTCAGGATTTGAGAGCCTCCTATGAGCTCTGATTGACTCATACACTATTTAAGTTTAAGAAACTCATTGGCTGCAAAATTTTTCCCCTTTGCTATTGAAATCAAAATAGAAATCTGCCATATACCATACTATTTTGAAACCAGACATCAAAATATGTATTTACTTACAGTAAAATCTGGCTTATATAATCCGAGATACACAGAAAAAGCACAGCATTTATGCAATATGCAACAGCTTTGCAAATCTGACTTATGTGAGGTTGGTTGTATAAGTCTCTGTTTCACTATGCTTTTTTACTTTGCAGATCATGTAAAGAGAAGTTTATGAAGTTGGTTGGTCAGTCAATGACACCTTCATGTGTAACCTCCAAACATTCTTCAAATTTTGAGGTGATTTGGTCTTGCTTAGGGTCACAAATACCCCTTGTTGCTAGTAGGAAATTGTGGGTGTTTCAGGGAGTTATGAGGTCTAATTCTTCTGATTAATGTGATTGTGACTTTATAGTTTGAGATATGTTTTGTTGCTCAGTTTTGAGGAGTTCTGTTCAAAGGTTTGCACATTCTCAAATGGCTCAATAAATGCTAGAAATGTCATGGAAGGAACTCCTTATATGCTTATGTTGTTCCTCTGTACAGAGCAATCGGCCATTGACACCCTTTCATGCGCCCTAGTTGGCATATTATTGCTGAGTTCTCACAATTATTGTCACATGTTCTCTGTATAACATCTACTTTCTTCAACAGCCTCAACGCTTGGAATCAACTTGAAACAAGCTGAAATGAACAATGGCTTTCAGAAAAATGAAAAGAGAACTAGAAAATTATTTTCAATTCAAATATAATTTTGTGTACTTATGAACGTATTAATGGGTATAGATTTGCTTGCCTGTCGCGAGGTAGGAGGGCATGGGGGCCTTATATCCTCTGGAATAATATATTGTCAGCATAACATGCCTTAATCAGCCTTAATCAGTAAATCTTGATAGAACGCTCAACTTGCCGGCAGATATTGTAGCATTCACAAATGTCCTAAATAGATATCGTGCATGCTGTTGGCAGTAATATTATATGTCTTAAGACTTTGCTTGTATTGTTAATTTAGCCATTGGTTTACACCAGTCCTTCTTCTCAAGTTAGACAATATTTGATCTAAAGTTCAGTAAATAACTGTTTTCACCAACTTAAATGATGTGGGCTTATTCAAGACAGGTTTGTTACAAATTCATAGTGTTAGGATGGAGCTAATTTGAGGGGGTTTTTTCAAGGGGGCCAATATGAGGATGTACAGTATTTCATTTTACTATAATACGCACTAAGAGAGTGCAGAAGCCACACCCAGTTCTTAGATGCACCGCCCATGTCACACTCCTTTTCCCCAGAAGCATCATCTTCGCGACAGCCCTGTTCATTTGGTCCATTTGCATGTAGATAGCCTTAGATATTTGTGTACAAAGCAGGGACGGTGCTTGAACCCAAAACGTGATGTGCTTGGGATCCGGAACAGGTTTGGTTGCGACGAATTTGAAAATGCATTGCCTACAGAATTTTATATTCATTTGGATTAACTTGAATACACAGTCTATACTTCTCTTTGTAAAGTTAATGGAGTAAAACAAAGGTTTATATTGAGTGGGTACCATTTTAATCTGTAAAACTAAGAACATGTGCATAAATAGGGTACCTCACTGTATGCTTTATTCATAACTTCTTTTGAGTAAATAAATATTGAGAAGTTGAAGTACGAAATCTTTTGGGTTAAAATAACGTAGGGTAGTAGTAGTGATATTTTAACAGGATAAAATGCTTCCAACAATATAATTCTTGTCACTGCCTGTCCTACTTAGAAGAAAAGTATTAGAATGCTAATTTAAATTTTTATACCTTGAATAATTGTCCGGTGAAAAGTCCATAATAAAACTTAGGAAGATTGGTGTATGAAAGTTGTCATTTTTAAAACCAAGCCCAGTTTTTCCTTAGAATCCTTTCCATTTTCGGTAGTTCTTACATAGGCAAATCGTTATATAACTTAGCTTCCATGTAAAAAGTTCTTGTCTCGCATATTGAGTTCAAGTAGTTTCGATGTTATTGAAATGTATTAGTATCAGCAACAAATTGTGCAATGGATTTCGAAGAATTAAAACTAGCAGCGTTGTGTATGGATGCAATCAATCATAGATCATGTAAAGCACTTTCTCGTTGTCTTGCCGATTTTTGCTTTCGTTCTAATACAAAGCTAGAACCCCACTTCATTGAGTTCCTTTTCAATAAGATTGAAGGAGTTCCTGAAGTAGAGTGATGCAGGCAGAATCTCCTCGAACAGCAGCTATATTTTCTGCTTTTAGATTATATATTTTTAGTTTGTTTGCTTATGATGTTGTATTTAGCTCAAAGGGTATTGTGCTTATACAAAAATAAATGTAAATGTAAAATGGGCTTCTGGCATTTGTGGCTACTACCATAGTTTTAAAGTTAAGTAGACGTGGAGCCTATAGGAGGAGACTCCGTAAGAAGTATGCTGCTGTCACATCAAATTCAGACAAAGGCACCATTAACAATAATCAAGAGATTAGCCGGATGCATTTAGGAAAAGATGCACTTTGTTTTATAAGAAACCGGTTTATAAGAAACCTAGTATTAGACTGCCTAAAATTTAAGAAACTTTTAGAACTGCAAGGAAAGAGTAGAGAAACTTTAGAAACTTCTGTGCTATCTTTCACAGTTTCGGAAACATATTTTTCCTCCAGGGATCTAGAAGTATCTACTGCAGTATGTTTTATGTGCTTAAAAGCCAATCAGCCTTATGGGCAGCACAAGATGCATTTTTTTACGTTTTGTTTTCGTTTTCACTACTTTAGTAAATTAAGAAAGTATTAGCCAACTTGTAGAGCTAAACTATGGCTAGAAGTCAAGAAACTTTTGCTGTTATACCTTGAGCCAGGTATCTCATAAAAATACGTGCATGAGATAAACTAAGTATGACCGGGAGGTCATTGTTTGAACTTTTCTTGGTTCGAAGTCTGATACTTCTTTGGCATACTGTACATGTTGTGTAATTTTTTAAATTCTGTGGGTAACGTAAGACCATTAGAAAGGAACGACTTACGAGTTCGCTGGGACTTGTAAGCAATATTTTTACAGCGACGACGGATTATAATTGAAAATCAGTTTAAATCATTGGATGAAAACATCAGTGGCCTAAAAGGGCAATTTAAATGAAGTTTTGGAAATTGAAAATGAACTTAACAATACTTCCGTGATCTATTTGCATCATGTTCCAATTTGAATATGTAAATGGTATTTAAAAACTTTGAGTTTGTAACATTCAACTCGTATAGTCACAGATCACGGCAGATTGATCAGGGAGCGTCCACCTACGACCAGTACCTTCATCTGTTTTTCTTAGCTTACGATAACAATAACATAAAGATTGAAATAAGAAAATACAATAACCCTGACCGCCTCGTTATAGTGTAGGACTTTGTCCAAGTTTACATGAGGTATCTTTCAAAGTGGCGCCAAATTTCAGACAACGACAGTAATGGCTAGTTCTGCGGGCGAACCAGACCCACTTCTCTTACCTTTTGATGTGATTATCAATACAATTCATGAAGTGTCTGATGGCAAATTGGTAGTTTCAACCGGGGATTTGAAAAATATTCAGGTGAGTTACCGTTGATCTGTTGCTTTTATAGTTCTGGATCTGATCTCGGAGTGCTTGCATTGAGTTTGGCCATAACAAAGTTTTCTTTTTATTACCCTATAACTCGACAAAGCGGGGACATTCTTTAGGTGCACTGAAAAGCCTTTTACCAGAATATGAAACGTCGGCTAGTGATCGAAAGTTGAACTGAAATACCTTAATTTATATTTTAAGCCCCTCTCAATCATCTTCCTTCTCCAGCAATAAGCCCCCCGTTGTAGAAGCAGAAAGTTATTATGCCCCGCTTAAAAACCTGAATAATGCCAAAAATAAGCTACCTTGATAAAAAGCATAAAATTTGTGCTATTGATGACTTAGATGATTAGTAGGTCTTCTCAGCAAAACAAATCTAAATCAAACTCAGACGTCTACATGTGCTGCAAACAGACACGTTCCAGATATTGGAAGAAGCTCTCTGCAGACTTAATGCAGAAGTCAACTCAAATATGTGCTCTTTCTTTGAGTCTCGATGTATCTGAAGATGGAGATTAAATGTGTATTTAGCACAAGCCATGTAAAAACTTCTTGCCCTTGCTGCAGGCTGTTCATGTGTCAGACAAAAGAATTAAAGGTCCTTTTGAATGCAACATTTCAGAACAGGGCATAAATCTAGAAAATATTGTACATTTCCTAATTGATCAAGATTAAAATGTTAATGACGAAGAAGCCTCATATATATAAACTTATTTTGTCATTGCAGAAAATCTTGTCATATCACTACAGAAAATCTTTTTAAAACAAAAAATATGCATCTGCAATCTACATTGGACAGGAGAGAAACTACAATGAAAATGGAGGAGAAAAACCTCTCCTTCCACAGAAAGCATGGCTTTTGACTATTCATGTAGACAGATTTATGACTAGAGCATAAGACTTCTTATTATAATCCATAATGGGCTTAATGATAAACTGATAAAATTTCTCATGCTATTAATCAAGCAAAGCCAAAATTGTACAATTAAAAGATATTTTGATTTTGTGTCAACAAGAGAGCTCATCAGCAGCTCATAGTGGAAGTGTAAAATTCAAGCCATGGCCATTTGCATTCAAAAGCTCTATCTGTATCTTATTCCTAAATTACATTTATAAATTATTACTAGACATTTATAAATTATTTTACCATGATAGACCTTATTTTCACTTTGCTAGTTTGCTATTGGTTAGAGAATTCTTAGCTAACAGGCCCCAGGCTTTAGGCAAAGATCTTGAATATTCATAATCAATGTTTCTTTACTTAATAATGATGTTGTTTGTTTCTAGTCAGAAAAGGCTATTGAAATCTACAAAGTATTTCTGTTTGCCCTCTATCCTGTATTGCCAGAGAACCTGGGTCTTGTAAGTATTTTATGGCTTTGCTTGTATTGAGAATATAAGCTTCTTAGTCTTGATTAGAGGCAATTAGAAGTATGCATTTTGTTACTAAATATTTATATTGATGCCCATACTTTGCTTGTTGTCAGTTGTATTGGCTCTGGTTTAGACACTTGCCATCATCAGAACAAACTAGATATTAATCACCCTTAGACCTTGTCCAATTCAATTTCAGTAAAGTACATATTGTTTTCATTACTTGTTACTTTGATCACGGCAATATGATTTGTTGACAGCACTTTCAAATGTGGATCATTGTTATACAGTTTAGCTCCTTATCTCTTGTTGTTATAGGCTGTGCATTAGTGTTGTAGAGACAAGGCTCAAAATAATGCGTACAAATGGCTTCAGTGACCAACCCCTGGGGCATTTCCAGCTTTCAGTTAGGCCATTTGGACTGTCACTAGCATGTCAAAGAAGTTGGACCAGTTGTAATGGAATTGATTTGCAATGTCTTTTTATTTATTTCTGGCAAGAGAAGTTTGTGTTGTGGTAATAGTTAATTTCAGTTGTGGCAAAAGTCAGCAGTCATAGTGAATTCTAGTCTGGAATTTTTGGGTGGTCACTGAATGTTTTTGAGTGGTATTTGATCAATGACCGCCCCTTATTTTGAGCCCTGTATAAGATATCATTATTTTTGAAATTTCAGAATGTATCATTATCAAACCATAAGTGTTTTGTTTTGCAAAGTAAAGCTCAGAATATATGACTGAGACAAGGACTGGACTTTATGGAATTAAACTCAGTTGTATGTCTTTCCATATACCTCTCATTATATTGCAGATTCCAATCAGTGACTTTGTTGTGGGTGTTAAACATTCATGGCTCTATGAAGATTCAATTTCTTTGCTTGGTTTAACTGTTGCTTTGTGAGTCACCAGTTCATTTGTTTTTTTCTATGTAGTACTTTATGCCTAAGATCTCAGCTGTTCTGATTACACTGCACATTCAAGTGGGGTTTTTGAGAAGTTCCATGGCATTAGTGCTAACAATAGGTTTCAAAAAAGGCTCAATTATTTTTATCATTCAACACGAATCATGATTTGAAAAGTATTCATACTCAGGCCTTGCTCTGAGCAAGACGAAAGTGTTTTAACAAAGGGTACTCCTTGAACAATGTAGGAGCTCTGTTTTGCACCTCTTCAAAGAATGCATTTAAAATACGTATGAGAAACTCATTGAAAGCAAATTAAACGGACTGCAATCTAGGAATGTATGATATCCTAAAAGTACTTGAAAAGGTTATGAGAACCACACCAATTTTTGTTGGCCAGATTTCGATTTTACACATGCCACAGAAAAATATTTCTAGGAACTACCCTATAACATGACCAAATTTTCCATCAACGGTAGCAAGCTGCTTTGTCATGAAAACATCTGTCATCTGAGTTGGACTGGAGGTACGTACAATATCATGTGATCAATCATTCAAAACGGAGCTACTGTATAGTGCCAGTAACTAATTTAGTTATGGGAAAACTAAACCTATTAGTGCTTACATAAAATAAAGTTACTAGTAGGTAATGTGGTGCACACTTTTTCTACAAGAATACCTAATAGTACTCGTAAATTTTTTTTATTTTGAGCCAAAAAATACTCTTAAATTTTTCTTGAAACTTTAGTGATTTTGAGCATTGATTCTCGTATAGACTATATTCTTACAATGGAAAGTGTTTAACTGTCACTCCGTGAAGAGTTGCTGATTCGAATCATAATGTAATGATAGGCCTCTCCGGGAAAGAATACCAGGTGGGCTATAAAAAGCCCTTGCCCATTTGGCTGCGTGGGCTATTTAGCCCTTGTTGAACTGTTGATTAGTTTTTACATTTGAGTATTTGCAAAGACAACAATACATTACCTTGCCAATTCTTTAAACACTATTCACCTTAAGAAGGCATTTTTGTATGTACTACTACCTTAAAAAGTTTGCATTACAACGGTAATCGTGCTATAGGCTGTTGCTTTCGTGCGAAAACATTTCCTATTCCATTGAAAGTTTTACGTGGGTAATACAAAAGTTGTTAACATGGGCTATATAAGGAAACGGAAATCTCCTATTTATAACACCATTTTTTAAACACATAAGCCTGGTACTCACTTGACGATTATCACGATTATCACGATTACGATAAGCTGTAATCGTGATAATCCACAGTGAGTACATCAACGTAATCATGATAATCGTGACATATCCATCAACGATTATCGCGAAAAGATATCAAAAACTTTTGATATCTTTTCGCGATAATCATGACAGATTGCAGTCACACCTATTGTTTAGCAGGCATCTGAGGAATTTTTGAAGGAAGAGGAGTGCATGCGAGACAAGAAATCGTCGAAAACTATCAATATATTTGAGAAACTCAGTGTGTGTATCTTCCCAACTTCTCTTTTCTTCTAGAAGACCCTACAAATGATCAAATCTGCCTTATTTCTTGCACTGATTCATGATATTCGCTGGAAGTTTTATTTCTAAAGATATCCTTGACCTAAAGCCTTAGCATTTGCTCATGAGGTTTTAGGTCCTCTCTTCTCTCCCTGTGCTCTCTTAGCACGCAAACATTGCCCTATAGTACCAGAATTATACTCTGATCAACATCCATATCGAATAGACGATTGACGCGATTGCTAATGAGTACATGTTAAGCTGAACATCCTGCTGTCAACAAAAGAATTCAATCGTGATAATCGTAATCGTGATAATCGTGATAATCGTGATAATCGTCTAGTGAGTACCAGGCTATAGACGTTATTTACTAACACCCTGATATTTAATGGTTAGTAGTTCAAACATTGGGAAGCTAAGCTGTGCGGTTAAATGAGAACGTTGCTTTGAGAAATTGTGCGGCCGGAAAAAAGCCCTCGCAAATTCATTTTGCGTGGGATTTGCGCGGGCGCAGGCTATAGCCCGCGTCTCCCGGAAAGGCCTGTAATGAGTTGCAGACAGGATAAGTGAAGCTCACTCTTGTTTTGTTTTCTAAAAAGACTCAAATTTACAAAAACCTAAACCTTGATGAAGCTGGAGCCTTGTATTATTCTTAAATTATTCTTAAACTTCAGAGAATTTGAGCCTTTGATATTTTTATAGACTATATTCTTTTAAGAGAGTGTGTATTATAGCCGCACATTTTTTTAAGAGCTCTCACATAACTTTCTGCAGATCACGGGTTTTCCAGATATGTGCCGTTAACATGTTTACGGTTAGAGATCTTGTCGCTCCAAGTAAGTGGATCATTGTTGCCAAGTTTGAATTGACGAACTAAACTACCAAATAGATAAGCAGAAACTTTTAAATGAGTAATCGATGGAGTCTAGTGACTTGTACTAACATGGTCCGGGACTAATGATACTCAAATAGTTTTTGCTAATTGTTGTCGTTGATACGTGTCAGATCTTTTAGGTTGCTGTTTTACAATAATTATGGATTGGTTCTAATCGTCGATTTTAGTTCTCATTGCAATAATAAAACCGTTTGATGATTCCGTAGAAACTGGCCTATTGGTTAGTGTTATTTGTTCAGTTTTATCTTAACACAAACACCCAATAGTATTCAGCATGGTTCATACGGTCAGGAGAAATCAGGAAAAAACTGATTTTATCAGGAAAATTTTATCATCCATGTTAGTGAATCCTTTGGTGTCTAATAGATACATATTGACGATTGCTAAAGTTGTTGGTTTTGTCCAGGTTTTGATATTTTGCTTCTATTTGAGAAAGTAGTTGACCAAAGGGCCTCCTTTTCTTACCCAAATTAAAAAAAAATTGTTCAATTACTGAGTTTTTAAAGATAGGCTAATCGCGTTATTTGTAACACCGGTTGGTCAGGAAAAATATTATGTTGTATATCTGATATGTAGTCAGGAAAAGCACCTTTATTTTCAAGAAAAAGTCAGGAAAAGTCAGGAAAGCGTATTAAATATAATGTGTATATATAATGTGTATAAACCCTGCTTAATAATAGCCAGATATAGATACTGATTTAAAATTCCTGTCTTTTTGCAGAACCTAAACGAACTCACCGTCTATTAAGGTATGGCTTCTACGTTCAATGTTAAGTTGCATGATAATGAGCTTTTGTTTTCATGATGGGCAAGATCTTCTGTGATTCAGCTTACCAGACAATTTCTGCATTTTCATTAGTTTTCACGATATCGATATATTTTATCGTATTATGATGAATGCAAAAATGACTCCTGGATCCTAGTAACTATAGAGTGCTGCCATCTCGAGAACAACCAGACAGATTGAGAAACTTAAGCTGGATTGCTCATCTAAATATGAGATGATTGTCACCAGCCTTCTTCCTTGTTTTTATTTCATCTCTTTCATCTCTTGTTTTTATTCCTTCTTTTTTGTTTTTGTTTTTATTACATATATACATTGCTAATGCTTCTATAAAGCACATAACAGCCAGTGAACACGTCAACTGTGTAGAATTTTGCACAGGTGCTAAACCCTCAACCCTAAATCTTCATTGCAATAATCTACTATCAACCCTTTTTGTATATTATGTTCTTTCCTTCTCCCTTCGACTTTTCCAATCTTCTAGACACAATGGGTTTATTGTAATAGTTATCCAGTTTTCACTCCTCCATATTTTCTGGATGGTGATTGCTAATTGAGATTGTTGAGAATTTCCAATCAAGTTTATATTATGTATCCCGTCTTTATTAAGCCAGCCTGTCCGATTTTAATTGCAGGATTCAGCAGTAAGTTAGCATCGATGGATCATTTCGCATTTTATTTTATATCTTCTTGTATCTTTGCGAATTTCTTTTTTATTTTCCATTTTAGTTGTTTGGTGAACTTTTTGCGATTCTGCCTTTCAAAACAGAGTGTTATTGATGACGCATACAGTCATGCTGTAGGTATAAAGTTTGTCGTTCTGGGAGGAGGGGGAGTGCTCGGCCCGTTTCCTAAGGTTTGGTGTGAACTCGTAACTTGGTGGTATGCACCAGCCCTTTATTACGACTTTCTGCATATTTTAAAAAAGTTAGTATAACCTTCTATCAGGGGTGCTGTGAAGGGGGCGCGGGGGCTCAGCCCCATTCGCCAAAATGATGAGAGTTTTGGGGCGCTCAGCCCCCGTAAAATGAGCGTATGCTATTTTGGTGACTTCCTAGCTTGGTGGTGTTAATCGACCCTTTCCTACAGTTTTATGTGTATTTTACACCAATTCTGTATTCCATTTGGTTCACCGTGTATGGGTTTTTAAGTTTGAACAGTTTAGAATGAAATATTGGGTGTGGTCATAGGTGTGGTGCATATAGTGGCCTAGATCGCAGCCTCTTTGTTTACCTTCTTAGGACAGCACCACTGCCTGCTATGTATTTACACTGTAACAGTGTGAATGAAATTCTGGAAATGGTCCATTACAGTCGCCTACACCACAGCTCCCCTCTTGAATTTTAGGTTGGCATCCCTGTTCTTGATATTCATATTTTACTACATCCACCCGCCGGTAATGAGCCAAAGTTCTGGCATGATAGACACCCTGAAGGAATACTATAACAAATATAATGAATGGGACAAGACAGTTAAAGCGGGGGGAATATACAGAAAACGCTACACAAAGGGAGTGGGTAATAAAACAACAAAGAGAATGAAGTGATAATGTCCCGTTTGATAGATGCATGAAATGAGTTCAGTCCATGATAACTAAGTGTATGCTCAGCATATAGTTTATCAAACTTTGTTTTGGAAATCTAGCGATACTCTAATTAAGAAATTTCTTTAAAAATTGCATTGATACCAATCATTTATATGAGTCACTGACATTGCTAATTAGTGAAATGGGCTAAAGTAGCGTAGATTTGGCCAATTTTCATGAATACCCGTATTCTCACTTTTCATTTCTCCTAAATCCTGCTGTCTTTATTTATATATATATATACATAAATATTTATATACATACATACATGCATACATACATAGATGCTTATAAATATATAAGTTTTGGCAGCTAATTGTAGCTCATTGCTAACATCTACAATCTTTTCAGAATGACCTGAGGAAATGTTTTGAAGAACTAGAGCTGCAAAAATCTGAAGGAATTCGAGCTATAGAGGAGCTAGAGTGAGTTAGAAAATAATTCAACACTTTTGTTGTTATGAAGAAGGAACTATCGTTCAATAAAAATACAACACCCAAATATTTATTAATTTATATTTCAATTATGGAATGCAGTCGTGCATGAAAAACTGGTGCACAAGGAGACCACAGCTAAAACTCTTAAATTAAAAAAATATGCAAATTACTGGATAGTATTTAATGCAAAGTGGGAGTTTAATGTTTAAGTTGTTAGTATCTATAGAAGTAAGAAGAAAAGAAAAGTAGAGCTCGAACAATTAGCAAAATATTGCCACTGTTTTTAACTCTTGACAGTTTTGCCAGCCAATCCGCTAAGTGCACATGGTTTTAATAAAATACGAATACACAAGAAACATAGAGGCCAAATCAAGCAAAATTTCAGAAACGTTATTAAACAAACGCAGGGAGGTTCAACTTAGCAAAGAAGCTCAAGTTAGTTACCTAATCTGAGTTGTTGCTGTTGTGAGAATTCAGGAATTTTCACAAACATTTAAGGTTGGATTTGCCAATATACTAAGGAACACCGAGGTTGGAAGCAGAAAGTTTGTTTCGTATTGGAAAACAATGTGCATGGTACCTGCAAGATGAACACTTCTCTTCTCAGCAAAGGGAAGAGAAGTGCTATTGTGGGTAATTCAGGAATCTTGACAAAGACATTTAAGGTTGGATTTAGCAATATTCTAAGGAACACATAGGCTATTGTTTCGTATTGGAAAACAATGTGCATGGTAGATGCAAGATGAACACTTCTCTTCTCAGCAAGGGGAAGAGAACTGCTATCCATAGCGACCTCGTTGTGGTTACTGCTAGTCATAGCGACCTCGTTGTGGTTTTTTGTGATGAAATATTCTCTATTGATAGAGTACTGATGTTCTTTTTGAGAATTTATGCCTGTCTGCATTATTGCCCTGTGTCGTAGATTAAAGATGGCAGAAGAGCGACGAGAGCTAACATTGGTATGTCTGTGCCAGTTTTTCTCTTATAAGAGGCAAATATATGAGAAACACAAGACACAAATCAAGAAAACTTTTAAATAATTTAAGACACACAAGCAGGTTGAGCTTAAAAAGTTAAAGTCTAAAAAAAGTCATCTTTTAAGAAAAATCTCGTGTCAAAGTTCCCTCATGTGAGTTTTTGTTATTGTGGTAAATTCCAAGAATCTTGTTGAGTGTCTAAAAACATTTAAGGCTGAATTTCACAAAATATTAATTAAACACACAAGCTGAAGGCAGAGAAATTTTTTTCTTTTAGATAGTAAACATGCATCATTCGATGTATGGATGATTGCGCTGTAAGGGACGAGCTAATATGCGTGATGTTACTAAGGTGCGAAGATGATAAGGGTTGAACAGGGAACAATGTTATAGTTAAGAATGAAAGTGGCACAGTGGGTGGGTGAATGATGGAATTTATTAATGGGGTGAATGAATGGAGAAATTTGATAAATGGGTATGTAAGAAATAGGTTTTTGGTGAATTAAAGAGTGCATGAATACATGATAGTGGATACAAATAATAGAATGATGAGTGAAATACTGAGGAAGAAATCAATTAAGGAATGATTAAACGAAGAAGTAAATATATTATTTGACAAAGAAAATTAGAAAGAGCCGAATTTACAATATTCCTAAAGTCAGTTGTTAATCCTTCTTTATTGTGATGAAGTTTTGCAGGAGCAGTTGAAAAAATTATCCTTTGTTGAATTGCCCTTGAGTAAGCTAATGTTATGAGTACAATAATGTTACATTGAAAATAGAATGAGAAGTAGAGTGACAAATGAAACAATATTGTGAATTATTGAGTGTGGTCATTCAATTACTGCGTACGCACCAAATTGGCGAAAATCTGACTCCCCTCCCCCTCGTGTACGCATGTGCGTTCATATCGAACCCGCCTTGCGTACTTACTTCTACCTTCTCCCCATCTGACCCCCCTCCAGCTCGAAAGGGAAATTTTTAAATATCGTTTGCATATGTTTATTCATTAATGCGTGACTCACGTTCCCAATTGCTTTGTAAATAAATAGAATTGAAGCGGATCGTTTAATTGAAAAGTTAAACGCACCCACCTGTAGCAAGTATTCGCAAGGTTCTATGAGAATAAAGAAATTAAATGCTAGAAAGAAGTCAGAAGAGAAATACAATATAAAACCGACGATTATGGACACAGAATGGGGCAGCCAGATACCTAATGCATGCAAATTCAAGGAAACGTACGCACCATTGTATCCATCTTCGACTGGTTAGCACAAGCACTAACATACAACTGATTTACATGCACTGCGGCACTGTCTCGTACAGCTCCATAGGTAGTTAGGCCGATGACGTAATAGAATTGTTTTACTAATACCACTATTGGTGTGCAGGAACACTTTCCTTGCTAGAAAAGATATAATACTCTTGCAGATAACAACATTACAGAATACAGGCATAACAACCGATTAGTTTTTCATTTTGCGTACGTACTAGGATGCGTCGACCCCCTCCCCCTTGTACACAAGCGTCCGTTTTTGCTTTGACCCCCCTACCCCCTTCCTCCGTACGTAATAAATGAATGACCGCAATACGGTATGCACTGTTGAATTGTCGAGTGAATGAATGGGTGTTATCGTTATTGAAAATCATAGTCTTGGTTTGAGCAGGATTTTATCCATGATTTGTGAACTTTCCATTTTGTTATGATTTTTCAGCTGAAACCTGATGCAGAATTGCGGAGAACAACATACACTGAGATGGAACAACAGCAAGTACGAAGGGATACTTTTATTTGGCATTCGTTAAAAATCAGCCTGTTCGTTCTCAAAATCAATCATGTTGCATTCGTTTTGTCACTTAATCACCAACTTTCCATCCCGTTTGCTACACACTCAGGTTTACTTCAGTTGAAGTCTACAAAATTTGCTGGTTGTAGCCACCCTTTACTTTCTTTTCTGTTCTTTTTCTCCTTGTCCGGGAAAAGCACTTGGCAAGGAGCTGGAAGAAGACAAAAAATAATGTAAAACGTTTTATTTAAGAAACAAGTATACGGGATTCTCACGAGTTTGGAAAACCTGGGAAAGTCAGGGAGTTAGATTTGAGGTCTGGGAAAATATGGAGAAGTCAGGGCTTTTGTCTGATCTAGGGATTTTTACACTCTCTTTGTTTTCATTCTCTCATTTTCGATACACATGCCAGGCCATGTTTTTAGTTTGTCGATACCTACTAGGAGAAAGTCAGGGGATTTGTAAAAATGCTGTGGAAAACCGTGAAAAGTCGGAGTTTTTTCGGAAACAATCCTGAGAGAACTGAGTATACTATAAAATGAAGTTCAAATCGGAAAAGATGACAAACTGTTTAGGAAACAAAAGTCAACTGATCTTGAAAAGTATATTATTTTCAATGTTTTAAAAGAAAATTCAACGTTGTATTGAAAAACAAAATAAAGTATTTTCTAAATTATCCGGTAGAGATCGCGATCTTTTTAAAGCATTTTGCTGATGAAAAACTCTTCTGGGGGTGCTGTAGTTGGTTGGCAGTTTTTCAGTAGTTCCTGACTCTACACTATAAAGTATCTTTGGTATAAGTAAATATGTACATGCGGATTGCATTGCGTTTTTAACCTTGTTGGTTGACTGTGTTCATTATTTTGGAATTTAATGCAGAAAGTTAGAATTCTTGACTTTATTCTGACCAATTTTGACTTTAAGACTTTTCCCCGGCCCTGATCATAGGTTATTCTGTTTTAGCTGCCAACTTAAGAGAAATAGACAATGATACTGATAACTATGACAATAGGAAATAATTTTGTCTTCACAAACGTGCTGGATGTTGTGGCCATAAGAACAAAATCTTGGATAGCGCCACTGCTGGTTACAGGTCCGTACGGTGTACTACTCGAGTTGAGTTACGTTGCCTATGACGATCATCTTAGCTGACTATTCTCAAGCTGGTGTTGTTTCATTTGAAATTCCCAGGCTTGATAGTACTTATCTTCATTCTTCCAGTTTATCTTAGACAGATGTTTCACCGATTATCGTCCTGCTTTTAGAATCAAGCGGAGAAAATTGAAAAGGAAGAGGAGCAATCATTATCGAACAAGGAAGTTACATTGGTGAGTTTGTCATATTTGTTGTACAAAGTGTTTGTATATAGTGTTAAATGTAACAGGTATTACAAACCTCTACGATTTATGTGGTATTATCGGGGTATTAGGAAACGTTGTTGGCATATGCTCACTATGTTTGCCTACCAGAGCATAGCTGCCAAACGTTTGAGAGCTCTAGTCGCGTCTATTTTCTCCCGACCTATTTTACCAATCATCATGCAGGATTCCAACCACAAATGCGTTTGACAGCTAGGTTTAGGCCCAATTGTATGCAGATTGGTGAATTAGGTTAGGAGAAAATAGACTCGATCAGAGGCCTCAAACATTTGGCGGTTGTGCTGCCTACCAGTAATACAATCCTAGGATTTTGGATTTATTATCCTTATTAGATCACATATTTTAGAGGGGTGGCGCTTCGGCCCGAGCTACTTTACTAGAGGCTCTCCATCTATCGTACAAGATACATGCAAATATGAAAAAATGGAGTATTCAAAGTAGAACTTGGTAAGAAAAACTTTCGGATTGTAAAAAAGAAGTGCTGATTTTGGCACATACTGCTCGTGCACATTCTTTTGAGTAATGTCATTAGAAAACCATCCTATTATCTCCTTCAGAATACGAGATAGATAGGGCAACTTCACTCCCGTCCATACAAAGAGTTTAGTATCGTGATATTTTGAATTTTTCAGGACATCTTGCAGACACAAGACAACATTGAAAGTGCAACTGCTCTTATAGCAGAGCGTAAAAGCCTTTTAGACAAATTGAGTTGCAAAGAGCGCCAGCTTCATGATCTTGATGAGGTTTCTTCTAGTTTTTTATGTCGATATTTAGCGTTATTGTCATTAATGAAGAGCAAATTGTGTATTAGATGTCTTTCCACATTGGCTTGATAATTCCTTCGATTTATGGATGTTGTTTTACATCATTTTAATGCAGTGGACTACCCTGCCTTCAGTTTAAAGTACTACTTTAGCTTCATTGTGTCGCAACGCACGTTTTTTTTACTAAGAATGTAGTAGTACTTGACTGCTCAAAAGTTAAGAAAATTCAGTACTGGATTTCTGAGGCCCAAAAAATCTATAAGTTTACGTACATTTGAAATTCCAATTTTAATGCAAACCAACCATCCAATTTGCTTAATTTGTATAGGTTTTCCGTATTTATCTTCTTATGTTAAACATATGTTTATGTAGCGCTTGTCTGCCTTTGTAACAAAGTGACGGTGCGGTGGCGCACAGGCTCATAAATAAATATCTATGAATATCTTAAGAAAGTCTTAATATTGAAATCACGGAGAAGCCAAGAAAGTCACAGTACTGGGACAGAAGAGCTTTCTAGTACAGAAAAATGTGTATTGCTGATTACAGCTCTCTCGTCATAGACTTAATATGTATCTTACTTGGCTGCAAAACAAAGCGGTACTTTATGGCAAGGTTGTACCGTAGAAAGTACAATACAGTGGAACCTCGGTTTTGCAACGCAATTCATTTCAAAAATGATCTTCAGCCGATTTGTTCGAAAACTGAAACAACGTTTCCTATAAGACATAATTAAAAAGTTGATCAATGTGTTTAACCATGATTAGTCGTTAAAATAGCATATGACTGTAAATAAATACAAAAAGTACAAAAATGAATGAATACACTGTTTGAAGTATACTCTCAATGGCTGTGCGGAGTAGACGGAGGAAGCGAAGCCAAGTGCGATTAGCTTGCTAGGCATGGATTTATGTTTTCTTAGATTGTATTATTAGGGACGGATCCTTCTTGTTAGGTTGTTCTTTAGTCTATTTCGCTTTATGTAGGATTGTACCACTGGACTTCAGTTGATTTCAAGTTTTGCTACTGCTCTGGAAAAGCGTGCGTAAGTGCATTCTACTATTTAAGTTTTAATCTTAATACTATTGCACTTATGTGGACAGTTAAGCTTTTCACGAAACAACGTCAAAGTTTACTTCTTCTTTCCATTGCCTAACCGGGTATGTTGGTTTCGAAATGCCAATGAACTAGAATAGCACACATGCATACTAGATATAGAGTTTAGTGTATTTTTTATAAGACGCCAAACGCTAGCCTTCAATGATTGTCCATCGGTGGTGAGTTACGATTTAGTGAACGTTGTTGAATGTTGAAGAGCGTTGATATGTCGAAAATGTCATTTTTTGCAAAAGATAAATTTTAGAACATGTTGACTAAATAATGGAGTTCCATGATACTTTTAGCGATTTGAGCTTTAATTCAACTAGAGGTTTCTTATTACAAGATACTTACCTTTCTTCCTATTTTACAAATTGGCTCAAGCAAACCTCTCTTTTTACATACTGATGCACCCTTTTTCATTCTCTCTTTCTTCTTTCATATCATCGTAGTAAACCTTCTTCTTTGCTTATCATGTTTTCCTACTTTCCTTCTTATTTCTGTTTTCACCGTTGTTCGCATTTTTACTTCCCTCGTTGTTTACCCTTTCTGTTCTGCCTTCTCTGTTTCCTTTACTTTTCCTTTTTCCTTCCATTTCTTTCCTTCTTTACTTTTTCATTTCATTCGTACTGTCTGCTCCCTCCGTTTTCTTCTTTTCTCCTCCTTCCACTCTGTCTTTCTTCAGATGATAGAACTTCCTGCAAAACCGCTTCCCATTTTTTTTCACTTTTCCACCCATCTTTTTGCAAGAATAGGGCTTGGCCCTGTCGGTTACAACCAACCGTGAAACCTGATTTGTAATTGGAAAGCTCTGTTAAAATTACTCTTCGCTCATAGTTTGTCAATACTAGCTGGCTTTTGCAATCAAGGGAGTATTGAATGGGTAGTAAGTGGGTAATCAATCACGGTTAAAGAAGACCGTTGATGTTATTTCAGGGATGCAGCACGAACGATGGATAAGACAAAAGAAAAAAATCGAAAGCAAGAGCAGAACTATATGGATCTCTCAGCAAGTATACGAGTAAGTGACTTGCATAGAGGAATCTATTAACATAGGAATGATTTTGTAGTGTACACATCATTCTAATGATTGTAAACATCTGTGACGATCATATTTCTGTGCATTTGCATTTTTATGATATGCAGTTCGAAGTAACACACGAATACTATATGCAGGAAAGTATTGCTATTAAGACAATTTGTTTAAGTTGACAGCTTATATACTATTTTCACTGTATCAACATCAAGTCTCTAGACTCTAGAAACTTCCAACGTCTGTTTGTTTCTCTGTCTGTCTGTCTGTCTGTCTGTCTGTCTGTCTGCCCGTCTGTCTGCCCGTCTGTCTGCCCGTCTGTCTGCCCGTCTGTCTGCCCGTCCGTCTGCCCATCTGTCTGCCCGTTTTTCTGCCCGTCGGTCTCTCCATCTGTTCTTGTTTGTATCTATCTGTTTGTCTGTTCGTCTTTGTGTCTGTCTTTGTCCATGCTTGTATTTCAGTTACTAACAAGTGGACATTTTTTCCACAGAATGTGATTAGACAGCAGAACATGAAAGTCGAAAGACTTTCAAGGCAGCAATCACAACATCAACATCGGAAGGCCGGGAAGCAAGATGAGTTGAATATTGAGCAGAGGTTTGTTTCTGAACTTGACATTACAGTACTTCTTCGATTATTCGATCGCTGCTGGAAACAATTTTTTAGACTGGTGTCGGATAATCCAGAAAGGCCGGTTAAGTAGAATTACACTTTTGGACATCGTTGCTCAAGAAAAATGGTAAGATAATTAAAAAGCTTTCTTACCATACCCTTACAAAGTCTTATCAAGGTGCTAAAGTAATAATGGAGTTCATTTTATCAATGAATGCATAATACCCACCTGCTTTCATCTCTCCGAAACCAACTCACGGAGTCCCAAGTGAAGCTATTGTTGACGTATCCACTAGCATAATCTTAGGCTGCTCGCGGAGCCAAGTTAAGAAATCGTCAAACATTTTTGTGGCCGATACGTACGAAATTGGGCAACTTTCATCATATATGGCTTCTCTTATACAAAAATAGTCATGGCCGGATAATCGAGGGGCGGTTAATCGAGGAAGTACTGTATGTCATTGTTTCAATGCATATTTTCTTTTTGAATACTAACCGTTTATATCAGTTAATGTATTTTTCTAGGAAGCTTGGAGAGAGGGTTAGGGCTGAAAGTTTCTTAATTCAAAGTAGGGTGACAACCAATAATGATCTTTAATTAGATTTGATGATTAGATTTGTTGATGATTTGAGTAGAAGGTAAATATTGTAAAAGAAATCTCATTGCTTGAATCTTGTGACTGTAGGAGGAGTTGCATGTAAATATTTACTTTCTTCAATATGCAACTGGGTAGTTTCCGGGGTTAGAGCAATATAGTCCTTCAGCTTCCTTAAAGTTTGACCTTTGTAGCCCCTGTTTCTTATAGACCGGTTTCTTATAAATTAATATGCGTATTGATATACTCCTTTCTATGGACGATTGGCCAAGTGTTCAGAGCGCCCATCTGTTATATGAAAGGTCATTGGTTCAAGGCACGCCTCGGGCCATGTTTTGAATGCGCACTCGCTGTTGACCCAAACAAACAAATGGGTGCCTGGTGGCAACATTGTGGATATAAAAGTAGCGAGTAAAGTACCTGGCCAACTCTCCTTACAATACCAACAGCCTTGGACAAGTGTCCCCTTCTACCGGGTACTCTCCATAGTACGGAATCGTATGCTATACATGTTTTATACGTTATGTTTTGTATTATCCAATGTTGATGATACCGAATTTAATCAATTTTATCGCAATCTTACGGTTATAGTGACCGAAAGTAGAGCTATGGTATCAAGATAGGTATCAGCCCGTTAATCGACATGTTAAACAATATATTAATAAAAATGCTTTGGTGTTTATAGAGAGATATCCGTATTAAAATTGGAGAAAGATAAGAAAATATGTCAAGAGATTTCAGAAATTGAAGCAGAAGAAAAAGAAATTTCTGAGAAGGTAGAGTAACCTTCTTTTTAGCAATTTTATTTGCAGACGCCAGTCTATTTCTTCTCCCCATTTTGTCTGGCATTGCACTTGTTGGAGAGTTTAGAAATTCAAAATAGCGTGTGGAGCGAATAAGAACAAGAACGTTATGTTCTTGTCCTAAAGATTTTTGAATTGATGCTTCCATCTAGGTGATTAAGTTTAGCAAATAGAAATAATCGGTGTCTTTTCTACTCTTTGTGTATTTTATCTCTGCAATACAATCAGCTATACTCTATAATTCACATATGGACAGTCTTGGTACTACAGAATTTCGCTGTTGCTCACGTGGGAGCATTTTGTAGCATACTGAAGGAAATTTTGTCGTGCGACACTTATGTTCTAATGCATGCAATGACTTCAATTTCTCTTTATAGGTATGGGTGTTTGTGTGTATGTGTGTGTGTGTGAATATATGTATAAAGAGAATGTGAAATGTTGTGTGAATTGTCATGAGCAACTGATAGAATTTTGGTTACATATTACCGCTAAGTGTTAGTGTTGTAGGTACAAGCAGCTGTTATCGCATACTATGAGCTGCTGCAGCAGTCACGAGTGATTGCTCAATGTTCCCCTTGATATGCTACCCCTCGTTTCTTCTCACTCAATTGTTTTTTGACTTAGGTCAAGTTCATAAACTGCTTGGTTTAATACGGCAAATCAGTAGATTGTATGCTTCAGAATTTTAACATGTTGCTGCATTATTTTAATAAAGACTTTAACTATTTGATTGTGATGATATTGGATGTGGTAATTTGTTGCGGAGTGGGACACTTTTTGTCAAGTACTTGCTTGATCTCTCTCTGTTTTAGATATCTCTCCAACGCTGTGAATTGGAAGAAAAGCTTATAAAGGCTCGTGCTGTTTATGAGCGTATACTTGACCAGGTATCATATCTTCCAAAAAATTCCAAGACTTTAGTCTATGAGTGACCTCTATAGCTTTCACCATAGGCGAGTGGCTAAGTTTTTAGAGCGCTTGATTGAGAGTCTGTAGTGCTAAGATTGATTGCAGATTGATAAACACCCCGGACTATACTATAGATGCTCATTCACTGTCTCCTAGCAGCAGATGGATACCTGGTGGCAACACTGGGGAAATACAGGGGATGAGGAAAGGGACTGGTTGCCTTACCTACGAAGCCAGATGACCCATGATAGCAATCCATTCTTATAGGCACTCCCGTACATCTGGAATGATATGTAGAACTGTCCTTTCTGGTGTTCCCCTTTTCTGCTTCCTAGTTCTTCCAAGGTGCTGTAGGCTAGAGCTTTATTTGAATTTGAGTCTCATAAATTATCTTTGTTGTTGGAAATTTAAAGGATTTTGAGTAATATTTAAGGCTGGATTTGGAAGAATATAAAAAACATCCGAGTTTGAAGTTTATTTCTTATAAAAAAGTGCATTAGATTTTAAAAATAGTAGTCCTCAGCTAGATGCGACAATTGGCGCTCTTAAATGTTTCTTGTATTGGCCTTTATGCCTGAGGCAAAGGGTACCATATTGTGTTCCCACGAAGAGCCTATTGTGTACCCTATCGTCCAAGTTGTATTGGCTAAAATCACAAAGGTCTAAGTTTTATCTGAACTCTATTTGTAGTGCCATACCATTGAGCACTTAGTGACCTCTAAGGTATATTCAGTGGACTTCCATATTGTATTGGACGATTCTGAAGAACACTAGAGATTGCTTCGCCCAGGACCCGTAAAATTTTGTTAGGGGCAAACTTCCAGAGTTGCAGATAGAATAAGTCAAGGGTTGTTTAAGTAGCACCGAATCGAAATGTCAGACTTGTAAGTTCATGTCATTAGGTAGAAGCTCTATATCTATTGTTATGGGACCTTTGGTGTTCCTGTCAAGGCATGTTCTATTTGTGACATCCTTCGCTGATCGCTTTGTACTTCGTGGTTTTATTTAACGTGCAGATGACACTGAGCCATGGAAGAAACTGCGTTATAGGTGATGCTGGCTATACGCGTGTGGTCGAACTCTAACTGAACTTTTCAATACATTACTAAGTACTTATATACAGGACTAACATTTACCTACCATCATCGTGAATCATGCCAAATGAAGGATTGGTCTACGTTTTGGCATACAGTAAAAGCTCTAGCAAGGCCCTAGGGGCTTATTAAACTTTCGATCTTCTAGAGGGGGCCTTGAAAGAGACTGGGGGCTTAATAGACCATGAGCTAGTATGTAGATATAAGTAAGAGACAAAATCACAAATATTCTGGACTTACATATAGACGTTTCGACTTAATGAACTGATGAAGATATTAAACCTAAACGTCTATATTTTTTATTTTTGTCTATATATATATATATATATATATATATATATATATATATATATATATATATATATATATATATATATATATATATATATATATATATATATATATATATATATATATATATATATATATATATATATATATGATGGTGATGAATACTGATGACGATATCAATCGAATCGTCTACGTTATAAGAAGGTATCTTTTTGAAATAGCCTAATTTGTTTATATACTTTGTTAATTCGGCTTTCAGTTAGTATATTATGTACTTACTTGATGCGGCTTGTAATTATATTTTCTTATTTCTAGCTTGAAGTATATCACGAGTCCCTGATGACAGTGTTTGAGAAATTATCAGCTGTTATTGTGGAGAGCTGAGGTAAACTTACGAATGAACTGTATGATAGCTTACTTTGACGTAATCTTATTCTTTTAGCATGTTCTCCCTGTCTACAAGGAAGATTTTGCAGGGGTTTTGAAAAATTTGTGTACCATACTAAACTTTCTAGTGAATCTTCGTTACTGTATTGATGTAAATTGAAAGACGGTCATTCAAAACAAAAATACAACAAATATTATCAATGAAAATTGATTATTGAATGATGAACCATTTTTATGATACAATTATTCAGTGCCATCATTGTCATCATTGCCCACTACAGCTATTGTTCAGTCGCATGCGTACACTGAGATACCTTAAGGAAAGAACTTTTGGCGGGGAGAAAATTTCTCAGAATAGGCGATTTTAGTATCAAATACGCGAAATTTAGTTGTCGCGATATCTGGTGAAATCGCAAAGTCTATAGAAATTCACGATCCGCGAAATTAATGTTTTATGAAAATTAGTAATATTCATACCAGACTGAATAAATTTACTATAAAAATTAGAGTATTTAATTCTGTTTATGACAAAACCTCACTGTACCTTTCGAGTACAGCAGACCTCATAATAGGCAAACTACAAATACGTTTATTACTAAGTTTTCAAAGCACAAATGTATTTCTAAATACAAGCTTTATTCAAAGAGGTCCTTGTTTTAATCAATCGGCGATCAACCTCCTGGAAAATTAAGTGACTGAGAGAGCAGATGCTGATGACTCGGAATATGGTGATAAAGACCAGGAGAGACATCAAGATGATGTCAGAAGTTTTATTGTTGATGATGAGTAACAGTCTGTGCAACATCAAGCATTTACTCGTTTTTTTATAAGAAAAAGGTTTATAAGAAAATGAGGCTGAAATGGCCAAAATCTTAAGAAGATGTTAAGAAAATCACAAGGCTCATGTTCCAAAATTAACCTTTTCTACAGGCGAGAAATTGATATTGGCTGATTCTCTGCAAGCTCCTTTACAAAGATTGAAACTGTTCTTTGACAATCTTGGTTGAAAACAAAGTTTTTATAGCAAATAATAATTGCCTCTTTTAGCCAGTTTTAATAAAAGTTAAGAAAATTTGAGTTCCAATTTCAGGGAGAGTTAAGAAAAGTGAGACTCAGACAGAAGAGTGATTTTCTTATAAAAAAAACGTGTATTCGAGATGGTTATGGTAAAAACCAGAGGTACTTGCTTTATGAATAAAAAGCTGGTTTTTCTTTCTATGCACCCTTCCAAATGAGTAAGAGAAAGGACTGTTTGAAGATATTTATAAAAGCAAATACAACAGCAACGGTATTTTGATTTATCCAATATCTGGCCTATATTATGGTACTGTAGAAATTCCATTATCCATGAAAGTAAATTTAAACTCCACAAAATTTAGCTGAATTTTCTTTCCGCGAAAATAAATCCCCGCGAAAAGTAACAAAAACCGTGATTCCATCAAGAACGCTGTTAGTCAGCAGCGAAAATAAATCCCCGTTAAAATATGTTCCTACGAACATAAATTCCCGAGAAAATAAATTCCCGCGAAATTTCTTCCTTTAAAATAGATGTGAAACAACTGACTTCATTTTACAACGTCTTTAATAGGATATTGCTGATCTTCTTGAATGTATAAGAGAAAATGCACCACAAGAAGAGAAGTGAAGACAAAATTATTAATATTATGCTGTATGAATAAACTATAACTGCTCTATTTTGTAAATGTTATCAAATAGTGAAAGCGAAAAAGCGGCAACATTCTTTGGCCCCACTGAAAAGCTTTCTTCGTCCGACACTCGTCAGAGTATGAAACGTCGGATAATGACCGAAAAGTGAACTGAAATACATGGGTTCTTTATCGAAAACTATAACCTTGAACTTGCCAAAACATTTCTGTGCTCTTTTGACATCAGCAGTCTGTTCACGAACGTGCCATTAGATGAGACCATACGGATTTGTGCTGATGCTTTGTATCGAGGTCACCTTGATTTTGCTATATGAATAGACGATAACTGCTCTATTTTGTAAATGTTATCAAATAGTAACAAAATCAATATAGACGAACAATAATCTTCATTACTTTATATACACAACTACGATACATAATACTATAGGAAATACTTGTTAAGGAAAGGAAAATACAATTGAGAAGTGTCTATGGTTACTTATAGTTAATTCTCCTTTTGAAAGTGAGATGAGTTCTTGGTTGGAGTTTTACTGTAGATAGTGATCAGTGAAATGAATTTATCTCAATGTTCCTTCATTTTCACTTATTTGCAACACAGCCCTTCAGATAACAGGAGACCATATACATCTGACTCTGCGTTACTCGAACAACTCGGGATCGGGGAATTTGCTCGAGTTATGCGAAATTTCACAGCTACAGCTACAAACCATCTCTAACATCACGAGTCAAGTGCAATATCGCCATAAAGGAACAAATGAGTATTCTTCTACCGTAAAGCTGCATTCATGCTAGGGTAATCCACTAATTCCCATGAATTACAGGATTTTGAAGTTCAATTTCAAAATTTCATACATGCCATCTCAAAGGACAGTAAAGTATTTATGATACTGTAATACAACGTCGTGTATGCCTTAGCTTATTGTGTCTGAGTTTTACGCCACATCGTATTACAGAACATCTATGCATAGATAGACCTATATTTTTCAGGTCCTCAGTGATATTATAGACTTATTCACTAGCGGTCATGAAACCTGTTCGTGATAGCTAAAGGGATTTCTTTTATACTCTGTACAATTAGCCATAGAATACGTTCGAGTTACGCAATGTTTCAAGTTACTGATTTCCAGGAATGCGATATTCGTTTTAAGGAAAAGCTAAGAAGATCCCTTTAATGATATATGTTATGTTATAAGTCGAGCTATAGAGGGTAGAGTCACGAGGTGTCTACTGTAATACGTAAAAGTACGAAGGGAGTAAAGTCCTAGAATTGAATGCAATTAAAATAAAACCAGATTTTATCTTCAATTAGCACAAAGAATAATAATTTACACGAAGGTTAACAATTCATAGGCATCTGGTATTATAGCAACCCGTAATAAATGAGAATGAGAAGTTTCGTAGCTACCAAGAGCGCAGCTTTCCAGATACAACGAACACCCATGCCAGCAGGAAAACAGGTCAAATAAATGGAATGTCTACTCATGGTCGAGATCTACAAAATATTCAACCATCAAAATCTGAAACCCTCCCCTTACCTACCCACAATGAAGTCTCAGGCCAATGAGAAAGCTTCCTAACATTCAGAAGACGTCTTTTGTGGCACACATTCAATGATGAAATAAACTTGACAACTTCAACTATGACCTTTGGGGTCATCCATAGTATACGTACGCTCAAAATCACCACAGTTTTTGACCAACCCACCCACCCTGTACGCGGGAGCACTCTTTGACTAAATGCAACTACCCGCCTCTGAACGCATGTACCAAGGTTTCTTTGAATATGTTGCCCATTTTTAGCGACACTTTTTCACAAAAAGAGGAAAGCATGCATCAAATTCTCATTTTTTGAAGTGATTGCATCGTACGTACGCTTTGAGCTTTACCAACCCACACACCCTGTGCCAGTGAGTACGCTTTTGGCTTTACCCAACCACCGACCCTCAACGCGTACGGACTTTCTGGATGGCCCCTTTAAGAAAACAACAATCTGTCAATAAGTTCATGAACATCAATATGAATATAATATGAATCAACTTTTTCTTCTATCTCTAGGCATTTTCTCATAACTTTGATTTGAATAGGTTGTACTGAAGCACGTCAACGCCCCCTTTCTGATTTTCGCGCCAATCGTGATACTAGGTTCCAGTCTCTATGGCTAGGTGCTCACGCCATTTTATCAGAGTTTTCTTGCAATCCAGAACCCAAGAGATGATCCCAGGAAAGTGGAGATTTACTTATGGATTTGTAACATATGTATTAAGGTAATTCTAAAATATTATTTTCTTGTTATGCATTGTTTTGCATTGGTTTGGTTTGTGTACTTGTGTGCTGCCAGAAAGTTAACTAACCACACACTCGCCTCGCAGCTAGTGATACAATCAAATGGCTCTGTTGGCGAACAGTAGCTCGGCAAAGTGAAATTTGATTGTGCCATCGTCCTAGCTGATTTTAAATAGTAAACCGTGACTCCATAATCTAAAACAAACTGTTAATTAGATATTTTATAGGGTAATAGATACCTTGGCATTCTACGCGAGAGTAATGCGGTGGTGATCGCAAGATGTCTGCAATATATGCAATTATGTAGAAATGTGTTAGGAGCTCTTCTTTCAAAAATCAGCCTGAAATTCTTACCGTCGAGCATGCAATGTTTTTTAAGTAAGGGGTAATGAAATGGTCCAAAATCTGGCCTAAATTTGCTGTGAGAGGCATTTGTTGATATAATTCTACAATCTGATTGATCAATTCAGTTTGGAGAAAATGACTGTGACCTAAATTCTTAGTCAATCAAGATTTGACGCCTATGCTAATAACAGCAAGATAAATTGTACAATTTTCTCCCTGGTAGGGTTTCCCCATTTTGGATAAACATGAGTCTAGTATAAGAAGACTGCTGTTTTTTTGGTGTGTGTCTGCTCTAATAAATCCATTGTTGCCTTCATTTTGGGTTTCATTCAGCAGTCCTCTCTCTCTCTCCAATGCACATTGCAATTGAGCTGCGATTGCTCCCATGTGCAAATCGGTTAAGAGAGGGGCAGTGAGAGCAAATGACTTTACCTTGAGCACGGATTTGAAAGCGTGACCCGATAGCTCAGTAGTAGAACACTTGACTTACAAAGTCAGGGATCATGAGTTCGAGTCCCACTCTGGTCAGTTATTTTCTTGCACTTTCAATTTTCGTTAGGGTTTCATTCAGTGTAGATTGCAAACTTAGTCATTCTTCATGGTGTGGAGCAAATCATTTTGAAAACGGCATCTCACAAGCGTTTATTGCATTGCATTGTATGGCTACACTGGCTGCACTGTTCTTTACAGGAACCAGGTAACTTTTTGACGCTCAGTGTTCTTGATTTTTTGATAATTTTGGACTGAAACGCCCTTACAATTGTTTTTATTTTTCTGCAGCTCGAAAAAGTTGCAAAATTCTTTAGGCACACTGAAAATCTTTCTTCGTCCGACACTAATCAGAGTATGAAACGTCGGATAATGATCGAAAAGTGAACCGAAACATACGGGTTCTTCATCCAAAACAGTAGCCTACTTGAACCTGTCAAAGCATTTCTATGCTCTTTTGATATCAGCAGTCTATTCATAAATGTGCAGTTAGATGAGACCATAGGGATTTGTGCTGATGCTGTGTATGGGGGTCACCTTGATTGCCCTCCATTCCCTGAGGACACTTTCAAAGAATTTAAGCTAATTACTACGGGAGGAGTTGAATTTAGTTTTACAACCGGGTGTGTGAACAACTAAACGGAGTGGCAATGGGCAGCCTTTTAGGGCTGGCTTTAGCAGATATGTTGTTTGACTTTTATGAAAGTGAAAAGTCTATCGGTACTACAGAACTTCACTACAGCACGAAAAAGCGGCACCATGTTTTAGGCATACTGAAAAGCTCTTTTTCGTTCGACACTTGTCAGAGTATGAAACGTCGGATAGCGACCGAAAGGTGACGAAAAAAACTTTTCAGTATGCCCTAAAACATGGTGCCGCTTTTTCGTGCTGTAGTGAAGTTTCATGAAGGTAGACTTTTCCAATTATACTCGACTCGAGCGCATCTAAATAGTTTCTGGAGAGAGCCTCACATATAGGTTCTCAGGTTTTAGAGAATATCTTTTGAACCTATCAAAGGACCCAAACACGACCCCTTGGTAGAGCAGCAGTTTATTTACTTATTTATTTATTTCTTTTTTTTTCTTTAAACAAATATTGTGAATAGGTTATTTGTATATTTTGTTTTGAATGCTGAAAGGTACATCGTGTGTAAATATTGATAAAATGAAAATGAAATCTCGCATCTATATAAGTGCTCTGCGGGACGGCATGCCACTGGCCGCATCAACGGCAACAGACAATCAATACGAATCACCTTCCATATCACACCAAAGTACACTAAGTGAGCAAAAATATTGCATCTCTGCCTCAAAATGTTAACCACTTCTAGGCCTATGAACACAAACGCGTTCATTATAAATGAATTTTGTCCCATTTAGCCATCTTTGTTATGCTTCAGTTCTGGCGGAAAAAAACTTAATGACGCTATTTTAACACTTTGAATGAAAGCAAAACTTTGTAAACAAAAGAAGTTTAGCAAAAATGCGATACCATGCCTAGAACTAAGGAATTAGCAAATTTTGAGAGAGCTTCGGTAATAAATTTACGAAAAAGTGGATTATCTTTCAGAAAAATTGGAGAAACTATCCGGCAATAAGAATTTGTGAGCGCAATAGAAAACTGCCTCTCCTGATAAGCTAAATGGATGTGGACGGCCAAAAAAGTTGATTCCCTGGGAGAGGTATGTTTTTCGTCTTGTAAAGCAGCATAAGTTTACAAATTTGAAAACTATCACAAATGAACTAACTTCCACCCACCTTTCAAAGTGGACTGTGAAACACATTCTTAAGAAGTATGTTATTAGAAACCATGCCAGAAAAAGAAAACCATTGGTTTCCTTTCAAAGTAGGAAAGCTAGAATAAGGTGGGCCAATGCTGTTCGGGACTGGAAAGTACCCCGGTGGAAAGACGCAGTGTTCTCCGACGAGTGCAGGCCTGCACTCAATAATGACTGTAAAAGGCTAAGAGTTTGGCGTACAAAACAAGAGTTCAATGATCCTACTCTTTCCTGACATTCAAAGGTGCCACCTCTGTGATGTTTTGGGGGTGCATGGGCCAGAACCATAAATGTTGAAAAGTATGTCTGCCTATTGCATGGTAGCCTTTTTCAGGGGCGTCGAAACGATTTTGAAAGTGGGGGGGGGGGAGACTAATTAATCGGATTCGCCAGGGTTTCGGATAAGCTCGGAATTCTGCTTTTTTGTGTTGGCTAGAGCATCACATTTTAAAGTTTCCGAAATATGAATATATAGGAAATGGTCTTTTGTGGTACCTTGTTCTAAAAAAATACGTTGATTGATAATAGTTCAACATCTTATTTCATTACATCTTCACCATATAGCTTCTACAAAGTAGCATGTTTTATAACAAAGGATTCTGGTATTTTAATATTAGTTAGATGCTTTTACCATATGCATGATGTGAAAGCATTCAATTAAATTCGTTCAGAGTACCGAATGCAAGGTTTCATTTATAAATGCACCTTTTCCTACAAACATACAAATTACTTCAACGTATTAAATCTGCCTAAATCAGACCTATGCTTGCGCTGTGGTAGCAAAAATGAAACGATGCCTTTGTAAATTAATACTTTCAGAAAATATTTGCACAAAAACTCTATCTGAACTACAGTTACAAGTCAGATTTGGTAAAAGTTCCAAAATTGTTGTATCTCAAACTATTCAACGACACAAAATCATTGGCAACGCTGATCACATCCAAACCATCTACCAAGTCCTTGTGTGTGTGCAGGAAAGATAAAGCATTGAACCTTGGCGGTGTCATGCTTGATTGCAGCCAGGTTTTGATTCTTCTTGCAACAGAAAATGATCTTTCTGGGGTGGCACTTGTGGCGGGGTTTATGAGCAGCAGTTGAATTACAATCATAATATTTGGAAACAACAACCTGGTGTCTGATGTTGTTTCTTCCATAGCTTTTAAGATGTCATCGAAGTGGTTGACTTTTTCCTTGAAAATCTGTTTAAAAGCTAGAAGCTCAGTCTTCAAAGCACTTACGCCTACATCATCAGTATACCTTGAATGCATCCAAGCTAATTCATCATTGATCTCCTCTCCAGCAATGGATTTTAGAAATAATGTTTCCATATTAGCAGACGCATCAAGGCAAGACTTATTAGATCTTTCACTCAGAGGCATAATCATGCAATCAATAGCTTCAAAGTAGATTCTCCGAAAGTGGTCTTGAGCTGTAGCATGTGTGCTATTTTTCCACACCTGATGCGTTTCCATCCAGGTACTGAAGTATTGAATAATTTGGTTCTTTACGCTTTCGAGACAAGCTTGGCTCATGGATAAAATCATGCTTTTCAGCCTTTCTGACCGTTGTTTCATAAATCAAAACAAAACTTTCATCGTTGCGCATGGTTTCAATTGTTTTCTTGGTTAATTCAGCATTTCTTTTCCCTGATAAAGCTGACATTTTGTGCGATTGAAGAGTTATTGATAAATTGTCAGTCAAGGCGTATATCTGGTGCACATTACTCTACTAAACTCGATGCATCAAATAGCTATTTGCAGATTAAAGTTGATAATGAAAGCGCAGCTTTATTGACATTTGGAACTCCATTTGGTCGATATTGGTTCAAACGCTTGCCTTTTGGAATTCATTCTGCCAGTGAAGTATTCCAATCTGAGGTTCCCTATATTATTTCTGGTATTGATGGATGTGCAAATTCGCAAGAGGATATTATTATTTTGAGTGCATCAAAAGAGGAACATGATCAATGATTACGTTCATGTCTTACCTACTCGTATTCATGGAAGTGGTTTAAAATCAAATCAAAGCAAATGTACCTTTGCCTCGAAATCACTTACTTTTCTTGGTCATATTATTTCAGCAGATGGTGTGAAACTAGACCCTTCTAAAGTTAACGCTATTACTGACATGCCTATTCCCAAATCGAAAGTTGACCTTCAACGTTTCCTCGGAATGATTAATAATGTATCAAAATTTGTACCTAATATTTCGCAAATAACAGCTGTTCGTCTTTTACTAAAGAATGATGTTCAACTTTTGTTGCAAAAATCGCAGATTGATGCTATAGCAGAGCTCAAATGCCTTATAACAACGTCGCCTTGTCTCAAATTCTTCTATCCTAATTTACCAGCGCGTCTGAAACCTGATGCTAGCTCGGAAGGTCTAGGAGTGCTTTTGGAACCAAACCATGGATCCATGGCATTGGATCCTTGAAGAGAAATGGCATCCTGCAGGATATGCATCAAGGGCTCTTCAGCCTTTTGAACAAAGATATGCTCAAACTGAAAAAGAAGTTCTTTCAGTGGTATTTGGAACAGAACGGTTCCATGAATATTTTTATGGGCGTCATTTCATAGTTTCTAACGATTCTATACTTTGGAAATTATACTTTAATGCTCTTGGGTGCCCAATAGACGGGGGGCTGGAAAAATGCTCAAAGCCTAATTAGCGGGGGTTGGAATAGACCCTTTTCACAATGACGTAGAGAGGGCTCGACCTCTGGCGAAAACGAGGCAGGTGATCTCGACAATGCTCAGTACGGGGAAAAGAGCTACTCATTCATTTTTGCGATTGTTCTGCTTAAGATACGGTCAAAAATGGACAATAACATGGATTCCATGTTAAATCAGGCTCCGGAGAATAAATGTAGATCACTTGGATGGCAATGTAACGTATATTGGTGCTATAAAACACTTTACAAAACCGATGCTTCGCCATCGGGCCTAAATTTGTTTAGGTATTCACAGGCGAATCGAGCGAAGATTCGTTGGCGCACTTTTAGTAAAACAGTAGATGGAATGGGTGATTTCATTATAGAAATACTGTGCCTACCTTCGAGGGAAACATTTTACGGATGGGAATATCATAAACGGTCGAACATGCGGCGACTCGCTGGAGGACCTTTGCCACCCTCGCATCTGTACACTATGGAGGCTAATAAGATCAGGCCGTCTCACAAGCGAACAAAACGCGTCTATCCTAGCTACATTTGCTTCGACATCGGCTTTAGTTTTGAAAATCATGAAAATTATCTTTTCCTTCAGATTCCATCAGTGCATCACAAACAGAATCTCATTCCTATACTGTTCTCGTGAGCATGACCAATGTGATTTCATTAGATTTTGTGCACTTTATTAATCGCTCTCACACAAGCAAAAGAGCTCCCGTAGTCTGTGTTATCTTTGACACAATGAATTCTTGACCTGGTGATGACACTTCTTGTAGACATACACTGGTCTGTTGACAAAGAGCATGCTATGATTAACTTGTAAACTGCATTTTGCCCTCCCTCTGTCTGGATCATTCAGTGACTCATTTTTGTCTCTCCTTTGTCTCCCCCTTACCCCCCTCTATCTGGATATGCGAAAATAAATAGCATAAACACTATTAAAAAGTTTTATAGGTAGAGCTAGTGCTCATTTGATGAACTTCCTCTGTCTCCATTCCCTATTAATAATGTTTCAGAGCAGATATGCCAGAGCAATTCATGGAGTACCCAGCAACAATACTAACAGCTTGACACTGAAATTTTCATTGAACTTCCACCATCCCTTAAACCTAACTAACATAGCAACACTTAAATCAGCATCTCATCAATTGTTGCATTATCTATACCTCAAAACTTAGAATTGGTAGAGAGTTTGATAGAGAACTAGCACAAAAGTATGGTATTCTGAGCATTCCTGAGCAAGGTACTACTAGTGCAATGACTGCTAGATGATTTGACATTGAAGATGTCTGTCCTCCTGGTGTTTCCCTAAAAGTTCCTCAATTCTATGGGCTATTGGCCATACTACAAGCTACTTCATTCTTGATGTAGCTCTCATTTTACAGCCTAATTTCATTACAACTTTACTATGCATGTGACCTTGTAGCTACTTTGTAGCCATTCTTTATACAGTATCCAACAGTTAGTGACATTAGGTATACTTATAAAATCAGTTTCTAAATTCTAATATCAATATAGTAGTGTGGAGTGAACTTTACACTAGAGAGGTAAGATGCCTACTAAGTGCTCTACAAAATGATAGTGTTAATACTCAGACCATTTGAGTGACAATTTCAGTGCTATCAATAATTATTCCTGTTCTTGGTTACCCTGTATTTGTTGCCATTAATGAATTCATCAAGTTATTTGTGCTTTTCCAAACTTATAAACCTGATGAGTGTATGTCTACAAGAAGTGTCATCACCAGGTCAAGAATTCATTGTGTCAAAGATAACACAGACTACGGGAGCTCTTTTGCTTGTGTGAGAGCGATTAATAAAGTGCACAAAATCTAATGAAATCACATTGGTCATGCTCACGAGAACAGTATAGGAATGAGATTCTGTTTGTGATGCACTGATGGAATCTGAAGGAAAAGATAATTTTCATGATTTTCAAAACTAAAGCCGATGTCGAAGCAAATGTAGCTAGGATAGACGCGTTTTGTTCGCTTGTGAGACGGCCTGATCTTATTAGCCTCCATAGTGTACAGATGCGAGGGTGGCAAAGGTCCTCGAGTGAGTCGCCGCATGTTCGACCGTTTATGATATTCCCATCCGTAAAATGTTTCCCTCGAAGGTAGGCACAGTATTTCTATAATGAAATCACCCATTCCATCTACTGTTTTACTAAAACTGCGCCAACGAATCTTCGCTCGATTCGCCTGTGAATACCTAAACAAATTTAGGCCCGATGGCGAAGCATCGGTTTTGTAAAGTGTTTTATAGCACCAATATACGTTACATTGCCATCCAAGTGATCTACATTTATTCTCCGGAGCCTGATTTAACATGGAATCCATGTTATTGTCCATTTTCGACCGTATCTTAAGCAGAACAATCGCAAAAATGAATGAGTAGCTCTTTTCCCCGTACTGAGCATTGTCGAGATCACCTGCCTCGTTTTCGCCAGAGGTCGAGCCCTCTCTACGTCATTGTGAAAAGGGTCTATAGACGAAGGGGTTGGAAAATGACCATAAATGTTGTAGAAAAGGTTATTGTTACGAAAAGGAGGCTCATCGCCAGTTTGGACAGACTGAAGAATGACGTTATAACTATTTCAAAATTAAATAGCAACTGCTGGTGCAATAATTGCATCAGAAACCCGTAAGAAGAACTAGATTGGACAATTTACTGTTAATTCGTATTTTTAGTTCATTTCGTAATCTATTAGCTGTGAGTTATAAAAGGCATAGTTTTAGAGGTAGTTAGGAGTTTGTTTTTGTGAGAGAGAGAAGTAGACGTTCTGCCAAGCTGGTGTTATTTTTTAGAAAACTCTGATAGTATCAAGAGAAGGTCCTTGCCGATAGATTCCTGTATCAAGCCTTCAGGTCGAAAGTTTTATTCTTATTCGTAAATAGAACGTTGAAATATCGTACAGACTTTTAAGAAATTATTGCCCTAAAGAACTCACACACAATGGGCCCAGACAGGGGGTCAAGCGGACATTGACAAGTAGCATAAGAAAACCTAATAATGTGCTAATGAACGTTGGCTTGTTCTAAACAAATTAGCAAGTACAATTAGAAAAATCACGAAAAATCAATTTTTTGACATTTTGAGTGAATCTGGCATAAAAAATTTGCATTTTGGTATAGTGGTCTTCATTTCTGCAGAAACACGGCTCAGACTAGCCTCGACTCTATGATTGTGATAAGGCACTCGTTGCAAGAGTATTTCTGAAATCTGATGTTTGCTAAGAAACATAATTATTGTGAACATCTATATATAAGCTTTCGAAACTTTTTAAGCCTCTAGGAACATCTTCTGATGTCAGCTGCAAGTTTCTCACTTGGCTTTACTTTGAGCTTAGAACTCACCAGTTGTACAACTTTATCAAAATCTGGTTCTCTGGAACATTGGTTCCACTTGCAATCCCGAAACATTTGATACAGCTGAATGCTATTAATTTCATCCATCATGGAACCACAGTACTGATAATGGTAATATTTCTGTATTAAAACCAGGCAAAAGTAGAATATTTCTTGCACAGGTGTCAAATTGAACTTGCTCAAACGGGTTCTAAATTTCCCGAAAAATGACCGATTCATTTGAAATAACAACATTTATAAACAGTGCCACATTTCAGCACATTTTTGTGGGACTTTTACACGTTTCTTTAATATTTAGCAAGTACTTATCAAGAGTGGCTACATAATTTGGTACATTTTTTTCGAATACTGGATAAAAACTACGATTTTCATTGCTTAGGCCAAACTGTATGTAGTAGTAGGTACAAAAAGTGAATCCAGCATCCCAGAAAATATACATACTGATGTATAGACTGTTAAATTTTGACAAATATTCCGATTTATGGACAATTTTTTGCATTTTCAGACTGCCATTTTGAGCAAAATGGTGGGAAACGAACCAAAGCCCATTTTTTTAATTCTATATAGTTTTTAATTCTGTTTCTAAGAACAGATTTTCTTCAAATTCGTTCCTGGAGCTTTTCAATATTCATTAAACCTACAGTGAAAAGGGCGACAAAATCCATCTTAGGAGTCTTCCACAATCTTAAGTATAAATAGACTGGGTGACCCCAGTCTGATGACTACGATTTGCCAATTTATCATGATGAAATATTGTTTTTGCCCGAAAAACTAAAATTTAAAACATGAGTATGCAGGAATTTACTTATTTTCAAGTTCTACAACAAACTAGAAACTGTTAAATTCATCGTAGTATAGTTGAAGTACTCATCTGCTATTTTCACGCATGATTATAAAGTGTGGGTTGTCTTTTGTCTACTCATTTGCGGAAACATACAACAACATAAACATGTGAATTCACCAAACTTCAAGCAAGTAGAACTTTGTGAATATCTGCAGCTAAGACACAAGTGAGTCCGTTTTGGAATACTGATAAATTATAGTTTTGGAATTTCATAAGGAACGAGCTTGATTTGAAAGTTGCCAAAATTCCAAATGTCCGCTTACGAGCCCACTGTGTCACAGTTGAGCCCCTTCATAAAAGATAGGCTTAACATTATGGTTTCTTATCACAAATGTGTATCAATGTAATATTACCAAGTCCACAGAATGAAAAAGGCTGAACCATACAACACATGCGATCAGCGTACCTTTCTTACTATACATTTTACTTACAGGCCAAAGTATGTCCTGTTAAGCCTATCTTTTATGAAGGGGCTCAACTGTGAGTTCCTTAGGGCAATGATTTCTTAAAAGTCTGTACGATATTTCAACGTTCTATTTACGAATAAGAATAAAACTTACGACCTGAAGGCTTGATACAGGAATCTACAGGCAAGGACCGTCTCTTGAATTCAATGAGCCAATCTTGATGTTCCCTACGCTATACTATCAGAGTTTTCTAAAAAATAACACCAGCTTGGCAGAACGTCTACTTCTCTCTCTCACAAAAAAAAACTCCTAACTACCTGTAAAACTACCGCTTTTATAACTCACAGCTGATAGATCACGAAATGAACTAAAAATACGAATTAACAGCAAATTGTCCAATCTAGTTCTTCTTACGGGTTTCTGATGCAATTATTGCACCAGCAGTTGCCATTTAATTTTGAAATAGTTATAACGTCATTCTTCAATATGTCCAAACTGGCGATGAGCCTCCTTTTCGTAACAGTCCTCTAAAACTTGCCTTGGTTGAGATAATACTCCCAAAAATTAATAGACGGGGTTGTTGGAATAAGAATGTTTCGGGTGGAAAATTTTGTAAAAATTAATTAGTGGGGGGGCGTCTATTAGGCACCCAAGAGTACTTTATATGTAAGACAACTTTTTGTTAGAATTTGTAGCATGCCAGTTTGTATACTTCTTTATTATAGATTAAATCTATTGCCTGTAGAAATATTTGACAATGAAAGTGAAAAAATTGAAATGTCAAAAGAATGTAGGAATATTTTTCGACGAAGTTGTCGTCACAAATTTTATCCACCTAAATTTTATACCTATCGTTGTATGTAATCGAAATATGGAAACAAAATGTCATTCCTGCAAAGCTGCTAAAGAAGGTTGCTTGTGGCCTTGGCATCTGTAAGAAGAGGCTTGTATTCTGTGAACTGTATCTGTTGAAAAGATGGAGTACGAATATGCGAGAGGAACGTTAAATTCTTAACTTGACCTCTTGCATAGTGAAATGTATTTTCTGCTAGGGGATGATTCTGCGAAGAGTTACTGATAGTCACCAATTTGTCGCATCCTCTAAATTCGCTGCAATCTCTACCTTGCGTCGGAAGTTGAGGCTCTGACTGTATGCAAATATTAACTCCGTTTGAGTATTTGAGACACCTTTGTATCTTCGATCTTTTTGCAATGATTATAACTCCAGAAATCTGAAAGATGCTCATATACTTTAGTGTTGTGGTCTGTTTGAAGTTTCCTGCAAATTTCACACACAAATATATCAGGAAAAGGCCATCCAATGTCACTGTCAAGTCCATACTTACTTTTCCATTTAAAATATTCGTTATATGCAGTGTCATTTTTATCCAAGTACAACAAATAGTCAGCAAGTGCTTTCACAGTTGGAAAATCTTCAGCATTTATAAACGATCCTGGTATTGCAACATATGCATCATTATATGGCCCACCTCCCAACACTACGGGCACAGAATCGTGCGCTACTGCATTATACCAATATTTCTCTGTAACATACTGATCACAAAATGCATTTTCAAAAGCGAGGTAGAACTTATAATTACGGATTTTCTTCATACACTCATCTCTTCCACCTTCATTACAGTTGTGGATTGGGTTTTTGAACTGTCTAGCACATCCTCCAGCCACATCTAAACTGATTAAATCTTGCAATTTATGCACGTATTGATTTCGGTACGTATGACAATTGGTGCTTACCCAAAATGCTAATTTCCTGTTAGGAACTTTGTTTTTCTCCGCAGCATAGTTGACATACGGTAGTTTATCCTCAGAGCTTTTCAGCTGATGATATTTCTTGTAAGGTAGCCAGATATCGCTTTCCTTTCTATAAGTCATTGTCCAGTTAAAGAGACCATCCAGTGGTCGCCTATCTGGTGTGTTGAAAGGGTTTTCAGATGTGAAATATGCCCATCGTTGGTAGTAAGGTCGTGATGTTGTGGTATATTGTTTGAGGAAGCTAGGAGAGCCTATGTCTCTACCATGAAATACAACAGCATCGCTTTCGTTCAATCTAGCGTTGTCATAGGTTACTTCACAGTTGCTACATTCGCATGATGATGCAAAATTTTTGGCTTCTTTTTCTGGCAAATGATACCACTCTCGTGATCCAAACAAGTGAGTGTATATGAGGATGGTATATCGCTTAGAGGTGTGGGCCGTTTTATTGTATTCTGAAGCAATAAATTTTGATCTTATGCCTGGCTTCATAGCTCCCAAGTCTTGCAAGTGTATGATATAAACTATAGTTAGCAGAGAGCATCCACACGTTATTAGGACAAAGAGGAATGCACTTGCTGTTCCATACATACCTCAAGTGCTTTCACCGTTTGTCTGCCCCACCACTTACTAAAATTCGTGTCATCCTCTTCTGTGAGTTAGCACGATTTTGGCTTCAATGAAAGGACTACGTGCATTGAATTGGCGAATGGGTGATATCTATTATGCGAATTGATAGGCATCATCCCAAGCATTACGATCTTTTTGAATTGCATCTACTAGCTCAAAACAACTTGCAAACAATTACGTACATCGAACAGAATACCGTCTTTCTAAGCAAGGTGATAAACTGTTTTCAGCCAATCAGTTCATTTGTTTACATCATCATTTGCCAATCAAAATGCGTAAAAGACAATAGAAAGTGAAGAGAAAATCCTTTTTGATCAGTTTCAGAAACAATGATGGCATCATAGGCGTTTTGCTGTATAGAAACCACCTCATACAAAAAGCAGGTGTTGCACGCTGAATTTCTCTATTCAGGGCAGGTTTCTACATTTTGATGTACCAGAAAGATTTCTCTGAAACTTTACCGCTTCCATTTTCGAAATATTACTGCAAACAGGAGATATGAGGTCCTATAGTTAAAGCAGTTAAAGCATGATGGATTGAAATCAATGTTAATGAAGCATTTTGTGATGAAAGACATGGGCCCTCTGCTTTATCTTCTAGGCATTAGCTGCATACAAGGAGAGCCGTGTATTGGTCTCACTCAAACTACTTATATTGAAAAGCTTATTGATAAATTGACTTACAGATGCAAAGCCTATTCCGCACCATCTGACCAGAGTGTTATACTTATGAAGGATGATACCCGTTAAGCCAGTTGGGGCAGTATGTGTCTAGTAGGGTACTCTGACCCGAATACCCCTTCGTATGGGTAATAAGAAGAATCATACTTTTTCAGTGAATCTGGTTTAAAAGTACAATTAGAATGTGGGGTCATACTCTCTCATACGACAAAAATTGACCAAGTTATGCCCAAAATTCCATATTATCGCATTCTGGGCCCACTGTGTGGTGGACACTCAAACCCAGCAAACAAGAAAGTGTTTTGATCTTTGGTAGGTAGTCTACTTAATGCTGCTCTGGGAACAAGACCAGATATATAATTTGCTGTGTCTACTTTAGCAAAGTATATTGCTGCTCCTACTCAAACACATCGGAACGCAGTAAAGAATTTTACGCTATCTTAGAGGAATTAAGAATTTGGCATTGTGGTATTATCAAGAACAAGTAATTGGTTGTTCTGATGCAGATTTCGCTCGTAATATAGATGATCGTCATTCTGTTTCTGGTTATGTTTTTATGTTAGGAAGTTGAGCAATCAGTTGTACAGTGGAAAGCAAAAGTGTGTGAGTACATCTACTACACAAGCAGAATATATTGAATTTAGTCATGCAACTAAGGAAGCAATGTTCCTGCGTCAATTTTTTTCAGAATTCAATTATTCTGATTATGGTGCAATATGCATAAATGAAGACTCTCAAGCCAAACTTGCTGTTGCACGAAACCCTGTTTTTTATTCGGAAGTAAAACATATTGATTTAAGCTATCATTTTTCAAGAGAAGATGTTACAAATGGAAACATTCAACTAAAGTACTGTTGTAGAACTGACATGTTCGCAGCTGACAAAGCCATTGGCTCCCAAGCGTTTTGATGGCATGCTGGTTAAACTGGGATTTTCTTTCGTTAAAGACTAGTGGGAAAATGTGTTGGTATTGTTATAGACTTTAACGAACCCCCCCCCCTCCCCCCGTCTGAGAGTTGCTAATGAACTTTGAACTCCCTTATTATTATTCTATTGCGATTGTAACTGATATTTTAATTTAACGATGAAGATTGTTTCGTTCTGTTGTAATACCTGTTTTTCTGTGATTTAACTCTGCTATCTAAACAAACACAAGTTGATACACACTATCTGCTTTGGGCACATGAATCGAATGTTTCAAAAGTCATATTTGTAACTATACCGCTGTTGCCAGGATAAGAGCTATTGTTGCTATGGTAATGCTGGTTTTTTGGGATTGCTAACCCCATTTATATGTTCAGTGAAGATTATTACATATGTTGTCCAAAGTTTCACAAGAAAGAGGCTGGCAGACATTGGCATTGACACATAGGTTGTGGAATTGCAGAAGAGTGCCATCTTATATTCTGCAAGGATCCTCAGGAAGGTTCCTAAGGTTTGAGGAGACTTGTTATCACCGAACCTCACGATATGATTTCTACTGATATAGACATTATGCATTATGAGATAAAATAATAAAAATACAAACAATTGGCTGAGATCAGACATCAAAGGAGAAACAGAGGGATTATTGACAGTAGCGCAAGACCAAGCTCTATACACGCGAAGTTATCAGAAAAATATAGTTGGCAATGAAAGTTGATAGTAGATGCAGAATATGCTACAAGCAGTCCGAAACAATTGATCATATAATCTCAGGGTTTGAAGTACTAGCAAAAGCAGAATACATTGAAAGACACAATAAAACTGCAGCATTTGTACACTGGAATATTTGTAATGATCTAGGAATCAAGACAGGAGACAATTGGTATGAGCACCAACCAGACACTGTAACTAATACTGACACACATACAGTGCTGTGGAACATGGCAGTGCAAACAGATAGAAATATAAGTACAAACAGGCCTCATATAACAATCAAAGATAAAGTAAACTCAACTTTCAAGCTGATAGACGTGACTGTACCATGTGATAAGAATGTATCAAGCAAAGAAATAGAGAAGAAAAGCAAATATAAGGATCTTGAAATTGAGATACAACAAATGTGGAAAATGAAAACGGAAGTAATACTCATTGTGATAGGAGCACTTGGTACCATCAAAATAGGAATGGTCAACAACATCAAAAACGTCTCAGAAAATATAAATATTCAGTCTCTTCGAAAGAGGTGCTTAATAGGGACTGCAAAGTTCCTTCGTAAAGTACTAAGTATCTGAACTTCAGGACATGAAATGCTTTAGGTGTATTGTTTACATCCGGCCAATGAAGAAGCAACCAGTACAGACTGTGACATTTAGGGAATAACATAATAATAATAATAATAATAATAATAATAATAATAATAATAATAATAATAATAATAAGGTTCTAAAGACTGTTATAGCCGGGGTGGCTAAGGAAGATGAGCACCTTATGCCTAAAAAATGCCCCAAATGGCATGCGCAATATATAGCCTCTGACAGTCCAGTCCAGCTCCTAGCCTTCAAGTGGCAGAACCGTTTCGAACAGATAGGAGTAGGGCAAAAGGCGAGTATATGGCGCCTTCCAAAAAACCATTGCTCCGGGTAGACTGAGCTCGTAAGCCATGGTAGGCACTCAGTCTAGGAGAAGGAAAACTCTAATTACAAACCAGAGTGGATGGGACTCTTTAGTCTTGGCTGACAGCCCATCTAGGTGATGGTGTCACAAATAAAAACACCCAGGAAGGAAAACCTGTATAACCAACCTACCATTGAATATGGAAAATCATCACAGAAAATCATCCCGCATCGCTCGTCGCGCGGTCAAACGAGGAGCGCGTCCCTCAATGGTGAACCAGGTTGAGGTCGAAAAATGTACTACTGGAACAAATTCCTCCAACCCCCAGGCTCTAGAGAGTTTCCAAGATGAGAATACAACTCAAATAGGTCCTCTAGATAGCAGAAGTACAAACCAGATATTAAAGAAACCAAGACAGAAATGGACAAGGGAGGAATACAAACAAGTTATAATAGCTTATTACCAGGCACTTGAACAGCCTTCTAACAAGAATACCACCAATCGTGCATATGAGATTTGGAGGAAGGATAATGTTGATAATAGAGGCAATATTGATGCAAACAAACTAGCAAATGTAAGAAGAGATATAATAAAGAATAAACGATTAACAGATATGGAACTAGAAAGAATAAGAATAGATGTTAGAAAAGAACAGCAACCGCCAATTGCAACAGTCGTCGATAATAGTACAAATTCAGTTAATGTGGCAAGAGAGGACGATAGTGTGCCATGCATCATTGAGGAAAATGTCGAAAACTTGCCCCATTCAGGACAAAATGAAGTGCAGAAATTAGTATTAGACATGATTAACCAAATATTAGAGAAGTGGGAGGAAGTGAAATTCATGGAAATAGGAGACAGAGCTAAGCTACCGAATATAAATAAAGATCGTAAAGCTAAAGAATTACTCAAGATAGCAAATGAAGCTCTTTCAACAATAAAACAAGCATATCAGTTAGGTATTACAGAAATCAATGAATTAATATACGCTACGGCTACTGTTGTAACAGAAATGAAAGGAGTCAAAGTAAAAAAGCAGAGAAAACCAAACAGAAGACAACCTGCATGGAAAGAAAGAATTGAAAAGGAAATTAATAGCATGCGAGGTGATCTGCCGATGCTCACAGAGTTAACACGAGATAGTAGAATAAGTGAGAGAAAAAAGAGAAAAATAATGAGAAGATACAAAATAAAAGAGGAGCGAGACATTAATACCGAAAAAGAAAAGTTGAAGCAAAAGATTCAGGCAAAGGCACAAAGATTAAAGCGATTTGATAAAAGAAGCAGGCAGTTTAGGCAAAACAAATTGTTTAAAACTAATCCAAAATTATTCTATAGAGAACTGGGAAATAAAAAATTGACGATAAATGATCCACCATCTGCTGATGAGGTTGAAAAATTTTGGAAATCAATTTTAGAAGATGATAAACATCATAATGAAGAAGCTGGATGGATTAAAGAACAAGAAGACAAGTATAGGTACTCAGCTGAACAAGAATGGACAGATATAACTAATGACGAAATTACTTTGGCAATTAGAAAGACAAGTAACTGGAAATCCCCTGGTATAGACAAGGTGCCAAACTTCTGGTTGAAGAATTGTGAAGCCCTACATGAAGATATAGCAAGGTGCTATAATAAGATGGTAAGGGAACCAGAAGAGACACCAACATGGCTAACGAAGGGAGTAACATATTTGTTACCTAAAACTCAGGAAACAAAAGTTCCAAAAAACTATAGACCGATTACGTGTTTACCAACCCTCTACAAAATACTAACATCAATCATAGCAGAAAGAACTTACAACCATTTAGAAGAAAGTAATTTATTGCCAGCTGAACAAAAAGGATGTAGAAAAGGCTCATATGGCTGTAAAGACCAACTTCTCATAAATAAATCGATTCTTGAAGATTGTGAGAGTAAAAGAAAGAATTTAAGTACCTCTTGGATAGATTATAGGAAAGCATTTGACAGTGTACCTCATAGCTGGATCATTAAGACAATGCAAATTTATAGACTGTGCCCAACTCTAATAAATTATATTACATACAGCATGAGCACATGGCAAACAACAATGACACTTACCTACTCCTCTGGTTCTATCGTAACAAACCCTATTAGAATTAAAAGGGGGATATTTCAGGGCGACTCATTGTCTCCACTTCTATTCTGCATGTCTCTTGCACCCCTTAGCAATCTACTAAACGCTACAGAATTTGGATATGATATGAATAAAGAACGAGTGAATCACCTGCTTTACATGGATGATTTGAAACTGTACTCGAAAAATGACAAACAACTAGAAGGACTGCTTAACACTGTCAAGATATTTAGCGACGACATTGAAATGCAGTTCGGATTAGACAAGTGTGCTAAAGCATCTTTTAAGAAAGGGAAATTGACAAAGACTACCAATGTAAAACTTGATGACACATGTGTTATTCAGGAGCTTGCTCAAGAAGGTACTTATAAGTACTTAGGTATAGACGAAGGTAATGGTATTAAACACGCTGCAACGAAAGAAAAGGTTAGGAAAGAATATTATCGCCGAATTAAGATGATTCTTAAAAGTGAACTGAATTCATGTAATAAAATCACCGCTATTAACGCCTTAGCAATCCCAGTGGTATCATATAGCCTTAATGTGATTAATTGGCAGATGAAAGAAATCAGGAAAATGGATGCAAAGACAAGAAAACTAATGACGATGTATAGGATGAACCACCCTAAAGCAGATGTTGATAGGATATACCTCCCCAGGAAAGAAGGTGGAAGAGGGCTGATGCAATTAGAGTACACATACAAGATTAGCGTAATTGGTTTAGACATGTACTTGGAAAAAACGAAAGACAGACTATTGAGACAGGTATACAAACATGACACAAATAAGAAATTATATTCGATTCATAAAGATGCAAGTAAGTTCAGACAAGATATACAGCTACAAATCAATGTTAATGAGAATCAGGAGACAACGCCAATCGCAAAGAGAGTTAAATCATTAAAGAAGGATGTAAAGTTACAAATTTTGACCAATCTTAAGGAAAGGTGGAAAGGAAAGCCCCTACACGGACAGTACCCGGAGAAAGTTGATAAGGCAGATGTTGACAAAGAACTGACCCACAGATGGTTGCAGAGCTCAGGATTGAAATCAGAGACTGAAGGTTTGATAATAGCTGCACAGGATCAAAGTTTAGCAACAAGGTACTATCAACATAGAATTATCAAGAATGGAATTGATCCAAAATGCCGACTATGCCATGAATTCGACGAGAGTGTTGAACACATTGTATCTGGTTGTCCTGTTTTAGCCAAGAAGGAATATTTAGAACGACATGATAAAGCACTTATTTATGTTCACTGGAATATATGTAAATATTATCAAATAGACGTCCCTAATAAATGGTATGATCATAAGCCAGAAAAAGTTGTTGAAGGGAAAGATGCAACAATACTATGGGATATGCCTATTATCACAGACAAGGAAATCAAAGCAAACAGGCCAGACATTGTAATTAAAGAGAAACCTACAAATATGTGCATGTTAATTGATATGGCTGTACCATCAGATAGAAATATTGCGGCAAAAGAAGTTGAAAAGATTTCAAAATACAAAGATCTTGAAATAGAAGTTAGTAGGATGTGGAAAACAAAAACAACTGTCACCCCGCTGGTAATTGGAGCATTGGGAATAATACGAAAGGGAGTAAATCGATATATTGAGCGAATACCTGGTAACATCAAGGTCGAGGAACTGCAGAAAATTGTTCTGCTTGGAACTGCTCACATACTAAGAAGAACTCTCTCAATAACTTAGCCTCAGGACCATAGTTTGGTCCCGGCAATTCAATGTACTGAAGTTTAGAAATTTTTCTTTGTAACACATAATAATAATAATAATATATGCATATTTTTATAGGTTTACTTCTTCAGCAATACCATTACTGTTATCAATGAAGGATCTGCTTCCTAGGAACGTAAAAGAATATATTTAATTGCAAAAACCTAATTTATTACTCATGATGAAATAAATATACTTAAAAGTCAAAATCAACGTCCTTGCATTTCGACTTGAAGAAAAGCAGTGATTTACTGTCCTGCATTTCGGTTGGTGTCGTGTTAAATACTTTGGCACCTTGGAACATAAAGGTTTTCTTCCCATTTTCACTTTTTACTTTTGGCACGACTACACTTTTGTTGTTTCCTCGTGTTCGATCCCTTATGACAATTCCGTTTGAAGTAGTCTGCAAAATATGATGGACAGATGGTAGCGGGATACAGTTCTTTCGGTTTCCAGTAATAATGCTTAATGCTTTTTGGTGGATATTCTAAACTTTTTGTTTCTTTGAAGCTGGCATACCAACAAAGATGTTACTACAATACAGCATGATTGGGAGAATCATAACTTTGTAAATTGTTTCAGCAGAGTATGGATTTATGTTGTGCCTTATCCAGGACAACAGCTTCACTCTTGAAGACGCTTTCTTATTCGTTTTCTCAAATTGTTCGGTCAAATTTAAGTTTTTATCCATCATTACATCTCATCCCAGTCAAAAGTTATTGCATGATATATATCATATTGGACATGAAATGTTACCATTTTTTAGTATTTAGCTAGATATTGCCCGTTAGAAATTTTCCCTTTTCCTCTAGTTCTGTAGTTCACACAGTACAGTGAGTAACTCAAAAATGAAGTCATAACTGGTGCATTCTTATTCCCTTTATCAAAGGTTGCCATAGATCCAGATTTGAAAATCCTGCTTTACATAACTCATAGTTTCTAGAGTCACACAAGTTTGCACTGGGGAGATTATTTAATAGATTCAAAGTACTGCCATGTAGTATTATAAATATACATAAACTCCTTTTGGTTTCTGATCCTGTTTAGAAGTTATGGGGCTTTAGATACCCCCTCTTTTCCACTATAAGTTAATTTTCTACTGCTCTAACAGACATCATGATCCGCCATTGGAAGCATGTGTCACTTAATCTTTACAAGTTTAGTCAATCTTAGTGCTTATCTGTGCTATATGAGCATTTTTGTGAGCACTATTTTGGCAAAGAACAAACATATCTTTGTCCCAAGTGTCAAACTTTTGGCCTCCCACATCATCTTATCTTCTTTGGGGAGCCAATTCCCCCATGCGAAACTATATCTTACAAATTCCTATCACCAATGAATGATGATGACCAACAAGGGTGTTGCATTATGACCTTTTAGTCATGAAATTATGCACACATTGGAGCTATTTAGAAATGATTTGTTTTCAGCTTAGGGGAATAATAATCTCAAACGTAGGGAAATACATTTCCTAGTGGACTTACCTATAGCTTTTATATCGTGTTGGATTTATGACAAGATATTGTTATCGAGTTTATGAGATGAATTCCAGTATGTAGAGTGAAAATTATCACGAAGGGCTCCAGTTGCTTTCATGATAGTCCACTTCACATTGCATGAATTATTGATAATTGCATATATTTGACACTGTTTGTACTCTCCAGTACGGAATAGAAGGGGGTGGCAACAAGGGTGGGTTGGAGAAAAGTCTAATCTTAATAAGTAGGGAGGGGGTTGGACAAGTTTCTAAGGTGAATATTTCTGGGCTGCGCTATAAACATACTTTTATATTTATATAAGATGATGAGTACTGATGACGGTATCAATCGAACCGTCTACATTATAAGAAGGTATCTTTCTTAAATTAGCCTATTATGTTTATATAATTTTGTTAATTCGGCTTTGAATTAGTATATCCTGTACTTACTTGATGCGGCTTGTAATTGTTTTTTCTTATTTCTAGCTTGAAGTATATCACGAGTCCCTGATGACAGTGTTTGAGAAATTATCAACTGTTATTGTGGAGAGCTGAGGTAAACTTACGAATGAACTGTATGATAGCTTACTTTGACGTAATCTTATTCTTTTAGCATGTTCTCCTTGTCTACAAGGAAGATTTTGCAGAGGTTTTGAAAAATTCGTGTACCATAAGATACTAAACTTTTCACTGAATGTTCGTTACTGTATTGATGTAATTGAAAGACAGACATTCAAAACAACAATGCAACAAACATTACCAATGAAAATTGATTATTAAATGATGAACCATTTTTATGCCACAATTATTCAGTGCCATCATTGTCATCATTGTCCACTACAGCTATTGTTCAGTCGCATGCGTACAATGAGATATCTTAAGGAAAGAACTCTTGGCGGGAAGAAAATTTCTATGAATTGGTAGTTTTAGTCAAAAATCCGGGAAATTTAGTTCTCGGTTCTTCAGAACATCTATGCATAGATTCCTCAGTGATATTGTAGACTTATTCACAAGCGGTCATGAAATCTGTTCGTGATAGCTAAAGGGATTTCTTTTATATTCTGTACAATTAGCCATAGAATACGTTCGAGTTACGCGATGTTTCAAGTTACTGATTTCGAGGAATGCGATATTCGTTTTAAGGAAAAGCTAAGAAGATCCCTTTAATGATATATGTTATGTTATAAGTCGAGCTATAGAGGGTAGAGTCACGCGGTGTCTACTGTAATACGTAAAAGCACGAAGGAAGTAGAGTCCTAGAATTGAATGCAATTAAAATAAAACCAAATTTTATCTTCAATTAGCACAAAGAATAATAATTTACATGAAGGTTAAAAATTCACAAGCATCAGATTATGACACTCTGTAATAAATAAGTTCCCATTTCAAGCACCCAAATAGCATTATCATTAAAGGAAACATAGATGAGCTAAATAATTAAGCAATTCGGTGTGTTTACATGATTTTTTAACTAATTGCAGACTCTTGGTTTACCGAGTTGTCTGTGAAATCTTGCTCAAGATACCCTTGCAATGCTTAGGAGAGAGTCTAATGTCAACTGTGTACATCCAAATTGCAGTCAAGGCAATGGGGAGTAATGCCACTGAAAATACTTTTAACCAGCTTGACAGATTTATTGTCTCGATGCTGTAAATTAAAAAAAGCTTATGTCACAACTTATCAGAAAATATTCAACTTAAAAGGACCTAGTTCTTGTTATTGTATTGATTTTCTTTACATCTGATTTGATTTGATTTGACATGTTTTAGGAGAGTAACCCTTCAGCAAATGCTGATTTTCAAGGGGCTCTCCATCTAAAATATATTACATTGATGAATCTCTTTGTATATAGGAATATCCCTTGGAGTGTTTAGAGAGTTGCCTTACTCACGAAACCTTGCACAAGTAGGCACTTGTCAAACGCCAATATTCAGTTTCCTGGTCATCCTACTCATAAAACATCAAAGAACTACTCATGTGTAAATCACTGACATTCTTGTTCATCGGGAGTACAGACCGTCAAGAAACAACAACATGGCAGAAATAACAAAGCATTTTTTTGGTCTCTAATAAGCTGGGGGGGGGCATTTACTAATTTTTAGAATGTTTCCAACTCCCTGGAGTTTATTAGTACCCCACTTACTAAGTTTGGGAAGCTGGATGTGAAAGACAACAGAGATGATGTAGACAGAAACTTTCTCACAGGTTTATTTGATGAAGATTCTTAAAAGATGCTAAGATACCTGAGGCTAATATATGCATTGTGCTGGCTGCTTTGCTTTTCATTTTACAACTTATCAGACATTACTTTAAGAAAATTCCAACTCCTCCAGTCCTTAATCTTCAAAATCCTCTTTAACCCCCTCCCCCCATGTATTTGAACCTCCCCCTTGTTATAAGAGACCAAATCATACCTTTTTGAATTGATCTTTAGTGTTACAATCAACCATGCAACGACTATTGCAAGTCCTCCAGCCTCTCTGTTATATAGAAATGAAATATTCAGGTTAAATTCGCATCCACATTAAATATGACACAGATGTGGAGTGAACCAAATGAAATATCCTACTCTCTCCACAAAAAGGAACTATTAAACTTTGCAACAGCCCAAAACAAATCCTAAAGAGATCAATTTAGGCACAAAAATACGGGGGTATAGAGGAGTGCAGTATTCCCCCAATGATCAAGAAGGGATAATTTTTAGGCAATGTTTCTAGGTACTTGTATATTGGTTGGGAAAATCTAGAAAGAATAATCCCCCCCCCCCCATTCATTTCTGCTTTTTGTATCAGCGTATCATGACATTTAAGGAGAAAGCAAATTAAGAATTTCCTTGTCTTTGCTGCATCTTTTGACCCAATTTTCAATTTTTCGGGCATTAGTTTCCCTTTCATAAATGAGGCTATGCCCTTTTCTCAGGCACCTATGCTGCACCTATGCTACACACATCCTTAATGGAAACAATAAGATTTTCTCCCGGACTAATTGCAAGGGCCATTTGCCCCTGGTCATTACCTTCCTTCCTCTGTCTCAAAGATGTTTGTCTTATGCTTAACAATCTCTTTTGAGCCTTGATAAATTGTGTACATAATACCAACAAGAGAAATTGTAATCTGCAACACAGTCAGTGCTCTGAAAAGCCAGAATTCTGCAAAAATGAAATAAGTGAAGCTATTGTATTGCGAATTTCACTCTTAGCTGTGCTGTTCTTACTTTGATAGCGTCATTTCTATTGCTAATAGAAGACGACATTGCTATGCAATTTCAACTAAAACTCTACAATAGATAACATACAGCTCAAACACTGGACAGGCCATCTATAACAAATTCATGATTTCAAGAGGGATTTCAAAAACCTAGTTACACGCCCCTATTTCCTAACCAATTTGAAGCCATTCCCCTTTTTAAAAAATGCAACAAATGGGAGCCCCCTTGCCAAAGTAAACAGTGACTAATTTTAGAGTGACACCAGCTGACACCAACATATGTTAGTTTACACTTCAAGGGTAATACCGCTATATGACTTAATGTATTCATACATCATATACCGTAAATCCTCGAATTAGTACCCTGAGGGTTTATTAATTTTTTATGCTTTCTGGGCGGGGGCTTATTCGCGGGGTGGGCTTATTCGCAGGGTGGGCTTATTCGAAGGGGGGCTTATTCGAAGGGGGGCTTATAAAATTATTTGATACATTTCACATAAAAAGCTCATTGTCAAAGCTGCTATTCTCCATAAAAATAAAAGAACAATATAAATTTAGGCATTAGTCGTTATCAAAGTCTTCATCACCATCAGGGTTGGGGGCTTATTCAAGGGGGCCTATTAACAATTTGAAGTTCTAGAATGGGGGCTTATTTCAGGGGGGGGCATTCAAGGATTTACGGTATAGATGAAAACTTAAGTGATCTCAGAAAGGACAGGAATGGTGTTAGGGAAGCTGTGTGGACCAGAGCTTACCATAAAAACGTAGTATTATGTGAGTGACTATGGTAGCTTGCCATCCCCCCTGGTGGGGTTTTCCCCTTTTTGGATAAACATGAGTCTAGTATAAGAGAACTGGTGTGTAAGTTCGTGTGTTTCTGCTATAATAAATCCATTCTTTCTTTCATTATGGGGTTTCATATACATATACATGAGCACACTAGATTTCTGCGTGCTAAGGTCTCTCGTGCCATAGGGTTTTTAAAGTATGCTAAGAAAATACTACCCCAAGAAACTCTTAGCCAAATGTATAGTAGAATCGTTGAACCGCATTTCCGATACTGTTGCTCTGTGTGGGGGAGCTGTGGGGAATCCAGAAGACTTACCCTGCAGAAATTACAAAACCGCGCAGCCAGAATTGTAACAAACAGTAGCTATGATTTACCTGCAGATGCCCTTATACAAAGGCTAAACTGGCCAGATATCGCTGAAATCATAAAACGAGAGACTGCGACGATCGTTTACAAATCCTTAAATCGTCTCGTACCGACATATCTCTCTGATATCTTTTTAAAAAACTCATCACGGGGCACTGTCAAGTTGAGAAACTCCGAATATGACCTACGCATCCCTCTTTCAAGACCAGTAATGGGCAAAAATCATTCTCATATCGTGGTGTAAATGTGTGGAACAGACTTGAACCTGAGGTCAAGCAGGCGCCCTCTTTATTTGCTTTTAAAACTTCGGCTGTAAAGCTTGTAGGATAATTATGTTTTGATTTTAACTTTAACTTAGCATTGTTATTAAATTTTTTATTTTCGTTTGTAGATTATATTAGCTGTAAATTGTAGACTGTAATTTTTGTTTTTATTTATTTTTTCACGGCCCCCTGAAAAACGGCCTTTGCCGACGGGGTTACCGTGAATAAAGAATGAAATGATTGCAAACTTAGTCATTTTTCCTGGCGAGGAGCAAAGAGGGCATCTCACAAACGTTCATTTCATAGCATTGCTAGTATGGCTACACTGTTCTTTACAAGAACCAGGTAACTTTTTGACGCTCAGTGTTCTTGACTTTTTGATAATTTTGGACTGAAACGCCCTTATAATTGTTTTTATTTTTCTACAGCCCGAAAAAGCGGCAACATTCTTTAGGCACACTGAAAAGCTTTCTTCGCCCAACACTAGTCAGAGTATGAAACGTCGGATAATGACCGAAAAGTGAACCGAAATACATGGGCTCTTTATCATCCAAAGCTGCAACCTTGAACTTGCCAAAACATTTCTGTGCTCTTTTGACATCAGCAGTCTGTTCACAAATGTGCCATTAGATGAGACCATAGGGATTTGTGCTGATGCTTTGTATGGAGGTCAGCTTGATTGCCCTCTATTCCCCGAGGACACTTATAAAGAACTGATGCTACTTGCTACGCGAGGAGTAGAATTTAGTTTTTACAATCAGATGTTTTGTAAAGGCAACAGGATTTAGAAGAAATGAAAAGTGAAAGTGCGAGAAAATAACCGGCCCGAGCGGATTCGAACTGGAGACCCCTGATTTTGTACGTCAAGTGGCCTACCAACTGAGCTATCGGGCCACGCTTCCAAATTGTTGCTGAAGGGTAGGTCATTTGCTAACACCGCCCCTCTCTTGGCCAATTTGCACAGGGGAGCCATCGTAGCTCCATCGCAATGTGCATTGGACCTGCTGTTGAGGGAGGACTGCTCCTCTGGGCAGCCTGGCTTTAGCAAATATTGTGTACTAACTGACAGCAACTCCCCAATAAACTCAATACAGTAACGAACGGCAATTTCCCAAAACAGCAACAAATTCCAAAATGGCAACACGATACTCTAAACACGACCGATGACTTTGACTAGACCTCACGACGACAACTGCTAAGGACGACTTAACATAACGACTGACTACACAGAACACTGCACGCTTTATGTATAACAAGCACATTACGCAACAGGGTAATTATAACATACAATGGAGCTAAGGGGCAATGGCATGGTAACACGTACATAACAAACAACAGTGTACTAAGACTAGACAACACGTCACAGACAAGCAAAATGATCATGGTAACTGTGGGGGGGGGGGTGAATAATGTAATGACCTAAAATGCTGATGGCGAGACAGCAAAACCGGAACAAATGGGAACAGAGAACTAACGTTAATTAACGTGACGAAATCAAAGCTAATAATAAAACTAGTACTATAACACAAGCAAGATCGTCCTTTCATTCGAGTGTTTTGGAATCAGTTTACATAAGGACTCAAAACCCAATCTTGTGTAAAGACGTCAATTTTCTCACATGGACTCTGGTGAGCAGGTGCCGACTGGTCAATCACAGGGCCAACTGGACGCATTATTCACCATATCACTTATATCCGCGTCTGGCTATATATTTCGGTTCACCTTTCGATCGTTATCCGACGTTTCATACTCTGACGAGACGAGTGTCGTACGAAAAAAGCTTTTTCGAGCAGTAGTGAAGTTCTTTGGCACCAACAGACTATTCACGTATTTATTTTTACATATATTTAAGAAACTACCTGTAGTATACAGTTTGTAAGAAATTCGGCTAGGCTACTGTTGTAAATAAAATGACAAATGGTGCTGTTTATTATCCACATAATCAGAATTTGTTTGCCAAAGGACTGTTGATAGTGGAGTGATAGTGAAAATTCTCTTTTGATGTTGAACCTGTTCTAGCACTGTTCTTGTTTCGTTCTTGGCAAAACTAGCCTCACTGCTCGTATAAAATGCATGTATTAGAAGCAATACTCCATAGTGTATGCTGGTAAACCCTTTGGGTAATCAACTGTTTGTGTAATGTTGCTCACCTTGGATGTAAGGAAAGATAATCAATGCACAGCAAATGAGTCCTGGCACTGTATACAAAACCTACAAAAATAGAAGACAGCTTGAGAAGGCAGTGTATAAATATCTGGGCTTACCAATTATATTCTATTGGATTTTTGGTCAAACTCGTGGCCTTTATCAAAACGGCGTACTGTATAGTGGATTTAAAATAAGTTTATGACAACAAAACAAAGGAAATAATTAAGATTATCATATATTAAAAATCAGAGCCGAGCAAGACTAAACATAACACATTTGATGATATATTTCAGGCCTCATTCAGCAAAGACCCCAAACTGACCTGTCCCTTCCCTCCGACCAGTGTCGTAACCTGACATTGTGAGCTGAGAGCCTCATTTGGGAACATGAAGTGCAATGAGCTGTATGTCGATAGGCTTTCCCACTAAGGTCACTAATTGTAGCAAAACGGCGAAACGGAATGAATGAGTCCAGTGTTGTGTTTGGAGCACTGATCAGCAAAGGGTTTTGGGACGGCCTCAGGAAGCCTTTTTGCTCCATATGGCCATAAAGTAGACAATGCACGTATTTACTGGGGGCCCCGTTATGTAGCGGGGTTTTAGGTCTTGAATTAAAGTGCCCTAAATTGCGATACGCCACTGGTCCCATCAGAGCTAATGTTTGTAGGACTGAGATGCTAAAATGTGGTTAAATTAGCATGCACTATTCACATTCACAGGTACTTCACGCCTCTACGAGAAAAAGGTGTTACCCTACTTTGCTGTGAAGTGTAACGGAAAAAATGGAGGGTGAAAGTGTAAAATGTATTCATATAAACATCCATAGGGTTCAATCTCAGTTTTGGAGAAAAGGTCTAGCATTTTCTTGTAGAGTAGCAAAAAGCAAATTTTTAGGCTAGAAAATTTCTTCTATAATAGCTGAGACACCATAACACATACAAAAGCTAAAGGCGAAGCAAAATGAACAGAAATGCAAAACATGAAAGGTTCAGTGACAGACTCTTCTGCATTTTGAGTGGGAAAATAACTCTTATACTGTGTTTCGATACATCTACGTTTCTAAATCTTTGAACTCAAGAGAAAACTGAACAACTGTTTCTCAATCTGGTAGGTTTCTCATACAAGTTTGCGAATTTTGCCGATAAATTCGGCTGCAGTGCTTTTGTGCGTTAATTTCGTAGTAGGGGGTACCGGTCTCTTACTGTCCCGTGCGGAACAAACAGGATGTGTTAAGAGGAAGTGTAGACGGGCAGTTGTCTGGACTATGCCCCCTTCTCTAATGCTAGGCAGCATCCTTCTTAAATAGGTATCTCACTTTTTGCGATTAAGAAACAATGTTTCAATGCATGTCAAAGTAAATGATTGAACTATCAATCTTTTTTGTGAACTTCCTACCCTTGCTTGTTAATGGGACCTGCACAAACATGCTCTGTGAACTTCCAATTTTGCCTATTCCTCTGTCGTACTACTGTACTAAACTATGCAGCGTTTGTTACATGCCTGCATCCCTCTGTAAATCTGCCCCTGAGTACTATATTCCTTCGCCTTACCGCAATAAAGTCGCATATATCTCTAAGAATGTGTAAAAGTTGAGAGCCTTTTGTTCCATCAAATTTCTTCGACATTTTGCTATGCTAGCCGTGGAAATTATAATTGAACACTCTACATGCAAGATTACTTTTTGTTAGGATTTTTAACATGCCAGTTCGTAAACTTGTTAATTATAGATTAAATCTATTGCCTGTAGAAACATTTGCAAAGGAAACTGAAAAAAATGACATCTCTAAACAATGTAGGAATAGTTTTCGAACTTGTTGTCACTGATTTTATATACCTAACTTTCTATATCTAACGTTGTATGTAATCGAAATATGGAAACAAAATGTCATTCCTGCAAAGCTGCTAAAGAAGGTTGCTTGTGGCTTTGGCATCTGTAAGAAGAGGCTTGTATTCTGTATCCATTAACAGATTGGAGTATGAATATCCAAGAGGGGCGTTAAGTTCTTAACTTGACCTCTTGCAAAATGAAATCGTTTTTCTGCTAGGGGATGATTCTGTCAAGTGTTGCTGATAGCCACCAATTTGTTGCATCTTCTATATTCCTTGCAATCTCTACCTTGGATCGGAAGTTGAGGCTCTGACTGTATAGAAATATTAACTTCGTTTGAGTATTTGAGACACCTTTGTATCTTCAATCTTTTTGCAATGATTATAACTCCAGAAATCTGAAAGATGCTCATATACTTTAGTGTTGTTGTCTGTTTGAAGTTTCTTGCAAATTTCACACACAAATATATCAGGAAAAGGCCATCCAATGTCACTGTCAAGTCCATACTTACTTTTCCATTTAAAATATTCATTATATGCAGTGTCATTTTTATCCAAGTACAACAAATAGTCAGCAAGTGCTTTCACAGTTGGAAAATCTTCAGCATTTATAAACGATCCTGGTATTGCAACATATGCATCATTATATGGCCCACCTCCCAACACTACGGGCACAGAATCGTGCGCTACAGCATTGTACCAGTATTTCTCTGTAACATACTGATCACAAAATGCATTTTCAAAAGCGAGGTAGAACTTATAATTACGGATTTTCTTCATACACTCATCTCTTCCTCCTTCATTACAGCTGTGGATTGGGTTTTTGAAATGTCTAGCACATCCTCCAGCCACATCTAAACTGATTAAATCTTGCAATTTATGTACATATTGATTTCGGTAGGCATGACAATTGGTGCTTACCCAAAATGCTAATTTCCTGTTAGAGACTTTGTTTTTCTCCGCAGCATAGTTGACATACGGTAGTTTATCCTCAGAGATGTTCAGCTGACGATATTTCTTGTAAGGTAGCCAGATATCGCTTTCTTTTCTGTATGTCATTGTCCAGTTAAAGAGACCGTCCAGTGGTCGCCTATCTGGTGTACTCAAGGGGTTTTCAGATGTGAAATATGCCCATCGTTGGTAGTAAGGTCGTGTTGTTTTGGTATATTGTTTGAGGTAGCCAGGCGAGCCTATGTCTCTAGCATGAAATACAACAGCATCGCTTTCGGGCAATCTAGCGTTGTCATAGGTTACCTCACAGTTACTATATTCGCATGATGATGCAAAATTTCTGGCTTCCTTTTCCGGCAAATGATACCACTCTCGTGATCCAAACAAGTGAGTGTATATGAGGATGGTATATCGCTTGGATGTGTGAGCCGTTCTAGTGTATTCTGAAGCAATAAATTTTGATCTCATGCCAGGCTTCATAGCTCCCGATCCTTGCAAGTGTATGATATAAACTATAGTTAGCAGAGAGCATCCACACGTTATTATGAAAAAGAGGAATGCACTTGCTGTTGCATACATACCTCAAGTGCTTTCATTGTTTGTCTGCCCCACCACTTACTAACATTCGTTTCATCCTCTGCTGTCAGTTAGCACCATCGCGGCTTCAAAGAAAGGACTACGTGCGCTGAACCAGCGAATGGGCGATATCTATTATGCGAATTGACAGGTATCATCTCAAGCATTACGATCTTTTTGAATTGCATCCACTAGCTTCATTTGTTTACATCGTCATTTGCCAATCAAAATATGTAAAAGACAATAGACAGTGAAGAGAAAATCATTTTTGATCAGTTTCAGAAACAGACGGCATCATATGCGTTTTGTTGTATATGAGCCACCTTACAAAAAGCTGGTGTTGCATGCGATATTTCTCTTTTCTGGGTAGATGTCTACATTTTCATGTACCAGAAAGAGTTTTCTAAAACTTTACCGCTTCCCTTTTCGAAATATTACTATAAACAGGCGATATCAGGTCCTGTAGATAAAGGAATCTCCCCAGCATCTTCGGTATATGCTCCCGTTGTAGGAACTATCGAGTGGGCCCGCCCCAAGCCAGGGGCGGATCAAGCTTGAAGTGTGACTGTCGCACAGGGCGTGGAATTTGGGACCACGCCCTTACGAGTTTTGTACACTACCTTCCGATACATGGAATACATGACAATGCATGATTCTACTAAGTGTTTGATTTACCCATTCAACACTATCAATAACAATTTGGGATCATAGAATAAGTAGAGTCACTCCTATAACGAGGTTCTAGAGTCAGGGTTCTTTACAAACTTTGGACTTTTCAACAATACAAACTATGATCGAGTGCCCATGAAAATAAATAAACAATCAATCAGTCAGGGCTTTTCCCCAATTACGTCATGAATGATCAGCATTAGGATACAGGTTCTGTTTGCATCTTTCCCAATAGTCTGACATGCCATACTCCATCATTGCCAGGAAATGCATTCCTAGTATTCTATATTATGGTTCCTCTTCACTCTGCATCATCAACAACTACCAAAGCATGTAGTCCAAGAGCAGTCAGGAATAAGGAGATTGAGAATTGATATTGTATGAAAGTAGGAAAGGCAATCCAGATCAATGAACTATGATATGATGATGCAATTTTATGTGCAATTATGTGTGTTCCATAATAAATGGAAACTAAGAAGTAATAAACAAACAAATTGATTTAACTAGAAATTGCCACCAATACAAAACAACAAAAATAGTGATAGTGATAGTGACTAGTAACTTCATTTACCATGATGAAGGTAAAGACGCAATGGTAAATTGCTGGGATAATGATGAAAAGAAGTATTCAAATATTTGTATTTGCTGCAAAATAATTAACATGTAAATAAAGTTCTGCAGATGTCAATGCTCTGAGAAGAATGTATGCATCTTCATTGCCAGTTACTGCTAGTGAGCATACCATATAATCAGAATCCACCAGATATAACCCTAAACCAGAATTAAATTATGGAAAAAATAAACTTAATTCATTTCTACTGCAACCAGTTCTAATCTACCAAACAATTTCAATCACTAGTGAGAAACATTGTTATTGATTATCACATCTTCTTCCAGTACCAAGGAGGCTTAAAATGCAATGCAGATGGCTGTGATATCAACCACTCCCTGGTAATTCTGAGCAATACCTAATACTATTTTAACTAAGGATAGGAGGACACAAATACTTGAATTTATTTTAATTCAAATTGAAGATATGTTTTTTACTTAAAAGATTTTGCGGAATAGAAATTGGCATTAACCTTCCTATTTGGTAAATGATATAAATGCAAATAATTTATTTCACAAGTTTCGCTACTTTCATTCTGGTTGAACTTGTAGTTCGGACTATAATAGTTTTTCTTGCCCTTTCATAACTTTTCTAGCCACAAATTCAAGTTTAGTTCTGCAGAAAGAATTGATCTACTTTTGGGGGCACAATTCGAAAGAGTAACTGAAGGAACAGAAGGAATGTCATGTTTCAATTGATAAAGAAGGCTTGTAAAAAACAATAAAAGTGTCTTGAAAGATGAATATTGCAGTCTTGCCATGTAGCCCAAGAAAAGCCCTTCCCCACTGTGTTATGGTCTAACAGTTGCTATGATCTCTACATCCCGCTGTCATCGTATTCTTTCCTTTGGGGTAAGCCAGTAGCAATTTCTGTAAATAGTCTTAACTCTAATTTATAACTAAACCTGGCTGAATAAACTGCTTACTTGGCCCGAACAGTCACCTGCGATCTTATGACTTTGGGTAGCAATAAATCTGCAGACTAGTAGTTCACAAGGCCTAGGCGCTCGTCGCAAGAGAGGGGTTTAATATCACCCAAAGACATTTTTTTCCACTACCAATAGCTCCAAATTGGAGAAATCTCATGTCAAGGTCTCTAATCGTTTGAGCACATTTCCATTGTCAGAAATAACAACTGAGTTCTTTCGAAATATCGTAGATCACTGACTTTGCTTGCGGTACAGAGAAGTATTGTTGTTGCCGTTGAATTTCGTGCTGCGGAGCGAGGGCTAAAACTAATCCAAAGCAACTTTCGTACAACTTTCGCACAATGTCAGAAAACAATGTAACTTCTCCTGTGCACACGCCTGTTATTGTGGGACAACTTTCGCCAAACTGTCGCACAATGTCAGAAAACAATGTAATTTCTCCTGTGCACAGGCCTGTTACAACTTTCGCCAAACTTTAATTTTTCATCGTGGATTTTGCAACCTCTGCGTAGCAACTTTGGCACTCAGCCAGTGCTCACAGCACAGGGCTCACTGATCAGTGACAGGGGGAGGGAAAATGGTTCTGAGTAATGAATTATCTTGGTAATTTGCTCTCAAAATAATATCTGGAGTTGCACAATTTAGAAATCAACAAAGTCAATAAGCTTACTAGTCACTATTACTGATAGGAGTCAGGATAAAGCTGATATACAGGCCTAAAACATAAGTTTCAAATTCTGACTGTCGCATGAGCGTTCTGTGCGACAGTCTGGATCCGCCCCTGCAAGCACATGTCTATTATGCGAATTGAAAGGCAGCATCTCAAATATTACGATCTCTTTGAATTGCATCCACTAGCTCAAAACAACTTGCAAAAAAATTTGCTACATCCAGCAGAATACCGTCTTTCTAGGGACACTTGCGATAATGTCACGTGTCTCTTCCATAATCGGGTATTGGAAAATTCACATGGCAAAATTCTCAAGAAACAAAACGCTTCTATTCTTCTATTTATTTGTGACGTATACTAATACAGATTAAGCATGTGACTTTTGCTGGTAAAAGTGTGAAGATTTCCAGAGCACCAGTGTTCTTTAACCCAACTTTCATGACACAAGTATTTGAGGAGAAAGATGTACCATATAGCTTTTGCGAAAACCACAGCCTTGCCTTCCCTAAAGCTAAGACAACTTTTTACGGCATAGACACCATCAGATATATTGGGAAAAAATATGGTAGACAGTGCCAGCAGGAATCAAAGAGTCCCAATCACTAGACATTTTCAAAAAAAATTAAATTAATTAGAAACCTTATTTGCAGCTGTAGATTGTGCAAAAATTTTGTTCCAGGCCTAGGTTTCGTCTAAGATTAATTAATTTTAGTTTTAAGTAACCTTATTTATTTTGTATAGTTGGCTTTAACCCATATTCCTCAAATGTGTTGTATGAAGGAACCTTGTGAAGTATGGAGGTTAGTCACGTGATAAAAACCACTGAAAACATATTAGCGTTACTCTGCCATAGAAGTAACGTAAAGCTTTGATTTCTGTAGATATATTTCAACTTCTTTCAAAGTATTCTTGTTGTTCAATCAATTTTCTGTCAGTTCATCTTTCAATGTTTTGAATCCATTCCACAAAGTGCAATTCATGGCTATTTTAGTTGTAGCTGAGAATAGCTGGGATTTTGAAGAGGTGGCCACAAATTTTGTGGCATGTGATGAGTGAGACGACTGCTTCTATCTCATATTCCATCGCCTCTGCTACAACTGTGATAACGATCATGTAGTATCTAGATAGTCTACATTGCAAACCTTCATTTGATCACTCATAGAACTTGATATGATACTATTTTCAATATTCTCACTTGCCTTGAAATCTTAAAAGGGATTTGTTATATCTATTTTTCTTTTTTTAAAAACTTCTATACTATACTAAAGTAAATAATACCAAACACTTTCAAGGTTGCTAGTGAGTTTCTTGAACAATTTAACTTTTAAAATGGTAAGTTACAGTCTGCATGAAAAATATAGACTGAGATAAGTCTTTTAGAAAGGGCAAAGTCATGTGATCACAAAAAGTTATAGGCTGGAGACTAGTAAGCAGGGAAGGCCTCAGAAAAGGCAAACTTGCTGTCATGGAACAGCAGAATGACCCCTCTTCTACTAACTTAAGAAAATGGAAAATTACTACTTACAATCCAAATGCTGGAATCTGGATCATTTACCTAAAAGGAAAGTAGATCAGTTTCATAAAAAGATGGCTGCAGGCAGGAGGCTGAGCTTTCATCCTGGTTAGCTGGGCTGAAAATTCTCATATAATTTGTGGCTAGAGTAAGACAGAAATATTAATACTGAGGAATTGTGTGGTAGACCAAGCACAAATAAAGCATGAACTGCCATTTGGGGGAAAACAGGTTGGAATCCAGAATGCACATACAGTTAAGTGATATGTTGCTTACTTTCTCTTCAACAAGTAAAAGACACTAGAAGTTCTCAATATCTTGTCTGGTTGTAGTTGATGTTTACTTTATTCTGAGTAGGGTGATATATCTAGCATTTTCAGCTAATTTTGGCCTACTGCATATGCTGTGTAATGTCCCTTCCAAAGGAATGCAGAGTGAGTTGTTTTGGTCATTTATCTGGAAAGTCACCCATCTAGTTGATGACAAAACAGAGCCAAGCTTAACTTCAGTCAGCTAATGGAAACTAGCTGAGCAGCTTGGCCACTCACCCCAGAAACTGGTTTTGCATATTAAACCCAAAGTAAACTAAAGGCATCTAGAAATATGGTGATAAAAATAGATACCTCTGGACAATGAGATAAGGGTATTGATGATGCAGATACTTCTGTATGGTGTGTAAGGGTTGTTGAAATAAAACAGAAACAAACTCTAATTGGAATGACATAATAGGTTTGCTCATGTACCCCTGTTTTTTCTGAGACCACTCTTTCTGTTTTCTAAGTCTATTACATAGGGGAATAGTCCAAGGTTATGATAGAAGTTGAATCCAACCTGCTCCTAAGTACATGTTGCCAACAATCTTGGTTTTTTTGAGACTGACAATTGCTTATGATTGTTCTCAATAGAAGATAATTCTATACCTGCAAAATAGCTGCAATGAAAAAAAACACTGCCATCAGTCCATTTGCAAACTTCCAGGTAAGTTCTTTTGATCTTGTGTAGTTCTGATGTGCCATTTCATGCACTTCACTAGTTCTGAATGAAAATCCCATCCTGAATTATAACCAGTAAAAATAGTTATCAAAACATAAGACTCAGTATACTCTTTGTCTAGCTCAACAACTTTTGTTATCAACAATCTCAGCTGCTATTTGTGTCAACAGAATTCTAACATTCATATTGTTAATTGGTTATGTATGGGGGAAGCTTGCTTTATTGCTCTAGCAGCTAAGCACACTCAAGATTCTGCCAGCAATAAATAAATAACTAGCGTGAATTCTATAGCTTTGCAGGTACTTGCCAGTCTGGACAGATTTGATTGCATCAATATGTGGCTGTCTCTGTTCCAATGTCTCATGTTTAATATCAGTGGTAGTTTCTATGGGGAGGGGCAGGGGAGGCAAATAAAGTAGATTGGTCGACATTATGACAGATAATTGGGCACTAGGAGCCCACTCTGAGGATGGCTATTTTTGATAAGACTTCGTGTGTTCAAACTTGATTTGCTAGGCGTGCATGAGAGCATTATTGCAAACGTACGTACCGTACATGCACGCGTGCACATACCACAACAATGAGCGTGTATGCATAACTACTTCCCTGCGTGCAGATTCAAAAGCAACAATCTCGCACGTGCAGCTGCCATGTTCCTAAGTATGGCAGTAGTTGCTAAAATATGGATAGTTGATCAATCTACTACACAATACTCAGCAATCCAAATATTCAACAATTGATCACTGTCCTGCAACATACTGTATCTTTCTGGGTAAGCAGTAAAGCCCGTTAATGAGCAATAGCGAAATGGAGCCCCCAAGCTATTTGGAAAGATGCCATTTCCAATTACATAACCCATTTGAATTAGAACAATGAATCGCACAAATCTACCTATTTGGTGTGCTTTTACATAGATGTGATAATGTGGTACTACGTCTATTTGTAACATGTCTAGTCTTGTCATTGATTTCATCTGGACACTTCTCTCCTTTCTTCATGGCTCACCCGTTTGTTGTGACTTTATAAATTGAATTGGATCGATCGGGGTCGTGGTTCTTAGAACTCATGTGGGTGTTTTGTGTTACTCACGTGTATGCGTCATATCCACAATTCTAGACAAATCACCGGCTGGCAAAAAGTGGTGAGGAACTGAAGTCCCCAGACCCCCTGTAAAGTGAAACTAGTAGTTTTAGCATTAGTGCTCGTATAGCGTGATTGTAAACTCCTTTGCCAGAACACAAGCTGACATAAGAAGTAGAAAACATGCCATCTCTGGTTATATAGGGCTATGCTTCTCATGCCGGATTCTTCTAAAGGGAGCATGCTACCACAAAATCATCAAACTGTGTGTCAAAGTACCAAAATGAGAAGAGAAAATCCATAATAGTTTATGCATGATTGCGTTCTTGTTTCACTTATGCTATCCCAAACTTACATTTAATTCCTCTTAGTCCTAAATAAGCGGTAGGAGTTGAATGGTAGGGGGATGGAAATTTCCTAAAAATCCAATTAACGGGGATTGCAATAAACGGGGTGGATCGGAAACTTTTACTAATTATAATAATTTTCTATGGTTTCGCAAGTCATTTTATCTGTAAACAGAATGAAAAACACGATTTCACGCGATTTAATACTCGGCCGAATTAAAAACTCAAAAACTATGGCTGGACCAAAGGTCTCATACTCGCAGCTGCCGGGTCAGCGTGCGACCCCCGAAATTAAATTTTGTGCTCCACCATTGCCTATGAGTTCTATTTTAGTGACATCTTGAAGCATTGCACTTGGAGGCGTTTGCTCATGTAGCATCTCATAACCAACATAGACTTTCTACATTTCACTGTTTCATAATCTACATGACAGATGGCATTAATTAGAATTATTAATGTGACCTTTCCTTATTTAGACTCTGTGTCGTGCATATGATTCAAAAATAGGTTGAAACAGATCGTTCAAGGAAAATGCTTGGCGACTTATTTTCCAGGAACCAAAGTAAGTCATGTCTTGTTGCTTCACAGCTGTGAAGCTTTAATCGAAGTCATTTTATAGTGTTGATTCGTGGATTTTTGTTGATCCACATGCGCTGTTACCCAGTAAAATCTTGGATGCTATTAAAACGATAAACGCTTCATTTGCTCTCCAAGAAATTATTCTAATCGCTTTTCAACGTGGAAAATGTAGGACTTCACTTGTATGCACGTGATGCGATGCGCATAAGTATGCGGAGGAGTAGGTGTAACTTTCGTCATACTTTCCCATTACACCATGATAGTTAACGGGAAGGCCCAGGTGTATCAACGTGTGCTCAACTAACAAAGTGTACTTTCGCAAAGTAAAGAACATGTAAGTTTGTGTGTTGTGTTAGTATGCTGGAATAATTACTTTGACTATTGCTAAGTTTTAACTAGGAAGCTCTCAACAGAGTTACGAAAGACCCCATTTTGTGTATGTATAGTGGGGGTGTGTAGCTAGCTATATCTACGATTTGTACGATCTAAGGGAAATACTGTAACCTGAACCTGCTCTCTTCATCTACGAATGAAATTTACCAACAGCATAAATTGTACCATAAGTGGGTAGTTTATAGTCACACCCAATGTTTACACTTCAAGGTTTTACTGGAGTTTTTCAGCACTTCGCGATATTGGTCTTGGAAGTGTTTCTTCTATACTCTCTTGCTTTTTGTTGATGCTCGATTATATCGAACCCAATAATTTGAAGTTAGAAAGCTATTTCTCCAAACGTTTGCTTCCATAAAGCTTGATGCTTGTATCGGATAAGTATTATATTAGGACCAAGGCCATAATTCCTCATTAAGTCATCCCAGCTGAAGCTCTCTTGGCATGGCTAGTCTTCATTTCGTATTCGCCTTCGTTGCTAAAAGATGAATAACCACTTGTCACTAATATATGTAAAATTTATGCTTATGTTCATTGGGAGCACTGGTTCATGATACAAAGAGATTACAAAGTAAGCTCACAGATCCAAACTGTGGAAAAACCCTTGGGCAATGAGCAGGGCCAAGATAAGTGTTTGTATTGGTTTATTAATGACGAATTGTATGTAGAGAATTTAAAATATGGAGCTGATAGGTGTGGACCTCACTCATTTTATGGAGTTATAAATCAAGACTGTAGACCTGTTACTGGGGAGATTGTGGATTTGTAGACAGGGCATTTCTGTAGTACGTCATCAAGTCTGACATGAATTAATGTATATGTTAGACTTAATATATGTTGAAATTTATTAAGCATCTAGGTAACATTAAAATTTATTGTTTCTCATTTTTTGATGTAGCTTACTAGTTTAAATTTCCCCCTTGCCCATAATATACTTCCAAACAAAGACCACTGCTGTATTGAACAAAAGTGTGGATCTATGGAAGCAGTAAATAGAGGAAATGGCAAGATGGTGTGCCATTGTGATTGTTTCTGTGTTGAATTGGAGGTGTTGGATGGATGGCTACTGAAATTGAATGTGGATTAATGGATGAAAGGGGGAAATTGTCAAGATGAAAAATGGCCTAAGCTACAATGTTAACTTTTACTACAGATCTGTAAGAAGATCTTATTTTTGCCCTGGTCATAAGTGACCAGCATCTAAAAGTCCAAGCAGAAGTAGTGTAAGTTTTGTTCATTTGTGCAGAAATGCATCAACTAAAAAGATATCAAGTACCTGGCCTATATCAGTTAGAAAGTGTTACTGAATGAATTATGATGTAGCTAGTTACATGTAATTTAGGTATTTACAGCAATCGTATGACTCTTTTCCTACATCACCCAACCCACCTTTAGTATAGTTTTTATGCCTATGAAGTATGCAAGCATGTTCACAGCTTCACCCCCATCATTTTAACTGAATTCTCATGTAAGTGTAAATCTTTAATTGTTGTCACTACTGTAAGGGGTTGTTTTAACTTTCATATAGCATTTGAAGATGAGTGATTATCATATTGCAAAGACTGAAGAAACAGTAGAGGAAGGGAGCACAGTTTCTACTGAAAATGAACAAAGTGAGGAAGGAAAGGAAAGCCCCACGAAGAACATGCATCTTCAGCTCACAGTTGATGGAGATGAAGAAAGCAAAGAAGTTATCAAAGGTTTTGAAACGCAAGAATCTCCACAACATAGTGCAAATGAGAATTCAGGTAAGTGGAGAGAATATAAGACACAGGAATCCCCAGTGTCAAAGACAAGTAAGGATCCAGTAGACTGGAAACAACATAGAACGGAAGAGGATGACAGTCCAGTCGAAGTTCAAGGATCAGTTAGTGGGCCTCCTGCTGATTTTATTGGTAGTAAGACTGTAGATGATGACTTAAACCCATCTGCTTATGACCATCGTGGAATGAAAACAGTTGAGGAAGATGATGATGGCTATGAACCCTATCAAGGTAATCTATTCATATTTAATTCTCAGTCACATGCACAAGTAGACAGTTGCTTTAGAGTACTAGCTAAGGAACGAGTGTATGGAAAAGAGTTGTGGAGTAGTGAATCTTTACATCATAAATGTATTGTTTTCAAGTAAAGATTTTTGCTGTGCACATTTAATTTGTATCAGGTACTCCTCCCAGCCCACTTCTGTTTTTACATCTTTCTTCTTGCTTGCTTGATTTGACTGACTTTTAGGTTCACAAAAATACCATTAGCAATAAATTAATAGTAATAATTTGAGGCAAAAGAGAATATAAGTATATGCACCAGAGAAATATATACATGCACTATTGATAGAAGAAAGTACTACAATGAACCTTAGGACTGAAAGCAAAGTGAGACTAAACAGAGAATAGTTCTGAATAGGTCATTGTTCTGCAAAGCCTTTTATTATCATATATGTCATGAGTTCTTATGTATGTATACTGATTTTGAAAGACCTTGTGAGTAGACTGAGAGATAGAATTGAGCTGAGCCCTTTTTCTGTGATTTTGAGGTGCTTCCCCTCTTGCTGCTTTTATGACATTTTATTTTGTTAGAAAGTCCATTGTTTCTTATTTTTGTTATGTGTCAGGTATGCCTTAGCATAGAAATTTGATATTAACAGTAGGCTATCCACAGATATATAGATATAGTAGTTTTCAATTTTATTTTGCACAATAAGTGAGTGACATCCAGGGGTGGACTGTAAAGTCAAGTGGTCAGTTGATCCATATGGGGACCCTCTTAAAATTATTTCAATATCAATAGTCTAAGAATACACAAAAGCACATTTTCATTGTGGGATCCTTTTCTTGAGGGGAAAGCCTGACCCTAAGCTTGGAACCAGTCAATCCTTGATGGCATCCCATAATCTGAAAAGAGCAACACCACAAGCCTTGACTTGTGTGGCAGGACTGCTGCAGCAGCCTCAATTTAAGATCAAACCTTGCATGGGAATCACTAAGCTCAAGACGTTGGGGTGGGCAACTTGTTATTATATGAAAATCTTACCCCTGATTGCTCAAGGTATCCTACTCCACTATTTTCTACAAGTAGTTCCTCTTCTTGACAACTGCCCGTAGTATATCATTTACTGGCAAGAACACACAGCGTGGTATCTACAGTAGTTTCTACCCTGACTCCTTGTCTGATTGGAATAAACTTGGTCCCAACATAGTAGAGCCCCCTTCTGTTAGCATATTAAAGTAGATATTTTTTCTCAAATGAGACCTTATGCTAATTCCGTATTTGGTATTCACAATCCAAAAGGGGTTGGACATTTAGCTCAGTTAAGGGTGGGGCTAAGAAAACTCAATTACCATGAATTCAAGTACAGTTTTAAAAATATGGCCTGCCCAATGTGCCCAACAAACGAAGGCATAGAAGATGCGGGGCACTTCTTGCTGCTCTGCAATTCTTTCAGTAAATCTCGCTGGTTCCAATGATGTACTCGAAGCATATGAGTATTTTGACGCTTCAGACATGCCCCCGCCCCCTTTGGAAAGATACTTTGTCAGCAAAAATTGTGTTCTATTAGCAAATCTTATGAATTCTCAGTAAATGACCATGCTGGCTGTACTGCCAGAAACAACACACAGTCCTTGAGTGCCTCGCCCGTGTTGTCGGAAACTGTTTATTTCACACACACCCCCAGAATCATCATTCTTCGTGGCAGCATTTCACACCCCCCCCCAGAATCATCATTCTTCATGGCAGCCCAGTGAATTTGTCATTTCTTCTTTGTTTGATAAATTTTTAAAGCCAGGACGATAACAAAAAAGATATCATTTCTTCTTTAAATGTTAATTCGACAAATCACAGAATTCGACAAGTCCAATCAGTTACAAATCCGGTCCTGACTAGTCCACGAATCGAACGTTTCGACTCATATTTGAGTCATCCTCAGTTAATAAGGAAGTGTTCAAACAGGTATGAATGGGAGTAGGTATACCTTTTTGAACAGTTCCCATACTAACTGAGGATGACTGAAGTATGAATCCGAACGTTTTATTCATGAACTTGTCATAACCGGATTTGTATCTGACTGGACTCGTCGAGTTCCGTGATATGTGGAATTAGTAAATGTAATTGCAAATTTGCTGATTTTGGATTTTATCGCAGCTCTAGAAAGATCATATAGCTAAGTGAGTAAGGTTGGGGAATGAATTTTAGAAAGCTTTAGGGATCAATTGCACTCGGGTAGTCAAAATTGGCTGTCGGTTGTATTCTACAGCAATGGGGTATGTCACTGCGCCCAAGCCCTAACCGAAATGTTATGTTTTTCAGCCTTCCAGGCTCCCAAAGTAATATGGAAATTGGTAGATGTAAGACCACATGCAAAGAACACGGAACCCGTTTCAAAGATGATTCACTTGCTACCAGCGGAAGGTATCGTTAAAAGTCTAGGCCAATGGGCGTTGTTTGGAAGAGGAGAGAACGTCGACGTCTATCTTCACGATCTACTGTCTTCTCGAAAGCACGCAGATTTTACGATAACGAAGGATAGTCGAAAAGGGGACTCGCAACGAATTATTGCAACGATAAGGAACAAAAGCGACACGAAAAAGATTAAGATAAATGGCAACAGGGAACTGCGTTCTGGCGAGGTATGTGAACTTCACAATAATGACCAAATAACTATTGGTGTATTCTCTTTCCTCATCGAGATTGTCCCTGGCGATAGTCGATCGAAGAAATTTGAGCTAAAATTTGTGAATATCATCCCGACAGCGATACCACCGCAAGGCTACCTTTCATCGTTGTATACATTGCCTGCTGGTATGCAGATGCACTCACATGGAGTGGAACCGGGGATGCCTTCCTTAGATATGCATGATAGAATGGCCGCTTTCCATTCGCCTCAAGTACCCCCAGTCCCAATGCCATTCCCTTCTCCAAGAATATCAGCACCATCGAATCCCATCGATAGCCCTCGGCGGCACAGACAGCCTGTTGAAAATGCTGACGAGGAGCATCAGAGTCACCGAGTGGCGCAGGAGAATGACGAAGATAACTGTATAAGAGAAAAGGAGTTGGCGCCTAGTAAAAAGAAATAGAGGAGTGTTTATTAGCTCGCTTCTGTGAATATCTGCAGTTCTAGTGGAGTATATACAATATAGAATCAAAGCAACCGGCTTTGACTTCGCTGGCAGTTTCATAGTGGGCTATATGCTCCAGTAGGTTACAGATACATAGCAGACTGAGTCCCAGATTATGGTGCCATTGATGCTTATCATAGAACATCATATTATGGTATCACATTTTGTGTTGGGGGCCTGGTACAAATCACTGTGTGCGATTGTGTTGTAAGTTGTAGACGGCATTCTACTTTATAGCAAAGTGTGCAAGCACAGGAGACAAGCTGGGGCTGTACACGAATTTTTGATGGTTTAAATTGCTTTGAGTAAAAGCAGAATCGAAGTAGGTTCTAAGTAGTCTCAAGTAGGTTCTAAGTAGTCTCAAGGATTACGTGTTGCATAAAGTTCAGACGCCATTTCAACACTGCTGGTCAAATTTTCAGTGTCACACAGCAAACTGTATCCTTTGATGCGCAGTACAGTAATTTATTCCAAATTTCAGATTTCATATAAAGTTTAGTTCGAATATTTTTTGCAGAAATACCTAATTTTTTAACCTCTTTTTGTCTTATCATTTTACCCGAGAGATACTGTCTTCATATCATAATATTTGCTCGTGGACTTCAACGGGGTCTCCCCGAAAATCTCCAGCTCATAAATAATGGCAGGGTGAGTTAAGTAATTTCCTCCTTATATTAAGCATTTTTCACGTCAGTGAAATTGGGAATTCTTTCTTGTACGCCTTTCCTCTTTCTTATTCTATGGGGGCTATTAGGAACTTCTCAAAAGATAACACTGAATGAATCATCTCACAGAACTAACACAACTAAACACTTTCACGTTACAATCAACTTAACAATAGAAACGCCCCTAATTATTCTAATTTATGCAAATTATGCTACAACAATTTAACAGGGGCATATAGAAAGCCTTTCTTTGTAAGACAACTTGGCAACATTCAGTCCTGAATCCATTTATTCGTTCATTCATTTATTCATTCATTCATTCGTTCGTACATTCATTCATTCACACGCAGCAGTTATCTTAGATCGCAATCTATATCTAGGTTCGAATAATTATGACTTGAGAGAAAACGCATCGAAGGAAACTCTGTTGTGATTTTGTATACTCTTCATACTCTTCATGTTTGCTTCTGACTGCACTCAAGCACAGTAAAGCAACTCTATGCGATAACTCACTAATGCTGCGCGATTTATTCATTCTACTACGATTGCACTAGTAATCGATAACCAATCATATCAGGGAAATAAACTGTTATATACCATGTAAGGACTAATCAATTTACTTCAAACTGTTACCTTCTGAATCACTTTCCCGTACACTGCTGATTTTTGTGTCAATACGTTACACTACCTATGCTCAGAGTACATAAACAAAAAGAGAAGAAAAAATAACATGTGATAGTTCTCATGGGAAATTGTAATGATTGATGGATCACACTGCAGAACTCGCGCGTTCCCGCGTTCTTGTGCCTTTGCTCTTTATCTTTAGAGTCAATATCTTCTTTTCATTATACTTCTATTTGTATAAATCTTCTTGCAATTCCCATTGTTTCGAGTAAATCTTTCATTATTACTATTATTTTTATATTTATAGTTATTAGTATTTGTATTGTAGCTGTAAAATTAGACTCCGTAAATAACACACATGGCTCTTTATCAGGTATAAAAACTCTGTAAGTTATATGAGATGTCACCCTGTAAAAACTAAGTCATCCCAGATTTCCCCCCTAAAAGCTGCTTTTAATGTTACCCGAGATTTCAGCCTTTAATGTCCCTAACTAGCTACATTTATCTGAAAAGACCGTTAACTACATTCCTTATAAAAAGATCTCGAATTTTTATGGAAGCTAGAAGTTGACAGGTATGTTTGTACCCTACCTGCATTACCTTTAGAGTGCAATGAAGAATTTGTTCGACAAGTATAAACAATGATGTAAGTTTGACAATAAGGACGACGACAAAAAGAGAAATCATTTTAATTTAGACAAATCATGACTATTCCAGTGGTTCTCTTTTTGTCGTCGTCCTTATTGTCAAGTTTATATCAAAGCTGCGATTTCCAGCTCATACATCAATGATGTAAGTGTGTTTAAATATTGATACGATTTGTGTTGATGCCTCCATCTACTTTGATAAGCTCTTAAATCATATTGAATTTTCTGACCCTAGCCAGGGGTCATCCCAAAGAGAATTTAAAACTGCCTATTTGCTCAAAGTGTAATTGAAGTATCTAGAACAATTCAGTTTGCACTAGATTTAATGAAAAGAGGAGGAAGATTCTGTCAAATTACAAATTAAAACACGTATATTCTGAGGTAAAAAATTATATACTGTTCAAACACTGGTTTGGCTATTATATAGTCTTTTAAGTATCTATTTCCCTAAATTTTATCAATCAAAAAACGATGAGAATAGAAAAAATAGAACTACCTAAATTTTCATTTAGAACTGCCCAATATTACGTTATAACTGTCCATTTTGGAAAATGGACGACCCTAGAATGACCCCTGATCCCATCCGTAGTTATCTACTAGTTACTGACTGACTGACTGCTATCTAAGTACACTTAAGTCAAAATTTTCATTGTTTATTTTTTGGGACAGGTTTCCTGACTAAATCATTAGATAGCGTTGATCTTGTTAATGTAGGGCAATCATAGGACAAGATAAAATCCGTGTTTGCGCAGTCAGCTTCCTTAGGCAGGTTTAAAGCTTACGTAATCAGCCATAGATGCCAATCCGCAGTGATCAGGACAAGCTGTAACGATAAGTAGAACGAGCTAGGTCTTACTTCAGTGTTCGGGATTTCATTGGTGTTTACAAACACTATAAAGTATGAGTAAAAGCACAGTACATTCGCTTTTGACTTTATTGACTGTATTTACTATTTTTTGCTTTATTCCATAAATTCTGAGAATTTTATTTGAATTGAGAGTGAATTGATATTTTATTTTGACCAGTTTTGATTTTTAGACTAATAGACTGCTCCAGTTACATCTCTCCATTGCTATTTGTCATCCTTTAGTTATATATTTTATGGCACGCTGTACTACGAGGGGTGGTCCCAAAGGAAATGACCCATCAAAATCTCCCACTCTGTGATGGTTTGCACCGCCTCTGCACACAGGGGCACTCTATGCATTCAATCCCATCTTCACACTAATGCTTGGTATTTTTGTTTACTTCAGTTTGAGTAGGCTGTTATATCTAGCATTTTCAGCTAATTTAGGTTTACTTTGCATACCGCATCCAGACATGGGACCCCTGGTTTAACGTCCTTCTTTAAGGACGACGGAGAGAGTTGCTTTGGTCTTTTTTCTGGAAAGTCGCCCATTGAGTTGCTGAACTGACACGGTCAATCCTAACTTCATCTATAATCCTCGCCAAAATTGTTGGAACACCTACTGCATTGTAACAGAATTTTGCTCCTTCTCCATCCCTCCCCCTGATACAGTGTTGAAGTATGACGAGATTGTTCTGCTTTGACAGTTAATTTCGCTAATGACTGGTAGATGGTCACTTCCTCCGTAAAAATCAACATTGTTCATGGGGGGGGGGGGGGAGGGGGAAGGAAATAGGAAGAGGAGAGTTATCCACTGGCAGTAAAACAGGAATAACGTTGTTCTCCTGGATGACTAAACCGTTGGTGTTCCAACTAATTTTGGCGAGGATTGTAGCTAACGGAAGCTAGCTGAACCGCTTGGCCACTGCAGTAGGTTGTGTTCTGTTATTTACTTGTCTGGTAAAACTCGTAGCTGAGAAAGTTTTTCTGAAAACTCTTACTGCGAATGGGCAGAATAAAATTTCTTCCAATTTCTGGATTGTTACTTCGATAGTTGCATATATATTTAGCTTTGGACTATTGAACCGTACTCGTCATTAGTTCAAAAGTTGTGATTGGGAAGAAAAGTAGAATCTTTATTTTAGTGCTATTTTCAGTAGTAGCCTCCAGGCGGTTACATTGCTTACTTTTCAAAAGTACTGAAAGTCTTGGTACATTTATCGTTTTTACACTCTGATGATTTGGGTATTTCAAGGACTTTCAGCAAACATTGTAGAGCGTAAAAGTTTTATATCAGTTTCAAATCATTTTACGATAGTGCTTCTGCCTCAGCGTGTTCTTTATTTGTCCTTACTTTTCCATAGACATTGAGGCTGGTGCTCTTATAGGATTGTTCTTAGGAAAAAATAGTGTAATATAAGCATAGAGGTTAATTTATTGCCATGATGATTTAGGCGCTCCTAAAACTTACTTGTGGGCCGGATTTGACTCGTGGTCCATAGGTTGCCCGTCCCTGATCTATAGTTTCTGAATGTGTAGTCTCTGAATTTTTCTTGAACATAGTAATGGATTTTCTTATATTTATCTCCAGCCAGGCACTAGTTTCTTATATACCTGTTTCTTATTAACAAAAAAGTGTATCCACTGCAATCTTGAGTGTCTTCTGGGACGTCATTTTTCAGATTAAAACTCACAAGCCAACTTTTAGACGTTGTCCATCTTTAGCAAAAATATGCTGTAGTTTCCGCAAGCTGGTTCAACATATATAGAAGCGACTGATTCTGGCACCACACTTTGTCCCCATCACGCATGCAAGTAGTGAATATTGTTGTTTGGGGAAAATAGCCAGCTCAACAACCCCTAGAAGAATACATTTTCACAGTTGATCCACTCAGCATCTTGAATGCTATCTAATTTTTCAGGTTTACTGAGCACTGCTCAGTAGCACTGGAGAAGGTGTTAGAACCTGATGAACTGAACAGTGAAATGGTCAATAAGTTCCAACAGGGCTGTACGCTTTTCATTTGTGCAAGCAGGGTATGATTGTAATCAGATATAGAGTACCCAGGTCCTTTTCCAAGCTATTTCTTGCTGCGGCGTCTCGTGCATCATGGTATAAACTGCTAGTCACAAGAATTGATCTGCTTATAAGAAGTAAATTATGTCGTATTCCTTTTTCTGTTTTGTAAGGTTTCTTGACAAATTTTACTTGTAAAAGTTTATTTCTTGCTTTCCCCTTCCCCTGAACAAATCTTAATGCAGAAATGCTGCAGATTCCTTGTGTATAAAATGCTGCTCACACTTGCTTTCATGGCCTGCTCTCCCGAATCAGGTTTATGTATGACTCACCCCGCAACATGTATATTGCTGAATAGGCCTTTGGGAATCCCCTTCGTTGCCTATGGAGTAGTCCAATAGGGTATGCAATCAACTTTTTGATCGATCTAATTCACTCTTGAATTTTTGTGGGACAATCTTGATGCTGCACACTCCAATGGACCTGGTTAGTAGATTCACGGTGCCACAGCTTGCGATAGAAATGCCCAAGTTCTGGCCACATGGTATTGACTAAATATGACAGCATGGGAAAGGATTAAAGGTCATTCTGCAAACTTTGCTTGCCACCCATTACTTGTATTATTCTCTATAAGATACTCAAAGCAAGAGTATCAAAGTTCACGCTTCTTTCTAGGATTTGTTCGATAACTTTCAATAGTATCATTGCTAGCCTAATTGTAAGTAGTAATATAAATCTTTTGATGGTTGATGCCATCCATTTTTCAGCAATTACTGTTTCAGTGATTTAATTTAACGCTTTTAGAAAGCCTAAATAGTTTTGTTTTGAGTGGATATCCTATGACATCTATTTCGGGATTTTCTGGTAACAGTTATATTGGTATCTTTTTTTTGTTCTCATGATTCTCACACAATACATAGTACAGCTACAAAAACGATACCGCAGAGAGTATGCTCTATCATATCAACCCTGCGGCCTACATATATAAGGGATCATTGACCCTTTATGTATTGCCTATAAAGAGAAGGGGAGGTAGTTTGATTTCTTTTGAAGGCATAGCCAAGCCCACATTGGGGTGGGGCTACACCTCGGAGCGTCTCGTAAGAGGGATAGATAATCAAAAGGCGTTACTTAAAGGGTGAATGACTCCTAATTAAAATATCGAAAGGAAATTCAAATCAAAGTAGAAGCCACTAGTATAATTAATTTTAATGAAGTAAAGGGAAATATTATTTATGTATTGTAGCAAAAGGCTTATTTAACGTTCTGTTTCATGTATGAACTTTAGGGTTGGCTTCCAGTAATTTTTTATTGAAATCAATAGGGAGTCTCATCACCATTTAAACATATTGTACTAACTCTTGGTTCGAGGAGGGAGAAGAGAGAACACGAAGTTAGAATACTGCAGCTACACTCGCTAGGAGATCATACCTAAGCTGAACATATGAATGGCAAAGCAGAAGGTAATGCTCCATATCTTTTACGTCATCGTTTGAAGGACGCAAAGGGCTGATTCATTCGAAAATAAGAACCTATTTTAGGAATCATGGTAGCCTAGAATTTCTTAAAATACCATTTACATAAGAACCCATTTGGGTTAAATTGGAGAAACTCAGGTTCTTATACGCGGGCTATTACGGGATACCAAAAAGTTGCACAGAAAAGTGCTATATGATAGTGAAGATTGTAAAATTGACAAATGACAAAAAGATTGCCTATCTGTTTCAATTTCATACTTCTTGAAATACTTATAATGCTGCCCTAATGAATGGTAGGAAATTTGTTCAAGGAGTAAAAAGTGCCGACGTGACATTGAGTCTGGCTTAAAAGGGCCGATAAGCCATTTGATTGTGCAAAAGCATAAAAAGAACTGATTGTGCAAGATCACGCCTCGAATTTGCGTACCTTCAGGGGATACTATCCTTCTACTTAAATGTAAATCAAGATGGGATCAAGGAGGAGAAAGTTGGACAGTTATTCTCGTCAGTTATTGGCACATATGAGCAAACCCATGGCTGAATTTTTTATTTTCGTTACTTTTAATCTGCACTGTCCAGAACTCAGATATTTCCCATGGGGCTCATTCGAGAGTTGGGGTTTATTTGTAAGGCATGATCTTGGGGGTGGGGGCTTATTCGAAGGAGGGGGCTTAATCGAATCATTACGGCATAGTTTCTTCGTTTTGGAATCTGACTGAAGTGCCTTTCTATGCACAGACATGACAACAGCGCTGACAGGGGTAGAAAATTTTCTTAGGGAATGTCAAGTCTCCTAATTCCGAGTATGGAAATTATACTCCATAAATTGAACATGTTACTCTATGAAACGGATAGTCTAACTTTTGGCCAAAGTTACGGGGCCATAATGTATGCAAGAAATATGTGGATTGGAAACTGAGACATAGTGCCTTAGGGGGATGCTCCCCCGGGGAAAATTCTAGATCTCATAGTTCCAGAGCTGCTCTGGTGATCACATTTCAGTGATGTACCCTATAATATATAGTATGTACATATATATATATATATATATATATATATATATATATATATATATATATATATATATATATATATATATATATATATATATATATATATATATATATATATATATATATATATTCAAACTTCATCACATATCATATTTAAATCTACAAATACAAATCTCGCTAACAGGTAATCTGTATTTGGCTGGCTTACAATATTACAATACTAGGTAATAGAAAAAAAATGATAATAATAATAATAATTATTATGATTGGAAAAAGAAAAAAAACAAACAAACAACAATTAATAGGTAAGGAGCTCCGGATCACACCATGGTTTGTTCCTCGTGCAAAATATGTAGTACGTTGTGCGTATGACTATGGTTGACAACTTTGAAATGATAAAGTTGAGATGGTGAGTGTCGATACCACTGTCATTACACATTTTGAGAAACGAATTTGATGAAGTACCAAATATCCCAAGGCAGCTAATGCAGAGGTTTACGAATTTTATTTCCTTATAATCAGTGGCAAGATCAGATAGAAGGGGACGATATTTGAGTTCTTTTCGATGAGCATTATTGTTTAAATCAGTTTCGAAGCCCACAGTTAATTCTATGATGTACTGGATATTGTCAGCTATTGACAGAAGAATATCAGGGCGAAGACTATTGCCAGTAACGATGCAGGGAGAAAGGTAGCTAGGGAGATCGACATATAGTTTTGCATGTTGTATGGTCTGCAGCGTTTCAGCGAGAAATTTTAAAGCAGAGTTATGTCTCCATGTGAAACGCCCTTCAGTTAGATACGTGTTGCAACCAGCAACAATATGAAGGAGTGACTCAGGCTGAAGGCAAAAAGAACAATCAGACGTAGCTGAAAGGTTCCATAGAGAGAGGTTTATAATAACAATAATGTAATGTAATATAATATAATATAACTCGAAAAAGTGGGAACAAAGCATTAAGCATACTGAAAAGCTTTTTTAATATAATATAATATAATATAATACAATATAATATAATATAATATAATATAATATAATATAATATAATATAATATAATATAATATAATGTATGTAATATATAATATAGTATGCTTGAAAATTGTTCCCGCTTTTTCGAGCTATAGTGAAGTTATGTAGTGCCAACAGACTATTCACATATACTTTATTTAAAGTTAGCCAATAAGTTTTACAATGAGCTACTTAAAGCCAACTATCCAAAGTAGTGTCAATGAGTGGAAAACAAATGTCTCATGGCCTCAAACATCGTTAATTTTTTTAAGTATGAGGTGCTGGCATATAAATTTTGATATTTGGCTATAATATGTTATATGTAACGGCTGTATACGGCCAAATTCAATTCGAAGAGCATTTTGAAAAATGCTGATGGTGATATTTTAAAATTACACACTGGGATCAACTCAGATTTGGATATAGCCTGTAAAATTTGCATTTCTATCAACTTGAACCCGTATTATATGCGATAGAAAAGAAAATAGAGGGGCATCGTATAGACTCCATTAGACTGTAGTCAAAACGTAGACCAGTAGATGGCCCCAACAGAGACAATGTATTTCTAGCAAGCATATACATATCACGCAATATAAGCTTGCAACTTTAAGACTAGTTGCAATGCAAATCGTATTCCCAACACATTTCCCCTTAAGCTATGGTTTATCGATTAGGATGGGTGCAACAGAATTCAAGCACCTTGAATTTTGTTTAAAGACCTTTCATTCAGTTACTTGATTTCTGCTGTTTGGTCCACTGTTAATTACTACCACCGTATTGTTAGTATTTGCAACCGCATTTACGGACAGTTTTGGATTTATGACGATAGACATTGTCCTTACATACTATACCGAGTCTGCCTAGTAAACAGCTTAAAATGTTAAATCTGCCGAGTAATTCAATAGTTTATCATTCTTTGGGTTTGTCATACCATTGCGCTGCCCCTGAGCACTTGATTTCTGAATACCCCAGATCTGACCCTGAAGCAAAACAGCACTACCGAGTGAGAGAATATGCTACATTTTGTTGGAGCATATCAGCCCAGAGCAATTTGTCGGCTGCGACTAATAGATAATCAGCGTTGTGTCGTTAATGTTTCAATAATTTCATTTTCTGTATGTTTTTAGCATTTAGACTCTTGCTGCCATTCCGAGCAAGCAATGCTTCAAAAGTCTACTCATAACCTTTTAGAAGATCTGAAGAGCACTTTTATGAGTTCGGGTGCGGTCAATACTCTTTGCTAGCACCTTATTAAAGGACGGCCACATCACAGGGTAATAATTGAAGTTCGGACAAATTTCTATATTACAAAAAGTTAATGTCTGATCCCTGGAAATATAATTATTTAACCTAGAAAAGCTCTTATCTTTTTAATTCCTATGGGACATAATGTTTCTACATATTTGTTTGCTGAACGTTAATTGGCTGTCAATTTGAGGCCCTAGAAGTTTAACATGATACGTTGCAGGTACTTTATTCTCCTTAGTATTAAGACTTAGTCGTTTAGTCTCTTTCACGCGCAGGAACATAATCTGAAATTTTTGGGGGCTAGCAACCATAGCATTGCTTTAAGCCATATGAGTAATTTTCTGAGGTCGTTCTCTAAAATAGTCATTATTTCCTGAAGATCATTTCCACATGAGTATAAGATGTCATCTGCAAAATTGCATTTCTCTAAAGCTAGATCGATGAAAGAGAGGTCATTAATATAGATATTGAAAAGCAAGGGGCCTAGCACCGATCATTGTGGGACTTCACTCTTTTAAAGTTTCTTTGCGGTACTCCTATGTAAGCCAATTTTGATGTAATTTTAACTGTATCGTAGGCAACCTTCAGATCGTTTATGGTATTTGAAAAGCCAAGTTTAAGCTATGAGTAATGCCTATCCCGAACACTTTCGTATTACGAGCTGAGAGAAAATGAGTTAGGAAAGCGAAAAGAAGAAGGGAGCAATACGGACAAGGTTATAAAGGTATTAATGATGCAGTTTTAACTCTATCTACTGCAAGGTACGAATGAACATATAATTGGCATTAAGACCTGTTCAAACACTCTCGACTTTTCACTCGATTATGCTCGATTTTGATGTTGAGTAAAAGGTAGGTTCGTTTGAACACCCAGTGGAGAGCAGTCGAAATCAGCAGGGAGCAGCCGAGCAAAGTTTGAGCATTTTCAAAACTTTCATTTAATATTTCTATTGCTCTAGGTGTTGTTGAGTGTGATCGAGAGCGATTGAACACCGCCAATAAAAGTTGAGCTCAAGCATGCATTCTGCGCCTTTTGCCATCCCTTTCGCTAGAAAGTTGAAACAGCAGATTACAGCCCAACTCAGTTCTAATTGTAGCGTGCCACGGATGCGTTACTTTTATTTTGAAATCAAACTTGGTTAAAGATTATGAGATGCAGTCATCTTTGAACGCAGATTTGGCACCAAAGTAGAAAATATTTAGCTCATTTCTCTGGAATCTTGTCGAAACGTCAAATGAAAAGTCAAGAGCATTTGAGCATACCCTACTCGACAAAGCTCAACAACGCTCATCAAAATTGAGCATGCTCTTTTGCGCTTAATTATAGGGGGTGGAATTAGCTAGGGGGTAGATATTTTTCTAGATTTTCATATAGTGGAGGGGTGGTATTAAAATGACCTACCGGGAAAATTGCAACAACCCTGAAGGAAGTAGAAGAGTTGATGATCCCACCAGATGATGTTAGGTGAAAATTGGATGGAGTGGTAATGTTCCACCTGAAAAGGGTTGTGAAGTGCTTGATGGAGAGTTGACTCATGAATAACAAGATAAAAATGGCAATAACAATTTTGCTGATAGTGATGACTCCCATATTTTGCTAAAATGGGGTGGTCATAATAAAATCCTATGAGGGGGTGAAAAATTTCAAAAAGTGCAATATGACCCCCCTACAATTAAGCACAAAAGAGTAGTCGAATAGTAATAACAATAATCTATTTATTTTAAGTTGGTGTTTCAGCTAGTTCTGTAGTACAAAAATGCGAGCTAATTCAAGTCAATTATTTACAATTTAAAGATAAAACGAAAACTACTATAAATTACAAAGTATAAAGCTAATAATCATTATCTACATATCTTACTATTACATCCCTCTCCACTCCAATTTCTGATGTTCCTTTTGAATACAGCAGCCGATGAAGCTCTTTTTATTGAACCATTCATGGTGTTCCACAATAGGCCACCTCGACACTTTATAGAATCAATGCCACACATTAAGGTTTTGTTAGCAGGAATTTGTTGTAAATCTCTAGTCCTGAGATTACATCTGATGTCTTTTTTCCTATAAAATACTACTGCTTGAAGAACGGATTGGTATTGGGCGATTTATATATCTCAATCACAAGTAACACGAAGATTTTGGGTATGGACATTTGTTTCACCGTTCTTTGCTGACAGAGCTTCAAACGTGGATCCATGGTTGTCAAGTGGAATTGTAAGTGCCCGTTTGTATACTCTGTCTCTGTTAACATTCGTCAATCAAAAGTCGACAGCTTACATACCTTAATTTCTTTGATTATGTTGTTATAAGTTTACTTCCTTATCATATGTATGCTAGCTTTAAGATTTCAATGTAAGGCGCCTTGAAAATCACCTCGGCTGAAGGGCAACCCTCTTAAACGTGTAAAGTAGATGAAGTGAAATTGTTAGATGCGTCAAATATATGGGAAGTGTTGCGACAGTTAGATACCTAATAAGTGTGCAGTTACTACCAAGCACAAGGTTTACAACCTGGCTGAATTTTACTGATAATTTCGACATTATTAAACAGAGTTGCTTTTGAACAGGGCGTCACCAACCCGTTGCCCGCTGGCATCATGTCACACGCAACAACCACATCAGCCATTGACAGGCACACTTTGTTTTTTCAGAAGTGTGCTATCAAAGTGGTGGCCAGTCGCTTTTCTGATTGCCTTTCAAGTAACTCTCAGTTTCAAACAGGTGACCCCTACAGTCAGGTATCATGCTTGCAAATAAAATGAAGTGGATGCTGTGTACAGTGGTGTAGAAGAGGGGAGCACAGAGGGCACATACCTCCTAGCTGTGAGCTGAGGTTCTCAGCCCCCCACCATCAGTTGGTGTCTTACAAGTAAAATACTATAAAAGTGAGTATTATTGGACAACGCATATTTATACTAAATAATACTTTAAAAATTGCTGAACAAGTGTCAGTATAGGATTTCACAGTATTAACAGCCTTCTTCATCAATCAACTTTCTCAGTTTCTTATATAACTATTTAGACCAGCTCTTAGTTTCTTATAAAAATGTGGAAACGCAAAGAGCCCCCCTAGCTATCAATTTACTTCTACACCCCTGGCTGTATACTATCACGTGCTAACTAGTAATCTTATTGATATAGTGTTTATTGGCAAGAATAACAAGGTTGATCTTTCAAACTGGAATAAGGTCTTTTTCAATCCCTTTTATGTGCCGAAAGAATTCGATGTGGGTTTCGGTTTGTGTGATTTTAAGAAGGGTTCTACTGTCTGAATCGACTCTGAAAGATTGATGCTACTATTGCATATGATATGGCTATACTTCAACTGTGCCCATAGTTATTTTCAAAGATCTACATATAATAGTGAAGCTAAATCAAACTAAATAGTGTATTCAACAATTTTACAGTGACACTTTCGGAGTCTAGGTAGATGGACTTCATGGATACTACCGACAATAGGACTTATCGCAAGCAGCAGTTCACGGCTTGAAGGGGTGCCAGTGTTACGCGGTACAAATAAGGCACTTCCACGAACATAAACAATTTTACTTCAATGCTGGTTTTCATTGAACGGTAGTGTGATTATATGTAAAGCTAAATACATGTATATAATTGGATATAATGGTAATAATCTGAATGCAAGTAATAAGATAATATGGGTAATTGACTTTCCATATTAGTTCATCTGTCACGGTCGCTATCCAAATGAACTATTTCATCTTTATCACGCTCACTATCCAAGTAGCTACTTCATCCTTTCTTTTGCAACAAAAAACACTCCTTTGTCCTCACCGGTTCTCTTATCCTTTCCAACACTTGACGACATACGATACCTAAACAACCTAGATCTGGTCAAAATAAGAAACTACACGTTGTTTAATTTAAGAAACAAGCTTTCTTAATATTTTGTCAAATCCAGCTTTACCTTGTTTCTTACGTGTTTCTTAAGATTCTTGAAATTTCCTATAGCGACAAGGCTATTGTGAGACAGCAAATTGAAGTTTTAGTTAAAGCACGTTGAGAAACGGATGTTGTTTGTATTTTGTTTCCAGTTCAATTAAAGATTTTTTCGCAAAAACAGATTTTTCAAGTTTACTTTTGAAACTCAGCCTGCCTGTGTTTCTCAATTATTTCTTACTTTCTGCCTAATCTCACGTCTCTTATAAAAGCCTGTACTTGATATACAAATAAGGACAACAGCAGCAATAACAACAGTAAAAATAATAATGATAGCCTTCTTAACACTAGGAATAAGAGAATTAACCAAATAATGTGTACTTTGCTTCAACATCTTTTAGAAACAACACATTTTGAAGTGATAATGGAATGTGGGATTCAAAGTGCAAGATCAGTGCAAGGTCTCCCAAAAATGAGGATCCTTCTGTATACTTCCAACGCTATCATTTTATGATTCCTGTATCTTAATGCAGTTGAGTTTGAATGCCATATTTGCAGTGTTTCATGCACTATCACGTGTCCAGTAGTGAACTAGTAAGATTTACTAATTTAGAGAAGTGAAAAGATCGACCTTTCAAATAGGCACGAGGCTCTATTTCAATTCCTCTGAAATGCCGAATGAAATTCCATCTGGTTTGTCTGGGTTTTAAAAGGGGGCTCTTACATCTTCGTCCTCAAGTGCATTTGACGTAGCGAGTGAGTATTACACCTGTAGGTGCTAGTCTCGAGCGATAGCACTATTATCGTCAATCTTTATGTGATATTACGCTGGTAACAACCGTTCCTGGATCTATATATCATTCGCAAAAGCTCTGTTCTAAAGACAAGGCCACTTCGTCTTAGCTCTGCCACTATGGATGGGCCTGCAAAGAAATATCAAAGCAATAACGAAGAGAGATTGGAAGTTGGCTGCGTGGTTAACTCATCTGCACACACAGATCCAACCAAAATTCGGTGAGTGATTCATTGACGTCATTATTTCATACAGGGATCTAGGTATTTCTTGGAGGAGTTGTCGGCTCTTGTTGTATCGAATTAGTTTTTTGTATCGTGCTGTTGTATTTTGTAGGAAACTGCTTCACTGAACGGATTTATCTTTCACAAACACACGATATGTTGTATGCTTCTTTTTCCAGAATATGGTTTCTGTTAAGAGCAAAGAGTACCTGAGCACAACTCCTTCAATCAAAACAACGACAAATGTTATTTTACACAGAACTGCGATAGTATTTGTATAGGAAATGCCCTATTTCATCTCAGCATAATTTTGCTGGATCTGACTTCATTTGAAAGTCTTCTCCATACTTTTTTATATTTCACGAATCAATGAATTGCTTTTTAAAACGCTATACTGTATGTGGTAATAATACGGCAGAAATCAGCCGTTTTTATACTTTCGAAGCACCATAGAACTGACTGTAAAAGAAGGTGCAAGAAACATGTTACCGTAAAATTTCGAATTGACTCCCTGAAAAAGTTCTTTCGAAAAATTCCCAATGCTAGAACTGCAAATTGTTCATAGGCCCCCTTTAATATGTCTCCATCACAGAAGATGATAACAACGAGATTGTTATGGGATGGACGTTTCATTTTATATTATGAAGATAGAAGGTTCATAGCTTATTTTTTATGTAGCATGTTTCAGTATATGTTATAAGCCATCTCGTACGAATATCTATAGAAACGTGAATTGGTGCTTCCTATAGACTGCTTGCTCGTTCAGTGACAGTGACATCCTTCGTTGATCCGTTGTTGGTGTGTATCATTATTTAACGTGAAGAGAACACGGAGGCAGAGAGAGGAGACTATGTTGTTGACTGTACTCAGACTCTACTCTGACTAAACTCTACAACATAAATTACAAGCATATATACAGAAACAGAGAACAACCTAAAATAAGCATAATTTACGTAAAGGAAGGTAGTTGTTAGTATGTTGTTGAATAGATTCGTGTGGCTGTGTTTGCGTGGAGAACAACAGAAGAGGAATGACCAGATGTGTGATGACAGGAGTGACGTATGGTCGTGTCCCAGGTGTGTGATTCAAGATTGTGAATGAATGAAAGAAGAAAAGTGGTATCAAGTATGAAATGGCCTAAATGTACAATGTTTACGTTCGCTACATACCCTTGAAGTAAGTCCCGTTCAAAAACATGTAAAACAAATCTTCAGGGGGCTGACTGGATGATTCACGGCAATATTGCCAAGGGAGTATAGCGTCAGAAACATTACAGTAATATGTACCTAAAGAGCAGTATTGTGTTTCATCAACTATCAAAAGTTATTCGGCGTTTCGTGCTTATACTGTGAACACCACAAAAAGACGCGTGGTTCCACTCTATGAGGCTGCGGTAGTGGCACCACGGGAAGACTAGAGGATGATAATGCCAGAAGTGAGCCAGCACCGTTGGCTTTCAAAAAGAGGATCAAACATTCGGCTGGTAAAGATTGCATTTCCACGATATACCGCAAATTTTTGTATAAAGCAAAGATTTCCGGTTTTGTAGATAGTTGATTTGAACTAATATCTTTTTGTTACTATTGTAAATACTAACTTTAAATATGGATAAATTGAACTCAAAAAATCAAAGACTCGCTGGGGAATTGTGATCTTCAAAATCCTGTAAAGGTAATCAAAGGAATTAGTCACAAGGAAAAACGAATACTGGAAGTTTTGAAGACTTACAACGTTGTAATAATTTCGTTGCTTAAATACGTCATCGACATCTTGTCGATAGCGTGTTCGAGCAACAGATTGGAAACGTATTTGTATGCGAGCAACATTTTAAAAGTGATGACGTTGAATACACAAGTAAATAATAGCCCATATGGGTACCAACCGTATCTGTGTACTGGTCTTCAGAGTATGACTACTGGACAGAAAATTTACACCGCAGGATAATTGTACGCGTAAATATAGGCTATGCTCGCCCACATGCTATAAGAAACAATAAAAGAAAAATAGCATTGGCAAGCGGTAGAAAAATCCATGCGGAGATACTCTGAATGAGTGGTGTTACCATGGTACACGTTTTGGCTCGAGGCTTAGTATTAGAAGTTTCTTCATTTTTGGCACATTTTGATTTCAAAAGTTTCCTAACAGTTTCTTACTTTAATGGAAAAAATTTTTGGTGTATGTGAAAAAAGACAAAACACTGGCCTGGCCTGGCCTTGTCTATTCTGGTCTCGTCTCGTCTCGTCTGGTCTCGTCTGGTCTGCTTTGGTCTGATCTGGTCTGTTCTGGCCAGGTTAATTTCAGTTCCATTGGTTCAGCTTTACCTGTGGAAAGATGGCACGGAAACTTCAAAAGTTTCTTACCTCTTGCTGTATGGTTCTAAAAGTTTCTTAGATTTTAGGGTGTCTGGTACTAGGATTCTTATTAAAACACGTATGAAGTGGGTGGGAGAAAGACAATTTTTGCAACCACGCCCACTAATTTGGCTTAAAGTGCATCTCCCAAATGCCATGCTCACTGCTATCAGTGAGGAACTCGCTCATATGGTAACAGTTATTATATAAACAGAGGACTACAGGAAAACACATTTTGAAGCGATATCCTTTATTTCAATTTTGCGGGAATCATGATGAGTATCATTCACCACAAATGGGGAGCCATCGCCTCTTATACCTCACTGTGGCCACACCACCGTCTGAATGTAACAAGTTCACGTCGTGCACACACGAAATGTACTCTTGCGCACTAGAGATCTCATTGAGTCCATCTCTGACTGGTCCATGTAGTGATACCTCTCTTTTATCTCTCAAGTTTAGATCTATTCTAGTCTGCCAAAATCAAAGAATAGGGCCGTATTTGATATTTCAATTGGCTAAGATGAAATCACTTTTAAATTTGACTACTCTCGCTAGTCATTGTCCTATGAAGAAGCTAACAGATCTTCGTAATCTTTGTAAACATTGTTTTTGTGCCATACCTACCCACATCTGATTTTAGTTCATATCATTACTTAGCCCTAGTTGGCTTTTTGACATAGTATTTCTTTATTCACCTGTTGCTCTTAGAGCACTTTTAATGTATCATTTCCTATTCTTTTAAAGTATTTCACTAGTATCATTGTAAGTAGGCTTTAATTAGCTTTTTAAACTATTTCTTACTTAGCCTACAATAAATAAGTGAAAAGTCTGTTGGTGCTACAGAACTTCACTATAGCATGAAAAAGTGGGAACACTCTTTTAGCATACTGAAAGCTTTCTCATCCGACACTCGTCAGAGTACGAAACGTCGGATAACGACCGAAAGGTGAACTCAATATATAACCAGATGCGGAAACACGTGATATGATGAACAATGTGTCTATTTGGCCATATGATTGTCAAGTTAGCACCTATTCACCATTATTTACTTGAAGAGTCCAAGTGAGAAAATGAACTCTTTTTGTTTACACAAGACTGGGTTTTGAGTCTTAATGTAAACTGATTCCAAAACACTTAAATGAAAGGACGATCTTCCTTGCCCAATGATCCGAAAATTATCGGCTGTATATGTTTTGGCGCATTCTGCATTTGTAACAAGATGTTGTCCTTTGGCCGAAGTACAAGTCATTTTAGGATTATTGTTTTTGCACATATGAGATGGCTGTTCTCTTACTATGTATGTTTTTCCTCCTAAATGATTATTTACATTTATGATTATCATATCATATCCAAAGTTTCTCAGCAGTAATATATGAGAAATAAACCTTAGAAAACGACAATTGATTTCAATTTGTAAAACATGTTTCGATTGCTTCGACAACCATCTTCAGTTACAGAAGAAGCATATTACATGGTGCAAACGATATAAAGACAAGTGATTATTCCATAGGGGTCTTGCAGCGAAAACTATTCCATTGAGATAGAATGTATCATGTGCTTAGAATGAGGCTTATAATATATCCTGTGATAATACCAATGGGGGCCAAGTGCTTAGAATGCGGGCTGTAATATCATAACATAGGGAAATACCTGTGGATAAGGGACAACTAGAGTAGGAGGAAATGAATAGGCAGCAGATATCATATCCCCTTTCCTACAATCATGCACAAAATATATCCGGACTGTCTGTTCTAGATTTCGATACTTGATTTCCACCTCCCCCACCTATATACTTGTTACTCTGTCTTAAAATTTTAATGAAAAAGGTTTCTCTCCGCGTCAAGCATAAAATTCTTTATTGATAGAAGCATTGATTGTGGAGGAAGGGAGGAGGTGGAAAGATAAGCAGAATTTCAATATTTTTGATAAGAATGGTTTTAGTTCACATCATTAATTTTATCTTTGAATGATTTTTGAAGAACAAAAGGAATGCAAAGTAGACTGCTATAACAATTATCTCTTTAATGATTATGATTCCAGTTATGCTTGGGTTGCTCAGAACAGTTGTGTATACTGAGTAGCAAAGAAAACGTAGCACCATTTGAATTCGGTTACAGCACTTTGCAACTGCCTAAGTGAACTCGAAAACGTTCCGCTAAACCGAATGCTCTGAGCGCAGTCGCACTGCTTGGTCTCTCGTAAACGAGCCGCTTGCCATGATGCACTTGGAACCGACTTGTATCAATTCCGTACCTATAAAGAGCGGGTCAAAGTATAAAACTCTGCACTGGTCTAGGTGAACATGAGACTAGATTTTGCCAAAGTCAAGAACAAGACCTCATTGAAGCCCGGCTTATATTATTACCTTTGTCTATCAACTGTCTTGGAAGTATCCTGATCTGGAATTAGGCCACCAATCGCCATCCTGCAGCATGTATGTTTATACACTATATAATGTCTATACAGTATATATGTACCTATGTATGCATGCATGTATGTATGAATGTATGTGTGTATAAGTGTATGCTTTAAGTGTATTCAATGAGCATACTTGCTTCGCCGAAGAACACGTTGGTTATGGCTTTCTAAGTGTATTTTTAAAAGATGCTTTTATGATCACTTTTTAAGATATACCAGTAGTAAACTGACGATAAATCGAACCATCGATATCTCAAACATGTGCTGTGTCGAAACGATGTTTTATTCCTCTTGAACCTTGCGCAGCACTGTCGTAAAAATTGTAATTCTGCTAGGGTTTTAACGTTCCTTTTGTTTTCTTTAATACAGGGCCCTTATTGATAGCAGTGTAACTTATGTTGAAAAGGCCCATCTTGTATAAACATGTATTTTATTATTATTATTACATACGCTACCTCGAAATATTTTTTATTCCCCTTTAGGCAATTTCTCTCACAAGAACTCAAACTATTTTTATAATGAGAAGGACAAAGCAGCACCAATATAAGATCGTACTGGTGCTCTTCTTATTTCATCAAGCGAAGTTACTGCCTTTAAATTGTTGCAGATGTTTTCAGTCACCAGCTGCTTTGGTGAGGCATTTAGGTTCAGACTGACTTCGAAAAAAGTAAAATTTGGTCTTATCAATTTATCCAGTGTCTCATTTTTTCAAATAGCCAACAATATCTTTGCCACATAATACACAATGTACTATTATCAACAGGGTTTTGCGGTTTTAAACGAACACAAGATTTTGCTAGAATATAGGCATTCGCCACAAATGGTGAAAAAGTTCGACGAAATATGAATAGTACTTCCCGATGACTCGAACAAATGACTACTTCCCCCCAAAGATCGAGTTATAGTGAGCTTTAATAACTTGAACATTTGATAACTCGGACTAATTTTCTTGATCCCCTGAAGGTTCGAGATATCGGCAGATGTCTGCATTTGTTTTTTGTGTATATGTTTATTGATTTATGTTATGTATGTGTGTATGGGTGTATCTATGTATCTGTGTATGGATGTATCTATGTATGTGTAAATGTGTGTGTGGAAAGCTTCGATGTCAAAAGCTGGCCAGGTAAGCCATCTTAAATCGTACAATCGTAGGCACGAGCAACAAGTTATGAGAATACCGAACCACTACCTCCACCAGTGCATAGTTGTGGGACGTGTGGTCTGGCTTGCATATCAGTAAGTGTGTCACATCTGTGTCTAAATCTGCCTTTAGGTCCGAAAATGACCATAAAGATGGAGAAAGCTGCTTCATAAAGGACAGTACTGGAGGTAGTTCTGAGTTATTGTATTCAATTGATGAAGTGCCACCATGGTACGTGGCAGTTGGACTTGGGTTCCAGGTACTCTACCTTTTCTTGGCATGTTTTTAAAATTGTGGACCTCATGTATTACTCTTATGGTTTTCACTTTGCAAAATTAGCATAAAAAGTGTGCTACTGGTAAGATGTATACAGTATAAGGAAATGTGTGCAAGAATAGGTAATAAAGCCAATTATATGGAATATTCGCCAACAGTCCTGGGACACTTAATACTTTTTATTCTGATATAAATTTTCATCCCCCTCCCCCCTTTCGCAATGTTGCTTTTAGCACAAATATATCCGATAACAGAAAAATTTCACTTGCACAACATTTTGAAGTGTCTCGTGGACGAAACAATTGTTCTAGGGGAGATGGGGCTGAGAGTATAGTGCAAGGATGGCAAAGTTCGGAGGAAAATGGTTTTTCTATCGTCCTTTCGTAAGTGTGCCAGGGATGTTTGTTGGGTATTGTACTCCAAACTACAAATTGTATGAATTGATAAAAAACATCATATTAACCTAAGAAGGGTCTAAATTTCGGCAGAGTATTTTCTATGGATCCAAGCGATTTCTTTTTTAAAAGATATGTTTCAAATCAGCCAATTATTTTCTGACTTTTATTTTGCTAAAAAGAAAGTTCTGCTTTAGGTGATTATTTCCATCATCGTTTAAATTCACCCTTTCCCTATAATTGTCTAGGATCACCGTTCAAGCCCCATCCTTTTCTTTCATCGAAAAGTATGCGAACGATTGCAAACGGATTTGTTGCTCTACCATCTCGGATTTTAGAAAAAGTAGAGTTTGCTAACTTTGGTGAAGAAGTTTGAGATCGAACTCATTTTTTCATTTTCTGAAAGCGAACTAGGTATGTGAAAAGTCCTGATTTCACTTCATGGATTCACTTACTTTTCGCAAAGATCTTTCAAATTTACAAACTCTATTTGAATACTAACTTCTTTCACAGCAATACATGTTGATGTTCAGCTCGATCATGGTGGTTCCATTCGTCCTGTCGGGGGCACTCTGTTTCTCTGACAAGCCTGTCGTGATCAGCAACGTACTCAACACTACTCTCTTTGTTGCTGGAATTGTCACTTTCCTACAAGCAACTCTTGGCTGCAGGTAAGTACAGGAAATATTCCTACCTATGCATGTAGAGCTGCTAAACTTTATTGAGCAAAAATAGCATAGTGGTGTGTACCTCCGTTTGCAACCAGGGTCTACGCGGTTCGAATCCCTTTCCGCTGTATTTTCTTTTAAGTAGCGTATTTGCTCTTTCGTAACTCTCCACTAACTGCCCGATGGCCTGATTTGTAGGCAGGCAAGATAGGGCAACTCTATTCCCAACTCTGTTGGCATGTTAACTTTGACGGACAGCCGTCGGGTAAAAAATAGCTATCCTTTAGGAAGGATCGCCCAAGGACAACAAGCTTCCCTTGCTTATTTTATTTGTCATGACTCTGTCTTTTGAAGTGAAAATCTAAGTCCTTAGCCCTGCTACTCATTCATTTAGATCATGAGTTGTTGCACTTCAGGATCGATATGATAAATCACTTTCTACTGAATGTGATCACTTTCTAGATCTATGATAATTTTTTCCTCAATTTCAAATTCTGAATACGGATCTGAATATTCTGTGCTAAGTTAATACTGTGCGGGTACCTATACATCAGAGTGCTCAATTGAAAATTGTATAGTCAGTTAAACATCTTGAGCGATATGGAATATCATCATGTTTGTTTCATTGCAACATTTGAAAGTGACTTCAGAATTTGACTTGCTTTCTCACCTTGTTTCCTTTTTGTCTTTCTGTCTGTCAAATTTCTATTCTTCAAAACTCGAGGAGAATGAGTTGGAGGGGTGGGAGATATTTTGCAGGGTTTAACACTTTGCTACAGCATGTCACTGCTCTTTGTCACCCTTTAGTCGCGCAGTCTATTGCATGCTGTTGTATTGGAGGGCATGGCTCTAACAGTGTATAGTCTGTAAGAGTACATGACCTGCTTGCATGCTTGAATGCAATTTTGGTGGCTACAGTACGGAAAATCTATTTGTCTTCTGTTGGAAATAGTTTGAATAATATCCATGTGCAACTTGTACGTAATACCAAAGTATAGGTCAATTTACAGTATATATTGGATAGGTAGACAGACTGTGTAGCATCAAGAGGAGCATACCTTGAAATATCAATCAAATTCTCAAGTATCTGAGTCAGAACTTTGCATTGCATATTGAAGGATTCTTAATAAGCAGCAATGAAGTTTCGTGTGCTTTTGTTTGTAAGATAGCTGGGAGAACTTTGCTCTCTGATGAACTCCAACCGTTCTTTACTGTCTCCAGAAATTAATTGATTGCTACATTAGAAGTTCATTAATTCGAGACACTAAGGAGATTGCTTGCATTACTAACGACAATTCCTTTAACTCACGCAAAAATAAATGCTTGGAATGACGAAGACTGCTGCCGTAGTTAATAAATATTCTTCGTTTGTATCCTCTTACTAGCATAGTTGTTTTTGGTTTGAATTCATTTACTTTGTTTATTCGACCAGGACTATATTATACCTATCTTTTAAGGACGCTTTGATAAAAGAAAAATAAAATCAGTCTCTATATCAAAGTTGTGGATAACTCTTTCTCCTTAGTATTGGGGACTGATACTAAATAAGGTTGAAATCTGATTTTTTTGTGGATTCTAATACCTGTGTATGCTTTGATACCTTTCCAGGCTTCCTATTATACAGGGTGCTAGCTTCGCATTTGTGGCACCAGCTCTGTCAAGTATGGCCCTGAAAGGACCGTGCCCAACAAGCATACCTTTGAACACTGGTAAGTCGTATGATTGTTCTAGAAAGCACTTTGCAGCATTGAATTCCCAAGGAAAAAACGTTTCATCACGATTCCTTGGCCTCTTATCATATAGAGAAGGACATTTTCAATATTATCTATTTTTATTTATTTTTTCATTGTAGCATCTCCTACAGTCAACTCTAGTCAGAATTTATCTGGATTAGCCTCAGGGTACCAAGATGAAGAATGGAAATCTCGCATTACTGAGGTGCTTAAATGTAAATTGCTTTCAGAATGAGTGATGTGTTAGCGAGGAAATGTATTGTAAATGTTTTTGGAACCAACCTTTTAGTGGACGAATTTTAACCGTCCAGAGAGACGAAGCAAAGCTTGGAAGAAACTGTGTGTCTTTCATAGATTTAGTATGCACACGTATGCAATGATTATCAGTAAAATGTGGGGGTTCTAGATACCCCGGTCTTCCACCCCTGCTTGGCCTCAGTATATCAGCGAACAGAAAGTATCAAAGAGTGCTAATTTATACACTGAAAAGCAGTGGAAAATCCCTGTTAGCCAAGCCAATTTATCAATGTTTCTCGCAAACTTTATTTTCTCAGGTTCAAGGAGCAATCATAATTGCATCCCTTGTTCAAATGACGATCGGTTTTACTGGAATCGTTGGTCTGCTGCTGAAATTCATTGGACCATTGACTGTTGTACCAACCATAGTCCTTGTCGGCATGCCTCTGTTTGAAACTGCCTACCAGTATTCAAGTAAGTAGCTCTCTTTGGCATGCAAAGTTGCTAAGGATAACGTTAACATCAGAGCACGAGGAACTGTGATTTTGAAATATACCTATTCGAGACCTTATGCAATGAAGTAGCTCCAGTACGCGTTTATTCATAAGAAACCTAGCTCAAGAAATAAAAGTTTCGTAATTTCTGACCACATTCTACTTTTTAACGTGTCCTAAAAGTTTCTTATTTTACTGAGAAAATTGTAATGAAAAGGAAAGCAAAACATAAAAAACATTCTCATCTGTAGCGCCCATAAGGCTTATTAGGTTTTAAGGACCTAAAACATACTGTATTGGACACTTCTAGATCCTTGGAGGAAAAATCTGTTCCCGAAACTGCCAAAGATGGCACATGAATTTCTTAAGTTTCTTATTAACTCTTCCGCTGTAGTTCTAAAAGTTTCTCATATTTAAGACTGTCTAGTACCAGGTTTCTTATAAACAAGTTTCTAATATGAAACCACGTGTAATCAGGGAGGAAGTCTTTAACGCTAATCTTGCCGCCTCAGACCTTCCCCGTCGCATTTATGTATGTAATAGTGTCGAGCATCCTTGAAAAAAGCATTTACGAGAATATGGCCATAATATCATACTGAGGGTTCCTAAGTAACTGAACTCAATTAATACTGAATATCATACTGAAGGGTTCCATTTCAGGTTCTCATGTGTGGCTTCTCTTTATAGATAAGCCAGCATTAAAAATGAGCTATAGATAGCGGATTCATCCATTGCAGTAAATCAGTTTTACAAATAAGATTTAATGTTGTGGAATGTGAAAGCGGAGAAGGATGTAGAATACATACTTGTACTGAATTATGACACCTCTTCAATCTTGTTCCTATATCATGCTATCATATTAATGAACAGATGTTTGTTTCCTCAGTATTCATGTTAGCAGCCACCGCTTTCTCCATATATGCATTTTTTTCATAGAGAAATTGCTTAAATGAAAGTAGTACTCGACTGCTCGAATAATTACATAACCCTGTCAGGTCTATTTTCTCCTAACCTAACTGACCAATCATGATGCAGGATTCTGATCACACATGCTAAGACTAGGGCAATTTTGCGTGATGATTGGTTAATTAGGTTGAAAGAAAATAGACCTGACAGGGTTCTCAAATATTCTATGCTCTCATGCCCATTTGATTTTACAATATACACTCAAGCCCATCATACCTTTATTCAAACTGAATAGATTTCTTCTGTGAGTCTATATTTCAAGTGTTATGTCTGTCTGCCTGTATTTGCAACACTTAAGTGTTACACAAACTCAGACATTCTTGTTAAGAAAACCGTAAGAAAGCTTTAGACCTGAAACCATGAAAAGGCTAATAAAGTTTCAGTACTTAGCGAAGAAACATCTTACACTAAAGAACTCTTTGGTCCATATCGTTGTTGTTAAACTGTTTCTTGATTTTTATTTCAAGTATGCATAATTCAGTGAACAGTACTCCTTTGTAATCATATATTCTATCAGTATATTAAAATGCGTACTTCAATGCATACAATATTACAGAGCCCAATATTGTCCAAGACTGTTTCATAGTTTCGTTTCAACTGAATATTATTGCATTGCTTCTAGGTGTCCATTGGGGAATTTCAATGTTGTAAGTATGAGATATTACTTGGCTAATGTAAAATATTGATGCAGCAAAGACAAGCAAAAAAGAGACATCGATGAAATAATGTCTGCTGGCATCTTCGACGTGGGTAAAATGGCAGTAGAACAGCGTGAATCATATTTGTTGGCCATTGATTTTACCCGGGAAGGAGAAAACCTAATTGACCTCATAACATTTCGAACCTTTCCTTTTGTTAACATTAGGTAATGCATGCAGACAGACTTTTTCCTGATGGGAACAAGTAAGAAGAAAGCTCCATAAAAGATAATTATGACCTAGATATGGTCTGATGCTAGAATTTAGACTGTTCTGGTGATATTGTGGAGAAACAGAGTTTTGACAATGAGTTTCTTTTTGCGGCAAGTGTGAGGCAATTGATAACCCCCGTTCTTGAATGAACTCTCCTCTTGAATAATCTTCTATCCAAAAATGATAGAAATAAATAAATCCTGACAGGGTCAATTCTAAGATGTAAGGCCTTCTCATATGAAGTAGGCCAGCTCAGTGCAGCAGGCTAGCCCGCTTGAGTAGGCTGGTTCTCAGCTTGCACTATGATATCTTTACCTACCGTTGAAAACGAGATTCCACTTTGTAATTTGAGCTCTTAGTGAAGACTATTTTAACCTCATTTGTTGTCTTACAGTGCTTCTGGAATCCATTTCTTTGAGTAATTTTAAGATTTCATTTCACCCTTACTTTTGAAATCCATAATCATCAACCATAGTCAACTCACCTGAATGGGCTGGACCACTGTATTGTCCTCATATGAGAGACATGTACCCCATCTGAGAGGGGTCCTACCGATGATCGACTCTTCTTAACTATTTCTAGAAGTTTCTTAAATTTTAGATTATCTAGCATTAGGTTTCTTATAAAAAACTTGTAACAACTCTAATGAGAGCTTATCTGATTGGGCCAGCCCAGCTCACATGAGCAATCCTTTATATAACTATCTGGGAAAGTTCAATGTGATTTCATTTGAAATGGATGCAGAGTTTATATATACGCAGGCTTTTGTATGTTACTTTGTCATTCTATTTTACTTTGCAGTACATTGATATCAGTCACAATATTCTCACAACTTTTGAGAGAAGTTAAAACACCAATTCCGTATTACAAAGATAAACAATGGCAGTTATTTTGGTTTCCTACCTTCAAGCTGTTCCCGGTTAGTTACATCATTAAGTATTGCTTTGTATGCTGGTCGTGTTTTACACAGGCATTGATTTCCAGGAGTAGCAATGTAACCATGCTGCTGTAGCTTGACTTTTGCATTGACCATTCACTTTCGTAGATAATTTTGAACAGATACTGATCGTGCAATAATCTCTGTGCGATGAATAATCGATTTCCTTTTGTTGCAAACAGTATAACCAGAAGTGTCCTTGTGGCAGATGTGACAGTAAAGGTGCCTCTACTCTCTTGCAACTATATATCCGACTGCACAGACAACCAGCCATGATCAGTAAAACTTTACCTTAATGCACTCTGCCTATTCTATACTATAGATTGATTGCCTGATGACTGTAGAACAGCTCATACCTTTGCAACTTTTAAAGTGAAGCTAAAAGCCATGCTCGCATAGCACCATTTATTTTTCTTTTAAGTTTAAGTATTTGTTTTGTAAAACTTTTTCTGTATTTTTTTGCCATATTTTATTATTGTATTTTAGCTGTATACATATTGTTTTTCTTTTTAAAGGAGGGCCCCTTGAAAACCAGCTTTGCTGAAGGGTAACCCTCCTAAAAGATGTAAAAATGAAATGAAATGAAATTGTTTGATTCTAATTTGTTCTTTATCAAGAAAGCGGGATTGCCTCCACCAAAACTGAGTACATTCTAAGTGACTGTCCAAGGCATCTAGAATGAAAAATGAGTGTGTTACTGCTTGTTATGTTACAGTATAGCCATCTGCTATGTGTAATCTTATACTTCGTCATCATGAGCCAGCCTGATTTGAAATTCATTGCAATCTATATTCAATGTATGGAGATCCAAACAATACTTGAAGGTACTACACTTTAGAAATAACACTTTTCGCAGGAACTTGAGTGATAATACGCTCACATCAGCTCAGAAGGGAGGCCCTGTGGGTCTGTCATTGATGGAAATTCTCACAAAAGGGCCAAACTGAATTAAGTTGCGAATTGCCAGTACCGATGGCTAATCATCGGAAGTTCACCTGACCTGACCTGATCTGCTGTGACCTGACAACCATATCACAGAATAGTCTGTGACCACACCTGGGAAAACAATATAAGCTCAGAAATATTTGGAAGCAAGATAGAATTTATGTGGAGGATATCGTACGAGAATATTGTGTTAATTTGATAGTTGCCAACCAAAGAAAAAATTTGCTGTAAACTTATAGCACGAAGATCCGTATGTCATAATTTTTAGGTAAAATTAATTCTATTTTTGGCAAATCTGGTGCGTCAAATTGTTTTTCATTGAGTGGCATGCAAGGCTGCAGTCGCATGACCATTCATATCCTCTGCATATGAACAATGATGTTTCTCATTTGTGAATTTTGTATGCTTATTCGTAGGTGATATTGGCGATTATCTTATCCTGGATACTTTGTGTAATACTGACGAAAAGTGATGTATTTCCTCCTGGCCACAAGGCTCGCACCGACTACAGGGTATCAGTTCTACAAGAAGTGCCATGGATGAGAGTTCCATACCCAGGTAGTCGAAAAGTTAGTTTATATATATATATATATATATATATATATATATATATATATATATATATATATATATATATATATATATATATATATATATATATATATATATAGAATATATATATATACAGAATATATATATATACAGAATATATATATATACAGAATATATATATATATATATATATATATATATATATATATATATATATATATATACTGAATATATATATATATATATATATAATATATATATATATATATACAGAATATATATATATATATATATATATATATATATATATATATATATATATATATATATATATATATATATATATATATATATATATATATATATATATATATATATATATATATATATATATATATATATATATATATATATATATATATATAGATTCAAAACTAAAACATAATGTGTATGACTTTGATTATGCCCCTCACAGTGGGACCATTATGATTACAATATTGCATACCACAAAACAGTTGTTCTTAACTTTGTGTCCGTGGTCCTTTGGTGGATTATCATAGGTTCCTCGAGGACCACCGATGGTTTCAAGGGATCTCAAGAAGTTTCCGTTGCGTATTCAACTTGTTTCATTAACCTGTATCACTGCTGATATTTTTTGTCCTTGAAAGTATTTTTATTATAACATATGTTTATCTTTCCAGGGGACCTGTGTTATAAAAGTATGTTGTAAGGGGCCGCCATTTAAAATAGTTTGAAAAGTTTGGGAACCACTGCTCCAGAAGTGTACCGTGTGTTTACTAGATAATGCTCCTCAAAGGAACTTTCATTTTGCTTGTCACTTCTATTTGCAATGAAACAAGTTAATAAACAGCATGACTGATGCTACCTTTTTGGAGTCAATTTTCCTTTTTAATAATTTTGTTGAGCAATGTTTGGATTACATCCGTGCATCATCGTCTGGCTAAATATGAAATGGGGACCTGAGACCATGTGATTCGAGGATGTTTGTTTGAGACCTGAATGAGACACTACAAAACGTCACATGACGTGCTGCAGTATCTTATTAAAGCCTGTCATAAATTTTTATAGATAAAAGCTGTGAAGCCTAAATAGGGCAGTTATTCTGATGCAAGTACCACCAGATTATTTACTAAGCATTTTGGTCCCAAGAAGCTAAATTCCAAAAGATTGTCTGTGCCTTGTGGCCTCTGATCCCCATTTGTTATCTAGCTTGATAATAATGCAGGGATGTAGTCGAAACGTGGAAATGATTTTTTCCAGCAAACTCAATAATGCTTATACCAATTCAATGCGTTTTTCTACGGAATGTCCAGTATCGTTGGACATTATCGGTTGTGGTGATATTAAAACTGGATGTTGTTAGAGTGTCCTTGAATCTTGTGTCCTCCCCCTTTTCTAAATGCTCGTAGAAATCTATTCAATGGTTCATGCGTGCATTGAACTGTGAGTTTCTCTATTGGCAAATTTTCTTTTAAAGGCCAATGGGGAGCTCCTACAGTTAAATTATCTACAGTTATTGGAATGGTGGCAGGTGTACTGGCTTCGGTGATAGAATCCATTGGGGATTATTATGCGTGCGCAACAATCTCTGGTGCTCCTCCTCCTCCCAAGCATGCCATAAACAGAGGACTTGGCTTTGAAGGTTTTGGCTGTTTTCTGACAGGTATTTGGGGAACTGGATGTGGAACAACATCATACAGTGATAACATAGCAGCCCTGGGTATCACAAGAGTGAGTACTAATTAATTGGTTGAATTTTGATAGAATTAGCTATGGAATTTTGACTAATACGACGTTTTATTACAGAGTATTGTTAGCGATGTTGAAGTGGATGTGAAAAATATGGAAATGGAAAATTGATACAAGTTATATAGGCCAACAGCTATCTAGTCAATATTTGACGCCTATGCTTAGGCCAGGATGTAAGAGTACGCATCATCCTCGTCACGAACATGGGGTAAATTATTGGCATAGCGGACGTGAAGGATACTGAAAAGAAAACTATAGGAAATGCGTGTCGAGGAAATGCGTGTCGAGTTGTTAGGTTTCCTTCCTGATACTGCTCTTGACTTTCAAAGGATTTAGAAAAAAATTAAGAAAAATGTAAAACTGAACCTCAGTATAGATACTATGACAGACAATACGACAGCTAGCTTGTAAATACCTTCCCTATCTAGCAACACTATCGTCCAACGAACCGCAGCTACAATCAGGCCGAACTTAAAAGTGGTCGATAAATGTTTTGCACAAAAGATGAAACTCTCCTTTGTTTAAATTATTTGCATTCTAGCTGGCAGCTAGGTTGTGTATTTGAAAGAGGTATATAGGTGCATTAAGGGGGGGTTGGGGGGCTAAATCAACCGACTGGCCTAAAAGTACATTTTACTACATCAAATGTGTTCCGTGTGCGCGTGCTGAGGGAACAAGAGACGCAAGACAAACTACTTGCTGCAGGATAAGTGCTTCTCAAATAGAACTACATATATAGACAACGACAATATCTGTGTATTATCATCATTTCAATCCATGAAGTGGTATCATTTTAGCTAAGAGCAGTAAGATTCTGAATAGGTCCAATGTAGACCTTACAACAAATCTATATGGCAGTGTAGACCTTACAGATACAAGTGCTAATGAAATTGATACTCCCTATATAGCCAATACTCTCGTGATTCTGATAATGTTGTGCTGTTTGCAAAATATTCCCATAGGTATGGGGATGTTCTTTTGTTAAGCTGAATCCTGAGTATTCTCATATGCTTGATTTCGTGATCTTTGAGTCGTTTAGGTATTTTGATAAATCTGCTGTGTTTATTTGCAAGGGTGAATCTGACTTTCAGCGTGCTCCATAGCTTTTTCGTCCGCAATATTTTCTGCATGAAAAGCCTTAATTGTGCAGTTTTCTCAGCGCCAAAACATCCTGAGTAGGACATAAAGGGTTTGGATTATCAGTAGAAAGAGGGGCAAGTCAACGATTAAGTTTGCAAAATGCCTCTTAGTTGTGCTGAATTCAATGACAATTGCGCCACATAGTTGTACCAAAATTGCTCGGAGCATAGTTCAGCACCAAAACTTTTGCGCCCAAATACCTGCGAATTGCCGCTATCCGTCAAAGAACTTCCAGGGAAATGCCCCTAGATTTAACCTGGTATATCTGAGGGACATCAGATATTTGATTGGACTAATGAGCATATGCGTCCTAGCGAACGTAATCTGACAGATGCCAGATCTGCATTCAATTTATGAAAAATAGTAAAAATTAGTAGAATCATCATTGAATGCTTAAAGTATCAATTCCATTACAAAAAATTTGATGCACTAACAAAAATTACATCCCAAATGAGGGATGTATCAATCATGGAAAAGTTTATGAGATTTTTATGATTTCTTGTGATTTTTAGTGATTTTTGCAATTTTTTCTATTTTTGGTGATTTTAAATGTGATTTTCGTTATTCTTCTGTGATTTTTCTGCAATTTTTGTGATTTTTCTCATGTTTTGTTATGGGGTCTTGTGATTTTTGTGATTTATATAATTTTCTGTGATTTTCTGCAATTTTTCCGATTGACTTTAAATGTGAATTCTGTTATTCCTCTGTGATTTTGCTGCGATTTTTGTGACTTTTCTCATGCTATGCTATGTTAAATGGCCTTGAAGTTGAGATAGGTGAAATTATCCCATCAGGTTTGACTTACAGTTCATACTGCTGAAATGTTTAACAGTTTTTGCAAACAGCAAAATTTTATATTACATGGAAAAGAAACATAAATTATTGTTGTGCTTAAATTGTTACGGATAATGAAAGATTCGGAAAGACTGTTAAACCTCTCATATCGAAGAAGTCACGATCTATGAACGAAATAGTTCTAACTAAATGTGAAACAGTAATTTCCAATGACATTGAAGCAGCAGAAACAATGAACAAGTTTTCCGTTACAGTTATCGATTCTCTTAGAATAAATGAAAAATCAAATGAAGAGAGTGGAACAGAAGAAATCTTACGCCGTGTTGAAAAGGCTGAAAGAATTTTCTAGACGTTCTAGTATTCTAAAAACCAGAAGTCGTTATTAGATACTAGTCCCTTCTTCTTTCAAAACGCCACCTACTTGGCTGACTGACCAAAAGATTTTGAATTTGAATCTTATGGAATCTACAGCGCAGAGAAACATCCCTCCTAAAGTCCTTGAATCCATATCTGATATATGTTCCAAGCGTTTGGCACAAATCTTTAATTTTTACATTGAAAATTCAGCCTTTCCTGATCAGTATAAATCCGCGCATGTTACAACTATTTAAGAAAATCAACCAACGAATACCATGACTAAGGGGCTGGTTACGAGATCACTTTTCATCCCGGCAGGCGGGATTTCTCGTTAGCCGAGACCACTTTACAGTCCAGTATTACATTTGAAGGACAGGAAGCGCTTTTTATCCCCGCATACAGGCTACCTCAGTATCACCGTTTGTTATTGTAATACTGCGCATATGAATAAAAGAATTTTCACCGGAGCTGTAGGACTGGCTTAGTGAAACAGGCCAGTTCGGGTGCCTGGCCGGAAGATTTTGATATAATATCAAAGCTCAGTTTTAATTAGATCGTAATGTAAAGTGAAATATTTCAGATAGATTTCAGTCGTTTTTAAAAACTGTATGTTATATTTTTGAGCATTTTACATACGTATTAATTAACCTTTTCCCACTATTGCAATTAGGTTTCTGATTTGTCTTTCAATCATGGAAAATAAAATATCGTAATATAGCCGGGGGGGGGGGGCTTGAAAATCATCACTCGCTGAAGGGCTGGCCTCTTTCAACAATTGAAATGAAATGAATTGACATGACATGAGATGAAATGAAAGAACATGAAATTAGATATCTCGGATACCAAGACAGTTCCATTGCCTGGATGAAAGGTGATCTTGTAACCAGACCCTAATTTTGGATCAATTAGGGTTCTGGCAACAGGCTCAAAGATGCTTAAAATAATTATGAATAGAAAGATAGCTCGTATGTATTTGCCCTCGACTCCCTGTGGTTTTAGACAAGTTTGTAGTGCTCTACTTGCTGTTCTAAGGATCTTAAAAGAATCATAATTATTCTCACAAATAGAAAACAGAGGGTTATGTTGAATTGGCTCCTTCCGTTTTCGGATGAGCCAAACACGCGGCTTTCCTCAGGGGTCGATTTGGCCCCCTTTCGTTTGATAGTATATATCTGTGACATCTTGCCCTTTATTCAAAACTCAGATCCTGGAACTATGCAGATGACACTACTATTTATGTGTGCAATATGAGCCTAGATATCATTATTGATAAGCTTGAAAATGACCGTGACATAGCCTTAAAACGGTCTTCCGATAACCTTATGAAACAATATGCAGAAAAATACCATCTTATAATTATTTGACAGAGATATGATCATCCACATATTGTCAAGAATGGAAATACTCAGATCATGAATACTCCTAATGAGAAATTGATGGCTAACTCTCTTTTACCCGTTAAATCTCCAATACTAGGAATAATCTGTATGCACTTGCCTGCAATATTCAGTCTTTTTCGAATTGGGACTTAATCTATTAACTCTCATCCACCCAGAGATGTTTTATAGTTCCTCCTTTACCACCTGAGTTGAAGGACACCGCAAAGAAGTTTCAAAGTCATTAAGGCATATGACAAAAGAAAGGGGCCTAGGTAGGAATCCTGGGGAATACCCAAAGACTAAGAACATTTACTATTCATTGTGCGACATTGTTTTCGCTCGCTAAGGTAGGATCGAAACCAGCTGATAGTTCACGGCAGGTAGCTTAGATTAGAAATCAACAAAATGCAGGGATAGCCTTTCAGATTTACATATAGGGATACTCAATCTACTTTAATGAGCTGTTACATGGGGCTTGTATGGTTACGGTCATACAAAGGACTTGCAAATATTTATGACTGAGATATATTTAATAGCTATGCCACTCATTAACGCAGGAAATCATGACAAAAATTACAGATATGCCGCTCATTAACGCAGGAAATCATGACAAAATTACAGATTACTTGAATTTCCTGAATGATAATGAATTTAAACAACCTAGAGTAGGGTTTGCTAGCAACGGGATAGAAAATCTCCTACCACCAGCAATGCGCAGTTCAGAAACCCTCTTTCAGTTGAAAAAGAAAGATAAAGATAAAATATGATTTCAAGAAAGCGGTCTATTTAAATTCTGCTGCACTTTGGCTATTTATCAAAAAGGTTTTGTAGAGATTCATTTTGCGCAGTATACTTAGAAAATTTGTAAATATTTTGCCCACTACTTGTCTATGTAATATTACGTATAAGTTTTTATCGATGAAATTAATTATCTACCATATTTATTTAGCTCTTCTATTTGTGCAATCCAACGGGAGATAAACTAAAAAAGATTTTTCTACTCCCGTCCAGAATAGATTAAAAATTATTCTGTTTCTTAAAAGGAGTTTTGAAAATTCTGCAGGTTGGAAGTAGACGTGTCATTCAGTATGCGGCTTTGTTCATGAGTTTCTTTGGATTAATGGGAAAATTTGGAGCTTTGTTTATAACAATACCAGATCCTGTGATTGGAGGAATTTTTATAGCGTTGTTTGGATTGTTAATTGGTGTTGGTATCAGCCCATTGCAGTTCGCTGACTTGAGTTCCATCAGAAATCTATACGTAATTGGAAATGCCCTATTCTTTGGAATGGTTTTGCCATTTTGGATCAAATGGACCCCAAAAGCAATACAAACAGGTATGAATAGATAACTAGTTCAATTCTCGTATTCATGAATGACCTTCAAAGGAACTAGTATTTGGGTACTCAATACGAGGCAGTTGAGAATGCAATTTTTATGCCTATAGGTCCATTTCCGCTTAATTTAAGCTTCAGATTTCGTTTGCAAACTCATTATTCCAGTCTATATGCGAGCGTTTTACAATGTGCGAACGGTCGAATGTGAGATAGGAGCATCGAGTGGAATTGGGCCTTAAAGCAAAGTGACAGTTTAAGCATATGTGCATTTGCTCTTTGATTACCAGCCTCTTACGAATCTCTACAATTCTATTCTGTCCGATAGTTTGACAAAATCATTCGTCTCTTTAAGACTACTAAATTCGTTGTACACATACTTTATCATTCATTTCTGGTATATGTGAGCCATGATAACATTTGAATTCATTCCTATTTCATTCGAAGATCGATGTTATATCAAGTACTTTTGATAAGTGTAATCTTTTGAATACAAATCATGGTGTGGAAGGTACTGATGATTTGCTTTCCAAAGCTAGGTTTGGCTATAGCTGGCCCAAGTACCGTATGCCTAGAAAATATTCTGCTACTTTGTTTAGTTCTAGAATGGAGTTTCTCCTCTTGATATGAATCGGTCTCTTTTTGATGGTATGGCATATGACAACATTATGATATGAAAAATAATAGTGTTTCTTTAAGGTTTCGGTACCCAACAAGCCGTATAGAACGATTGCCTATGTTTATTTTCAGAGCTGGCCTATTTTTGAGGGCTATACTAGATCAATTTTGGCCTAATTTCAAGTCAGTGTCAAGTCAGTTTCAAGTCGAACACCATTTCTTTTTCGAGTAGGTCTCGTTAACGGTCAAGTAAAGAGTGTAATGTCCTTTGCTAATTTGACCAGTTTCACTGAGTTTAGTGATAATACTGCATACATGGCAATTCCGGGTCTGTTTGCACTAGAATGAACCCAAACGGACCCTTACCTATATGAGTACAGATAAGCTTTCTGCTTTTTACTGGAGTTATTGTATCCGTATCGGTATGGATCCGCAAATCCGTACCAGTTTGGAATCGCTTTCCAAGGTGTACCTGTAGGATAATTTCCAATTGAGATCCTGTGAAAACGGCTGACACGGATCTAAACTGGTATTTTTATCATACGGGGCATTTTATTTTCTTTTCAGTAGGCCGATTTAATATGATAGTTTGTTTCTTTGTTTCAAAGAGCCAGTTGAGTGGAACTGTTCCAATGCAGTTTCTAAAGTAAATATGCACTGATTTGGATTTAATCCCAGTGTAAATGATAGCAAAATTCATCGTGTATCCGAAATGATCCGTACATTTTACCATACTAATAGAAACTCCCTCCTAGAAAAGTGTATGGTATTTATCAATAGCAACAGTATATTAGTCAGAGCTTGCTTGTGTTATGCGTTTAGAACTACATTTTATAGTTGGAATTAAATAACAAGTATTCTGTTCTTTACTGAAGACAAGGTTGCTTGGGGTGCTATTATAAATGTCTCTGTTACCCTACTGTGTGTCCCAATCAGTCCTGTTACTGTCTATCTGAATCAACTCTTTGAAGAAAGAGCTCTAGACCACGGTTTATAAAGTAGTATCAAGTTATAGTGAGGTTTTGCTTCTTAGTATGAGGAATGACATAGAAGAATAGCAACGCATGATAGTTCATTCACTGTATTCTCTCTTTGATGACTTTGGTCATCTATTTCCCCTGTCCAAAACCTGACTAAAAACTTAGTTCATCTCAGCTAATTTCCCTAGAATCTTGTACTTTCTGCAACAAAGGAGATCACTTAGTTGGGATCAAGGGTAGAACTTGATTTTTGTCATTAGGTGGTGTGACGCACAGATACCCGACGAAAGGGCAGGGCTTGCTTGATGACAGGGTCTATCGCTGAAAGACAGACAACTGAAACTGACAGATAGGAACAATACTGTAAAAACACTTAATTCTGTTCATGTTCTGTGAACTTGAAAATATTCTGGTGCAAAAAGCAGCAGTACAAGAGCAGCTGAAATTCTATACAGCCATAAACCTCCCGGAGAAATTTACTGATTTAATCATGGGGAAGGGGAGGGGTAGAGGTGCACCCTCCGCATTCCCCACTAGTTTTGTTCCTGGTTAGAACGATGTATGAGATTACAGCTTAGACATGCTATGATTTGGACTTGAATTTACGTCTGTTCCGAACAATCTTGTCATTGAATAGTCTCCGCCTGATAGAGATTTTTTTGAGCTGTTTCCACTAATTCATCATCTATAGGATCTCCTCAGTTTGACCAAGTCATTACTGTATTGCTCAACACCCCGATGGCCATTGGCGGAATCACTGGCTTCATTCTCGACAACCTGCTACCTGGGACATTAGAAGAAAGAGGGATTTTGCAGTGGAGAAAGGAAACTACAAGTGCAGGCTATGAACAAGCACATGCAGCCTCGATCCATACATACGATATTCCACTAATCACGCCGTATCTGCAAAATTTCACAATTACTAAATACTTACCTTTCTTACCCTACTATGGTCGAGATTACTTTAGAAAGGCATTTCAGGACGTGATTGCAAACAATGCATAATCCTGGAGTGAAAAAATGATCTGAGTGGTACATGCGAACTTGATTTGCTATTTTGCAAGGTTTGATGCCATTATAGTCACTTTTGTACAATTCATATGTATGAATAAGCAAATGGTAATGTAAAGTATTCGATTGAATTACTAGAAAAAGCCTTTTTCAACATTTTTTGGATTAATGCCTTCGTCATGTCGGTCCTGGAAATCAAGCCTATAACAAGTATTTTATTTTCACCTTGTTTTACTAGTTTTAAAGAGGGTTGCCCTTCAGGCGAGCTGATTTTTAAGACGGTCTCCGTTAACAACTTATAAACTAAAATACGTATTGTAAGGATATTTTTAATCTAATTACAACGCAGTCAAAAAGTAGATATAAAAGCCTACCCTACATATACAATAATCATGTTAGTGAATTTTTTTCAACAACGTATAAATTTGTGAAGAGATGATCTTGCTTTTAGTCAGTTTAGAGACTTCTCCAATAACTTGTCACCTATGTATGAAAAGCTCTCTTGTACAGCAGCTGATTTTAGTGAAAAATCTACAAAAAATAATTCGCAACCCTTCTGTCTATAGGTAATTGTAAAGAATACATTACGATACCATAACTATGTACTGAACTAGCTATCCGCGCACCTTATTGTTCGATCATAGTTGATCGTATTAAGTACCTGGATGTTCCCTCTTGTATTCATAGAAAGTAAGATCTCCAAGCCGATAGCTGACTGTAGAATAAAGACAGCTGTTTGCTCTATGGACGCTACAGACGGTAGTTTGCCATGCTTGAAAAATTACATAATTTGAGTTTTGCAGCATTTTTCTTAGCTCTGAATAAAGCCTCTGCATGACAACTTCTGTATCATACAGTAAATGACTTAGGCTATTCAATGGTTGCCCTTCCTCAGGGATCAGTGCTTATGACATTATTGTTCATGCTGTTTTTTATGAGTTGTTTGATCACTCTAAAGCGTTCTTTTTCTGCAATTTGATTGGGATACGATTTTGTCACACGATTAGCGATGGGAGGAATTAATCTCGTCTTTTTTACCTATTTATCATGTGTACTTCAACAAATAGAAAATCCTATTGCAGGAGAATATACATCATTGAGGGACATTCTTTAGAGAAGTCATTTTGTGAAGCCTTTAGAAGTTACCAGAGTTGAGAGTTTGAGGCTGTGCAGTATAAATCATACAAAAAAGCCAAACTTATTTTGTGCCTGTACCCATTGAACATCAATCATTGGGAATTGATTTGTATATTTTAGGAAGATTACAACAAAAATCATTAAAATCGCGTAAAAAATCACATAAGAGGTTATTTCTTCAAGCAAATGAAATAAGACTTGCAATAATGATGATAATTCAAAAGAAATTAGTGATCATAGCAATTTTTTAATTATCTTCTTTATTTCATAATGACTACCTCAGGATAATGTCGTTTTGGTAATTGGTGATATCGAGGACTTTTCTCAGTAGTTGATTTTACTAGTCCGTTTTCTTCGGCAACAATCAAAGCTATCTGTCATTGCAGTCAATGTATCTGCGCACTGCAGGCTATTAGAAAACCTTTTCTTGTACCGGGTATTTCTAGTTCAACAAGTATTTTTATAATCAAGTTGTCAAACTGTCAAATACTAATGGTGCATAAACTCCGAATAATACTCCTACAAATGCGCAGATTGCTTGTTATGAACTGAGCGGGCACTCTATGTGATATGCCAAGCAGTGGTGATTTCTAAAGTTTTTGCTAAAGGCGGTTGAAGATGCAACATCATAAAAGCATCATAAAGGAAATGGCATTTTTGCAATTCCAAACATCCAAATATAATAATGGAGATAAATCAATATAAACAGTGCAAAAACAATTTTACAGCCTTAAAGGAAATATTTACAGTTATCTACGCTTCTATTAATGTAGTTTTTGAAGTCAGGATATTCAATCACAAAGGGGATCAGAAACCAGAACTTTCGTAAGCATTGCCTCAAATTCTCAGAAGAGCTAGGAATAAGAGAAATAACAAATAACTTGCACTGCACATCAAAGTCGTTGAGAATAGCATGTTTTGAGCTTGCAATGGACTTTTGAAAGGTAAGAAAAATCTTAGCTATCCTTTTGACTTTGAGAGTGCTACGCTGCAACAGGGCAATGCTTTTAAAAGAGGGGCTCGTTCCGCAGCTCGCTGCCCCCTGCAAAGCACACTTGGTGCAAAGACAATTTTGCTTGGGGGACGCGTTCAGAAAAAATGCCCAACTAACTTGTGGGCTCAATTTTCTTACAGAGTGAACAAACATGCTCAGGAGTACTCAACAGAGATAGTCGCTTTTACAATCATATATTCCTAGTTTGAACAGTTTATCATTAACCAACAAAATTGTTGTACGAAGGATGGATATTGTGTCCAATTTTAAAATCCATGCTGAATTCTCTGCTGCATGACTGATTTTACTGAAGTTTCATTAGCTCTGATAAGAGCTTTTTCTTGGGAATAGAAGTCCTATGCAGAATGGGAATGATGTCTGTTCCAACACTTCTTCTGAATAATTTGTTAGGGACCACACATTTGTGACTTTCACAAAGTACTGAAAATTTGACCCCCCCCCTCCGTCTTTAGGCATATTATGTCGAATTGCAGGACCCTCCTGTTTTGTGGACTGGGTCATCATCATCATCGTCATCATAATCATCATCATCATCATCTTCTTCTTCTTCTCTTCTTCTCCTTCTTCTCCTCGTTACGCCCCTCACGGAGCCTGAGACTGACCCTGGGGTCAGTGGACCGCCCATCAGTTGTTTAAAAGAGGTGATTGAGTCGGCTAGACTCAATCCACTCTGTTACCCAACAGTTACTTGGCAATAAATTCAGATAGCATAGAAAAAAGTTACATTGTAGTTGCAGAAACTCTCACCATATTCCACAACCACTCACAATTTATGATCATTTTTATTGACCTCCTCCTCCCTCCATGTGGACATCATAAATGTATGGCCCCCTACTAGTGTATCCTTCGACAACTGCATGCAACTTTAATCAATGCTTTGTTACCTAGGGACTAGGTGGGGTAGAAGGGAAGAGGCGAGCAACACTTGACCCAAGCTTATGGGATCTCCAATGGTGAGAGGTAGGCGCACACACACAAGAGATCTTAGATTAGATACATGGCACACGCACGTGCCATTCATATTGGGAAAAGGTCACAGGCAGTTGACGTCATGGGACTCTGTGAAAGGGCACATGGCCTTCAGCTTTGCATGGTCAAATCGAAAATCACTGCAAGAAAAATTTGTTCAGAGAATTCTCGGGTACTTTTTGTCAATCGAGGAACTTTACTCACGGTGCTTGGGGGTATTAACATTTTGCGTAAGATAGTAGCAATGCCACGCAAGCGCAATTTCTGACCCCATTATCTTTGTCGCCTATTTCCCACGAAGTCATGTGCAAAAGGTTTGATAAGCAAACTGTTTGTAAGTTTAGATTGTGTCCTAACTGCAATAGAAAGAATGTGGTTTTTACACTTTATTGTAAGCAAAATTTGATTCTTCTTGCTAATGACGAAGACTAATTTAGATGGATGTAGCAGGACCGCAAACCACAAGCATGCTGGATAGCGATAACGAAGCTGTTGGACAGCAGAAGTGTCTCATATATTATGGTACAGAATCACATCTGTAATAGGCCTTGATACTAATAAATTGGTCATTATTATTTTAATAGCCTTTATTGTAAACGTGACACAAAGGGCGAACAAATTTAAACTAAGGCTTAAGAAAACAACTTCCAATGAAATATATGGGGAAAAGAAAACACCAGGTGAAAAGCTAGAATTGGCAACAGACTGCTCAAAGATCTTTGATTGATCTTTGATGCAAAATTATACATTGCAATTACATGCTTTTTTATAAGAAACCAGTTTATAAGAAACCTAGTACTGGATAGCCAAAGATTTAAGAAACCTTCAGAACTACAAGGAAAGAGTTAAGAAACTCTAGAAATTTCTGTGCCATCTTTCACAGTTTCCGAAACACATTTGTCCTTCACATTTATTGATTTAAAAGTGTCCATTTCAGTACTTTTTTTGCGCTTAAAAGCCAACAAGCCTTATGAGGTGTAAAAAAGACAATGCTTTTATATTTTGTTTTCGTTTCACTACAATTTGCTTAGTATAGTAAGAAACGTTTAAGAAACTTTAAGAACTAAAATTTTGCCAGAAAGCAAGGAACTTTATTAATAGGCCTTGAGCCAGGTTTCTAATAAAAAACCGTGTATTGTAAGGTAGAATATTTGAGTGATAAGTGTTAAACTGAATATAGCTACGAGCCACATTGAGCCTTACAACTCAGAATCACCTGCTATATATTGAAAATAACAACAAAAATTAACCTAAACTGCAGTTGACTTTAAGAATGTCCTTTTCTAATAAAGACAACCTCCAGCCCCTTCCAACCCTTTAGTTTCATGTTGAAATCTTTGCTATTGCTGCCACAAAATGAATGAGACTCATGCTCATATTTATCAGCCTGGGTTTTATGAAGCTGGAGGAGGTTGAAATATTTTGCTATAGAATAATAGTCACGTAAAGGAGGGGTTGCTATCATTAATACATTTATATAACTCTAGGGTAAGACCTTTCAGGTATTCTTTATGTATTGTGGCTTCCTTATATTTGTAAGAGATTCTCAAAGCTGGAGTCAAACAGTTGAGGACCAGTCAATTCACTTAACAGTTGTCGAAAAATTTGTATAAATGAAAATAGATTCTGGCGCTAATTGTACTATTGTACTTTCCAGTCATTAAAAGATCAATGTCCACATAACTTAAAAATTGTTAAATGCATGTGTCATACACGTTTTCCTATAAGGAACCGCTTTATAGCGAAACTACACGCGAAAGGTCAAATAATGTAAAAAACACCCAGTACCACAAAAAACAAATTCCCTTTAGAACCTATTTTCAATTTCTAATATTTTTGTCACCGCAAAAAATCAAGAATTAAGGAGAAAATACCACTTGATACAGTAAAATTCGCTTAAAGTTGTTTAGGGACGGGTCATTAAATGCTTGTGGGGTGCTAAGGCAGGGCACTTTAGACACAGCAAGATGTCAACGTAAACCAGTGTACGAAACTATTTGTTACGAGAATTATTCACAATGTATGTGAATTAGCCTGTCTACTTCTCAACTATTTGCTGTGACAAGAATAGTCGAAATTAAAAAGTTCCTTTAGGGTTTTGCGGCTAGTTGTAAAAGCTCCTTAGACAGTGTCAACCATCTAGATATGTAGGTTCCTTATGACGTGGTTCCTTGTAAACAAGAACGTGTAATCCATATACTGTAGCAATGTTTCATAGAGGGATTTGTTTCAAAGCTTACAAAGTATGCAATGTTTTTTGTATACTGTTTTGAAATTTAGCATTCATTTAATGGGTGTGCTAGATCCCATATGCAGTAGACAAGGACTCAGACGCTGTGACCAATGGACACATATGTTAACAGCAATATGATAAACTTTTCGATTAGAGTAGTTCTAACCATGTCTCAGTCCTAGTTTCCTACGACTATATCGATATGCACGACTTACCTCCTTTTTAAAGAAAGTTTTTTTTGGCCCAGTACTGAAACATTCTTAGCTTTCTCACGATTTCAATACTAAAACTTTCTTGAGACACTTTTGGAGAGCATTTTTGAGCTTGTGTCACACTGCAGTGTTAGACTGACATGCACTAAGGGTCTGATTATATGAAAGATTTCAGTCTGAAAAGATTTCTTACTTTGTCCAGGCTGAAATGGCAGCTCGGTGTAGTAGCGAGAGTTTTAAATCACACTATTTAACTTGGTTGAAATTGGTAGGCAGTTCGTAGGATCATGTGTTTGTAAGTCAACATCCTAGTAAATTCAGGCATGTGGGAGACAAGAGAAGCAGCTCATAGCCACGATCAAGTTCTTCGTTTCTGTTCTCAACCCATCTCGATCTCTGTTTTCGTTGAAAGAGCTACCGACGTGACTACGTTCTCTTTCCATTGCCTTTAGCTCTATTTGGGCATGTATATGCTGCCAAATGTAGACATCTGTCTGTCTCGAGCATCTTACACGTAACCATGATCTCATTCAATCGGAAAAGAAAAGCAAGATGAAAGGAGAGCTGGGAAAGCGAAGAGATTCACTTTCTCGGTGTTGCATGGCGCCATTTTGTAGTGATTTCAACCAAGACTAAAATTTTTAGTCCGGTTGAAGTAGCAAAATATATAATTGATTTAACCTTCAGCCCGAGAAAAGTTACAAACGACTGCAATCTCTCATATAATCTGGTCCTAAGCAAATTTAGCACTGCAATAGCTGCATAGATTTTCATCGGAAATCTATGCAGCTTAAACAACAGAGACGTCATGTTTGAGTGAAAATTGGAATTTCATATATCTATCAACTTGTCGACTTTCTTAGGTTTCAAAACGGTACTGAATTTTGCTAACTTTTGTGCGATTGAGCACTACTTTCTTATAAATCAATTTCTTATAAAACTTCGTGTATTTCAATTGTGCACGTTGAATTCTTCTTGTGTTGCAACTGCTACCCAGCTTCTGCTCCCTGAAAGTCACAGTTATGCTCTAAGGACCTTGTACACGGATGGGTATTTGTATGATATCTGATCAGGTAATGAAGGAAAAATCTCCTAAGAATACCTTGTGCATACCTTGTCTTGCACAGAGCAATGAAAGAGCTCATTCATTTTCTTTCATGTGGCTTTAACTTAGCGCACATGTTGATATGCCTAGATACTTTCGCTTGGGGGGGGGGGGGGGTCCGGAAACAGTGACCAAGTTTTTCATTTTTGACCAACTTTATTTTTCGTAGCACAAGGAAACTATTTAAGAAAATTTAGTGCAACTCCAATTCACGCTAGATTTTCTGCTGCATGACATTGGGGGTCTTGAGGCCTCCTCCCCACGCCCCCAATTAACACACTACTAATTGTTGGCGTATCCAAATCAGACACGGCATGGGTTTAGCGATCGCCGCCCTTGCCCTCTGAAGTCGCATCAGGAAAAGCCCTCCTTCATTTGGTATTGCTTTTCCCTGCTACAACCGGAACCTTGATCGAAGTGTTATAACCAGGAGAGAGAGTGTGCTGAGTGGGGTATACTGCAACAATGCACAAGGTGGAGAAAAGGAGAATTGAGCAAAAACAGGAAGAGAATGCGGAAAAAAGACATTTTTAAGTGTCTAGGATTTCCATACCAGATTTAGATGGACTTTGCCACCACCTCTCGCGCGTGAAACAGAAAATAATGTCACATGTACAGACGGCTTCATTTCGTAAATTCGCCGAGGGCGGCTCATGTTTCATCCGATATCCTGCATTTATTCATAATCCTTCTAGAAATATATTTTTGTCACATTACACTAAAAAGATGCTCCTAAGATACCTTATTCATCATTCTCTAATGATCCAAGTTTCTTACAAAGAGACGTATAGCATATGTTACATGACTTGCACAGTCTAATGCTCCATTATACAAGGGGTATGAGCATCGACTAGTATTTCAGTACCAATTAGAGATGCTAGGTCATGTCCATTTTGTGAGTCAAATATGAAACAATTGTAAATGTATTAATACACACGTAATCATGGGAGAGCAGTGCATTAATCTATGTTATTTGTCTTTAGCTGATTCATGTAAATGCGATTGTTAGGGAGCGGCCATTAATTATGGTCGGCGTGGGTACTAAAGAGAAAGCATTATGTGCCCTTAAAAAATTTTTCTTCACCCCACCGAAGGAGAACAGTAAAACAAGGCTGCATTTGTGCTTAAATACGATATGTGTTTTTACATTACCCCTGTATTCAAAAGTTATTCTCCTACCACGGCTAACACAGCTTGCTGTTTTCAGTTACCCCACCATTTTATCTTCAGGCCCCAAACCGGTCATAGTTAATGACCGCTCCCTTAGTTTATGTTGGCTGCATGAATTTATCTGTATAGATATGAGTGAATGAAAATGAAATGACATTTTCGATCACTGGTGCGTTTTGCCAATGAACCAATCAGATTCCATTTGTTGTAACTCAAGTTGTATTTCGGTAGTTTCATACCTATGGTGAGTTTACTAAAACCATAATTGTTAACGCACATAAAACACTTAAAATATTTAGCATCCAAATTTTCGTTGCCCTTCGGCAACATCCTCAGTGAGAATTCATAAAATGAAATGGTTGCTTGTATCGTACTATGCTGTATGTACCACATAAGGGCGCACTATGTGGGGGTATTGAGAGTGACAACCCCATAAGAATCCTTCACCGATAAATTATTCGGCAGATTTGAAATACGTGCTTAGCTGTCTACTCGGCAGACTTAGCATAGATCACTAGGACTGTTCATCGGCATAGATTCAAAAATTATTCGCGAATGCGGTTACCAAATCATCACAATAAATTGAATCAAACTTCTTCTTACAAAATTTTACAGCATGCAAGCATTTCTTGCTTAGAAAATTTTTTTAAATATAGCTAACATTGACATGCTTGAGGCTATGGTCACCAGAGCGGTTCTGGAAGCACGATATCTAGAGTGTTCGCCTAGGTGGAGAGGGGTAGCCTCCCTAGGACCCTTTTCAATCCGCATGTTCCTTACACGTAATTTGGTTCCCTCAATGCTAGGCTACTAGAAACTTCATTTATATGAATATATAATCTAAGAACATCAAGGCTCAAAATCGCTGAAATTTGGGAAAAAAATTTGGGAATAGTGCAAGGCTCAAGCTTCATCAAGACTTAGATTTTTTTCTTATTTGAGTATTCTTTAAAACACAAAACAAATGTGAGGCTCACTTGTCGGTTCTCTGAGTCATTACTCTATAATGCAACTCAGCACCTCTTCAGGGAGTCAGTTACTCACTATTCTTATAACAAGACTATAGTCTATTCGAGGGTTAATGCTCAAAATCACTAAAATTTAAGAATACTTTAGGAATATCCCTAGACTAAACTTCAAAAGAAATTTAAGGAATATTGAGACTCAGCGGAAAGATAGGTATTCCCATTAAAAAAGAGTGTATATCAGAGTTCCTGTTGGACAAAGAGTAACATATTATTGAAGGTTCTTTTACAGTATATAAGCCATATATACAGTATAATGTGTAATGACGTGGATTTTTCTCCATTAGCTGTCGCAACTCAGTCTTTGCATTCACTTTCAAACAAAGTACCAGCGGCAAAGAATACACGAAACTTCAGCTGTATGATTTTATATGTATAGCATTAACTATTTACAAGGTAACAAATCCCCTTCGGGACCGGGAATAATTCTAATAACTGATCGCATAACGGCAGCCAAAGAGTAAATCAAAAGTTAATGAATATATTGGAAACTAAACGGAAATACAAATTAAGACTAGCCATTCAAATTTCTAAGAATCTGAATTTATGTAAAGACTATGTGTTAAACAAGAACGGTATATGCGAGAAAATATACAGAAAATCATTAGTTAGAATACGGTCGAGGCCAAAAAGTAGATGTAAATGGTGTGAAAAAGAGGCAATTATGTAAAGGACTATGAAAACGAGAAATAAGCCTAATTTGCGAGGAAATATGATTTAATAACGAGCAGAGCAAAAATGTCATGACGTGCCAAAGATGAGAAATGAATGAGTAGAAAAAGTGGCATTGTTACAGATGTATGCAGCATACATTACCTTCTTGGCAACTGAAGACTTGAGGTCCCGCCCCCATGAAATCTTCTATCATTGCTGCTTCTCAATGGATTCCTAGGTGTCATGTGGTCACATGAACTTGACAAAGCAGTCGCTTTTCTTCGGGCGTATGCCGGACAGATGGATATAAGGATGCAGGAAGGTTTCCATTTTCTGATTGTTGCCCACTGGCAAAAGAGGTCTGAAAAATGTAATATACTAACTATTTTGATGACCTTATCGTTGTCTGTGCTTAAGGCAATGTGAAAGGGTTGGTGATAAGGAATTCCGCATCTGGCTATATGTTTCGGTTCACTTGTCGGTCTTTATCCGACGTTCATACTCTGACGAGTCTCGTACGAAAAACAGCTTTTCGGTATGCCTAAAAAATGTTGCGGCTTTTTCGTGCATTAGTGAAGTTCTGTAGTACCTACAGGCTTTTCACTCTTTTTTTTACACGAAAGTTTTTTGTAATAGCCTGTTGGTACTGCAGAACTTCACTACAGCACAACAAAGTGGCAGTATTTTTTAGACATACTGAAAGCGTTTTTGATGATGTTCTTCCTGCATGGAAATTGGAATTTAAAATGTAAATGAACTTATCGAAATTCTTATGTCTCAGACATCCAGTAATGGTTACTACTCGTTTCTTTTTTACAAGAAAAAAGTTTATAAATAATTGATGGTCAAATGGCCAAAATCTTAAGAAAATCCTAAGAAAATCACAAGACTCAAATTCAAGAAAATGCTAAGAAAATCGCGTGCCTTGATGCTAAATTTTGCCACGAGCTGCGCGATCGGTAACGTATCTGCTGAAATATTTACGGAGAGGCCTGAAACGATATCGTATTGGGACCACATCACTGGTGTCGTGCATATGGTTGCCCAAGAAATACAGAGTAGTCTATTTCAGCCATTTTATTCCTGCAAAAGTTAAGAAAACCGTAAGAAAATCTCAGCCTCAAATTCGTGAAAAGTTAAGAAAATTGAGACTCAGGAAAAAAGTGTTTTTCTTTTAAAAAAACGTGTACTCAAATCGCATTGTGTAAATGTAGTTATGTGCATAGATAAGTCATGTCTTATTTCTTCTGTATACACTATACGTAATTCAGGACAAAATGTGCTGAAATTTTTAAGCTACCCTGATTTATCTCATCACAGCCTAGTACCCATTTTGTGCTATTATTCACTCGTGATATAACACATACTTCCAAGTTGCATCGTTCAAATAGATGTCTGTCAGTAACTCTGTGTTCCATGAATGAATTACTGGAAAGTAAACTGTTTACGGAGTTGCTACAAAATATCCAACGATAGTAGAAAGACACGTCGTAGTAATTCTTGAATGAAAGCGTGAAAGAAAATTTTGTCAGTCATGCGATGTTGTAGGAGCAAGCGAACTGTCACATGTTATATTATACGACAGTCGTTCATAAGAACGTAGTGCTAAACTAGGGACGTAAATTGACGGATATTTTTTGGTCAGGGGGGGGGGTGAAGGGCTCAAAAATTTCCTTCTGACAAAAGTCACTTATCATCTTGCATGAAGGCGTAAATTTCAAAGAAATCTCATGAATTAATACTTTCTTGTGCTTCTCTTTGAGCTACAATTTACAAGATCATTTGAGTCATTGCTTCAGTCCACAAAGCTGTAGATCTTCTGACTGCTCCCAGATTTTCCGATTGGATATCGGATTTTGGAGTGTCATACCCCTACCCCTGCGGTATTTGCGTGCCTAGCTCGGCAACTCAAACGGTTAAAACAGATCAATACTAGATTTTCGAGCCTAGAGAACTTTATAACTGATATAGGTGTAAAATTACAGTTTTCACGGAAGCCCATCAGGTCTTTGACTTCACTAGTTGAACAAGTGTATTCGTATACAACACTTTAGCGCTAGATAAACTCAAATGCTATTTCCTAAGAAAGGCTTGATAATAAATTATGAAGAATTAGGAAAGTTTCAATACTTAATATTCTCTTATTACAGAAAACGTGTATCAAAGGAGTTATCTAGTCCAGAGAAAATCCTGATCTCACATGTGATTTAAATCTTGCTTTTAGATGACTAAACAATAAAATGCAAAGTTCCACTAGGCTACTCATTTCCCTATGATTTAACTGATCTAGATCCTCTACTTCTCCGTTGTCTCTCTTTGCTACAAATAGCAGCTATCTACACACATTTTTTATAAGAATATCTAATTTTTCACTGAGCCATAATATTCTTAAATTTTGTTGATTTTGATCCTAAGAACATTCCTGAATTATTCTTAAATTTTGGTGATTTTGAGTATTAATTCTTGCATAAACTATATTCTTATGATAAAAGTTTTGTGTAACTGATTCTCCCTGAAGAGCTGCTTAGTCGCTTCATAGTGTAGCGAGTTCCAGACAGGATAAGTGAAGATCAATTTTGCTTGTTTTCTAAAAGAAGTCAAATCAGCTTAGAATCTAACCTTGATGAAACATAAGCTTTGCGTTGTTCTTAAATTATTCTTAAATTTCAGAGAATTTGGGCCTTGATATTCTTAAATATCATATTCTTATTTGAAAATATGTGTACCTACGTCACAAGCAAACGATGACCGAAACATATTTTTCCACTTTATTTCATTTCATATTCATTATTTATCGTTGGTTTAATAAGGACACTATTGATAGATGCTAGATCTGCTTTACAAACAAAGAAAAGAGCAAGCAAATATTGCAGACGTTGTTCATGAAGAACCTGGCCTTAGGCCTAGCTCTCAAAGTTTCTTATTTTTCGACCACTTTTGACCACATCGTATTGCCAAAATTCCTAAATAGCTCTTTGGTTATAACTAAAAATATAGTGCCCCGACAACAGTAAATAAATAGTGCAGAAACAGTTGATTTTTAGGATTTTGCTACGAATTGTTGCTAGTAAACAGTTTAAAATTTAATATACAAAGTTCATGTGAATTTGACTGCATTGAATGGAACTAGCATCCTAATTTCTCGATTATCTGCTGTGATTAAAAATTCCTGAAACTTTAAATAGTTCCTTAAGAACTTTTTCCTTAGTCGCAAACATTTCATAACTGTTTCGGCCTTGTATATGTAGGTTCCTCTTATAGTGATTCCTTCAAAAGATAATTCGAGTTCTGATTGGCCACATGCTTATTCTAACGTGCAATGGTTCGCCTGCCAAGGTTTCAATGCTTAGACATCAAAATAAAACGGCGCCGAATCACTGATATCCTATAGCTCACGTTAACACTTAGGCCTTAGAATGAAAGTTTATGCGTCATTTTAACATTATATATAGTTATCAATAATACTATTTCCGGGTAACTAGCGTGATACTGTTGGCTCATGTCCTATGGTTCCTGGTATCACGATACATACATTTCTTTAAGTACCGTAAATCCTCGAATTAGCCCCCCCCTCGAATAAGCCCCCCCTCGAATAAGCCCTCATGCTAGAACTTCAAATTGTTAATAAGCCCCCCTCGAATAAGCCCCCACCCTAGGTGATGATGAAGACTGTAATAAAGACTAATGCTTAAATATAGACTGTTCTTGTAATAGTATGGAGAAAAGGAGCTTTGGCAATGAGCTTTTTTTACGACATTTGTCAAATAATTTTATAAGCCCCCCCTCGGATAAGCCCCCACCCAAAAAGCAGCAAAAATAAATAAGCCCCCAGGGGGCTAATTCGAGGATTTACGGAAATGAGAGTTTGAGAGTCTAGAAATACGGAGTGCTTAAACTAGATATAAGTGCCTTTATAGACCACTTGGTATCCAGGATCCAGCTTAATGCCCCGATGCTGCTTTCAGTGTACTTACAAGTATATCATCATTACACGAGAAAATCTGAAGAGAAACATGTCCTTTTATAAGGAGCCTACAATCTTTGAGCTTCAATAGTTCTAACTCTTCGCGAGCTTACCGTATATTCGGTTGATTTGCCTCTCTTCTTTCTTGTATAATTGTGTGTCACTGCAATGTACCAGGTTCGGCGCAAGCACCAAATACCAGGTGGGAGGGGGGGGATTTCGCAGGACAACACCCTTTCGACCACGCCCTTTAATACAGTGTATAATAAGATAGGTAACTAAACGGTGACAAAAAAACTTTGTTAGCGACAATGACAACATAACAATGAACTATACCTTGCTAGAAATTTCCTACCTCCTCAAAACATTTCTGTTCGAATTTGGACGAATTAAAACTATGATCATGGAGAAAATTTGGGACATATCCCCTCCCAGTCCCTTCCGTGATGCCTCCTCTGTGATGTACCTGTGATATCTGGTATGAAATCGTCCGATTTCAAGTGCAGCAATGTCCTATCTACGAAATCGGACATTGTACTTTAGGGGCAGAGATAAGGATTTGGTTTAGTTCAAGAGCTCTTGTTCTGTAGGAATACTTTTGCAAGTGAATATATTGGAGCTAAATCGCATATAACTGTATGCAGGTTCTATATAAAATGGTTTCTTATAAAAGAAACTGCATGCAATTAGAAGTACTGCAGCTTATTTAGATGCCTGGATAGATATGCTAGAACCGGAACCAACCTCCTTGGCTTTTTGCTGACACCACTAATTTGGTGTATGCCCTATATTGATCAATTATGACTTGAAAATCAAAAAACTTTCAGGGCTATACTGTGTGTGGGTCAAGGCTCAAATGATGTATCACACATTGTGTTTTAAGCCGACGAACTCTCACGGAAATACCTTTAGTAACATACAAAGAAGCCGATCGAATCACTGGGCAAGAAGCTTGTGCAAACAAGGAACTTAAGTCTCTTTGCTGAAAAACACAAGGGTAGGCAAGGCTTTTTTTAGCATATAGATTAGAGGACAAAGGTCCCAACACCTCATGCCTGCTCCAGTTGCGGTGTTTAGCCTCTCAAGTAAATGATCACTTCTTTCTTTTTGATGTACTTTTCGCTGAGAACAAGAACAAACGGACATTATCGAATTTCACCCAAAAAATGAGGCCCTCTTCTATATCCCCCCTCTAGTTATGATTCCCTAAAAGTTGCCCTGTTGTTAAGTAGAATTCTAGCTACTCAAATTATTGGGAAATCTCTTTTCCTACTGTCATCATATACCACGATAACGTAACTCTTAGCGCTTGTCCGACTGCAGCACGACACTCTGCTCCAGTGAGGGGGAGGGTATTACCACTTTTAGCTCCCTCTTTCTATATGTTAAAGTTGGAGCTAATTAACTAGCTTTAGTAATTCCAACATTAAAGTTTTTTTTGAAACTTCACGATAAAGAAAGAATATTAAAGTTACAATTGTACACCTCACTTTTCTAAGGTAGTGTACAATTGGTTTGTCAGCTGTAGGCAACAATCTACTAGCAATCTTATTTCTTTTAAAGATCTTCATTCTTTCATGATGATTAAATTATAATTGTACACCTCACTAATAATAAGCAATATAAAATTGACTGTTCCAACATTGGTAGATAATGTGTTAAAGATAAAAAAGAGATGAAAAAACTAAAAATAAACAGAAAGCACAAGTCACGATTAGAAGTCCATCAAGTCTGGATTATACCAGTCTTTATTTCGGCAGCAAAATATATAATATGTACAGTGAATAGCTATGTTCATAATCGTCGAAACTATACGACGTCAAAGGGTCTCTGATACGCCCAAGTCTTTCATCATCTTTATCAGCGAATCACACGAATCACATAGTAGCAACATTGATAATAATAATAATACTAATAATTGTAACAATAATGTTTTTGAAACTTCATAATATCATGACAATAACGCTACATTTACATACAATTATACACCTCTCTACTGTTAGGTAGTGTATAACTGGCTAGTCTGCTATACAAAAATAATATTTAATCAAATGTTATAATATATGGAGACTAGAAGAAATAATAGCAATGAAATTAGAAGCAACAAACATACAATTTAGCAGCTAAAAGTCATGTAGCTCCGGAACTGGCCAAGATTTGTTTCGTTTACAGAAAAATATAATAGGTGCATCTTATGGCAATGCTGGAAGCTTTCATGATGATCTGCTGTTGATGAGTAGCGTCAAATTGCAAATCTTTCACCATCGATGAAAAGGAATCAGAGGATCTACTAATTAATTTTTTTTTGAAACTTCATAATATCATGACAATAACATTACAGTTACATACAATCATACACCTCTCTACTGTTAGGTAGTGTATAACTGGCTTGTCTGCTATACAAAAGTAATATTTAATCAAATGTTATAATGTATGGAGACTGAAAGAAATATTAGCAAAGAAATTAGAAGCAGCAAACATACAAATTAGCAACTACAATAATAATACTTATAATAATAATAATTATAATCAGATATAGAAAATAATTCCTTTTCACAAACGGAATTGAAGTTCAGATGCATGTTTGTCGGCTTGTAATAGAATAGTCATTACATTACAGCATGCACTAACACGTGCTTAATAAATTGACCTTTAAAACTGGCACGAGGATTTGTTATGTAAGGTCCGCTAGGGTAAAGACTGTACAGTTGAGAGCTGGGTACAAGATTACAGATAAGACTCATGCACTTGGGTTTAATTCATTGCAAGCATAGGTGGGCAAGTGGAAGTAGGCGGCTGAACGTGTGCCTCAAAAGCGTCTCTTCATTGTGGACTTATAGTCAAACAATTGTGCCTACGTTGCAAAATGTCTTCACCAGTTAGCTCTAGCTCCACTGTGAATAACGATTGCGAACAAATATCTGGTGAGCAGTTTGCTCATGAACCAGGACACGATGAATGTATGAAAGCTACAGTTACAGCAACTGGTACTGGATCTCAATGTTACATTCAAAGTAATAAGCTCTGTACGGACCGCCCAATACCCAATCGAACAACTGGAGGGGGAGATCATAATGAACTTCAAGACAAAAATAACGAATGTGGCCAAGAAGATGGGTACATGGTTAGTTCATCTGGGGGAACAGAACAAGCCAGAATTGGGTGAGTGAATTTCCATTTGCTTTATATGTAATAGCTGGGGAGTGCGTTGAATGAAGCTGAAGTCCACCTTAAACAAAAACACCTTTTTGACAGTAAAATGCATTTGGTCACAAAATTATACACAACAGATTTCAAGAAGTCTGCCATTCATCAAGTTTAGATAGAGCTGATTGTCACACAAACGGTTTGTTGTTGTAATATGGCAGTCATTCAAATTTCTTGGACGCTAAACTGGCTTCGCAAAAAGTATCGCATAGAGTTGGGTGTGCCGGCCTTGATGCGTCATGATGCGGCCGGTTGCGTCACTGCACAAATGCATTTGACGTATAACATATGATGCGTCTTGATCCATTTTTACAATAAGATATAAGATGATACTTATCCGAAATGACGTGCCTGCAGCGTTGATATTATAAAACCAAGTAACTGCTGCTGCAGTGCTTGGCAAGAAAGAAACTAGAGTCGTGTTTAAATCCGTCAATTCGGTTCGTGAACGAGGGGATATTACTCCAATTAAAAACAGGGATGAGGACGTGGAAATGAATGCCTCTCTCACCCACTCACTCACTCACTCACTCACTCACTCACTCACTCACTCACTCACTCACTCACTCACTCACTCTCTCACACACAGAGAGACATACACACACAGACACACACACACACACACACGAACACACACACACACACACACACACACACACACACACACACACACACACACACACACACACACACACACACACACACACACACAACATTATCACCTCTTTCTGTAAGCAGATGGAGAAGTAACGGATCACATTAACAAAGTAAACCACAAATTCCATGCCCTATCGCAAGTAGACCCTGCAAGTCTGAATTTGAAACCTTGTTGCATAATATACAGAAGAATGTCTGTCCGCTCGAAAGCTTACAGTTATTAATGATTGATGTGGGATATAAAACCAAATCAAATTTCATACGAAGTGTAATATTGTGTGATTACCTATGCATGATTTATATTGTATATGTGAGTCTGTAATATCGTCAATCGTAAGTATTGTCTCTATAATGTCCTGTTATTGTCGCGTGTGCATCCGTACTCTGTAGTTATGATTCTAGTTAAGTGCAAGAGACTTAGAAGAATTAGTCAGTTGAGATTCAGAGTTGAAGTAAATAAGACGTGTCTCTCTGAGTCGAGCTGCCTGTTACAGAAGCTTGACAAAGGAAAAATTTATCCAAAAGAATACTAATTATCAACTTTGGATTGAATATTTATTGCCACTCTCCAAGGTTAGGACTGTTGAGAATAATTCTCCAATCTCGCTGGTACAAGGATTGTAGAACCAAGTACAGAAGTTTCACTCCAAGAAATACAACTCTGTTACATTTTCTCTAATTCATGACTATTCTATCACTCTACTTCTCTCTCTCTACATCTCTGTCTAAATTTGCTAAATCAATTAGGGTTTTTTATACATGTAGCTAGGAAATTACGTACGAATAGTTTAAAATTACTAACCAATGAAATTGAACTAGGAAGATAATGCTACGTAAATAGTTGTTTTGACAAACATTAATCATAACTTTCCCAGGTTAGTTATTTCCCTAAGTTATTCCTACACTATTGTTATGCGTGTGAAAAAGAGACTATTACGTCTTTACATCATACAAACACGAAGAAAATATATTACGTTAGCAAACTATATCGGATAGTTAGCCTATATCTACTAGACACAGCTGTGCGTGCTTCTACGTATAGAAGTGACTGCGATAGCCCTGCTGGATGGTGGTTTTCCCAACACTCCCCCCTCCTTGACTCAAAAGGAGTCAAGCATGAGGCGCGTCTTGCATTGCGCATCCTTTGCGGCCGCGCGCTGCGAGCGTCTGGATGCATGGGAATTCTCTTCTCGCATTCCACTCTGTTTCCCACATTCCACTCCAGTCCTTCCTTTCGCTTCAATCCTTGCTCCTACAATTTCTAAAGGATAAAGTCTCTGTAGTGGTCTACAGATGAAATCAGGTTTGCCCCTACCTGCTTTTCTTACCTTCGCCCCTCTGACAACGTCGTCCTTTCCAACAATAAGATCTTCTACAATGGCAATTTTCCACATGCCTCGCTTCATGTTCTCATCCTGCACTAGAACAACATCTCCTTTATCAATATTTGGTGATTTATGCTTACCTGATTTGTGAGCTTCTCTCAACCCAACTAGATATTCTTTTTTCCACCTGTTCCAGAAAAGACTCAAGATACGTGTCAGATATGAAAATCGTTTATGTACATTAGAAACTTCATCAAATTCAGTAGTATTTACTCTTCGATCAATTCCATCTGCCAGTGCAGATACACGACGTCCAAAAATCAAATGAGACGGAGTTAACATCTCCACCCCTGGCTCATCATAATCATAGGTCAATGGTCTGGAGTTTAATGTGTTTTCTACTTCTGTGAGGACTGTATACAATTCTTCGAATGACAATTTTGCATTCCCTAATACTTTTCTAAGATATCTCTTTACCTGTCCGACCATACGCTCGAAATGACCTCCCCACCATGGAGACCTCTCTAGATTAAATTTCCACTCTATTCGCTTATTCCCTATAAATCCTTCGAATGTTTGATCTGTTTTGAGTTTCATAAGTAGCTTATGTGCGGCCTTAAATGTTCTCGCGTTATCTGAGACAATTATGGATGGAGTACCCCTTCGAGCGCAAAATCTGCGTAAACAACAGATAAACGTTGGAGTACTTAAATCATAGACCAATTCAAGATGAACGGCTCGTGTTATACCACACGAAAATAATGCGATGTAACATTTGGTCATTCCTTTCTTTGTCTTACAATACAAAGGCCCTGCAAAATCTATACCGACAGTGCTAAATGGCGGTGCTTCAGAAACTCTAAATGCTGGGAGCGGTGCCATAATTGGCACATCAAATGCCTTTCCCTCTAGTTTCTTACAAATGAAGCATCCTTTCAGAACCTTTTTTATATACTGACGCCCTTTTGTGATCCAAAATCTTGCTCTTACTTCTGCTAAAGTTGCTCTTACCTTGCAATGATGGACCTTTCGATGGCAATCCCAAATTATAAGTTCCGTAAACTTATGGTCTCTAGGTAGCACCATAGGAAACTTAGCCCCTAAATCAAGATCCGAATTTTCTAGTCTTCCGTGGCAAATTAATATATCGCTTACTTGCCTAATATCTAGATTTGTTCTAGTCTTATCAAACTCTGCACTCTGTTGTAAATCAATTTGTGAATCCTTTACCCAACTTGTTTCTGATTTCTCAATCTCAGTCGCACTGAGTGGTTCCAGCACTACATCCTGCTTTTCCTTCTTACGTCTCAAATTGTCAATGAACCTTCTTACCCAAGCAGTGACCCTTAGAAGCTTGCTAAGTGCACTAAATCTGCCTAAATCTATAATCTCACTCAACCTTGGCTGTTTTTCTGCCATTACTGATAACACGTTACATTTCTTCTGCTCTTCTTTTACATCCTCAGATTCTGTCAATACCATAGTCTTAGGCCAATCATCCTCTTGTTTCCTTAACCACTTAGGCCCTTCCCACCATAATTCACTCTTGATCAACTGCCTAATGGTGACCCCCCTGGAACCTACATCTGCTGGATTTTCTAACCCACTTACGTGCCCCCATTCGCATTTTTTTGTAAGGTTAAGTATTTCATTGACCCTGTGTTGGACAAATTGCTTCCATTCATTATTGTTTTGTATCCAATATAGAGCGGTTTTGCTGTCCAGCCATAGCCTAGTTTTATCAATCTTAATTTGTGACTGGAGAGCATTTTTCACAGTATTCATTAGAACTGCTAGAATTCTAGCTGACATCAATTCCAATCGTGGTATGGATAGCGATTTGAGTGGCGCTACCCTCGTTTTAGAGCACAATAGCTTAGAAAAGATCCCTTCTGCCGTTCCGTATACCATGTATACAACTGCACTATATGCTTTCATACTAGCATCCCCAAATCCATGCAACTGGCACCATTGAATTTCACCTATACTCTGATCATGGACATACCTAGGTATCTTAACCGTACCTATCTCTTTGAGCTCCTGAAGCCAGTTTTCCCATACAGATAACTTGTCTACAGGGAGAAGTTCATCCCAGCCAACCCCTTCTACGCACAAATTCTGGAACAAAGTCTTGGCCATTACTGCAACTGGACTTAGTATCCCCAAGGGATCAAATAGTGATGCAAGGGTGCTAAGGATTCCCCTTTTTGTTGGAATGTTCCCCCCTTCCTTCAACATCTTACTTAACTTAAACTCAAGAGTGTCTTCTTTTGTGTCCCAAACAATACCCAATACCTTAGATTTTTCACCAGGTTCACTTGCTTGTCCTAATGATTCTTTTGCAAACGAACTCTCATTCATTCCATCTTCTTTTTTGACGTTCTGATTTTCCATTTCCTGAATCTTGTTTTGAACGTCCTTATCATTCGACTTCCACTTCCTCAACTTAAAGCCACCTTTCTGCATTCTCTCCTTCGATTTCTCGTATAGTGCAATTGCCTCTTGTGGGGTACTACACCCTGTAACCAGGTCATCTACATAGAACCCATCAATCAATTTCCTTACGAACTCTGGGTCTACATCTTTAAATGTTTGAATATGATGCCTTAAGACTGCGTTTAAAATAAAGGGCGAGGAATTAACCCCGAAAACAACCCTATTAAAACGATAAACAACAATCTTAGGTTCGTCCTCAGAAATACTTTCAATCCACAAGAATCGCAAAAAATCTTTATCTTTCTCATTAATTTCGATATTTAAGAACGCTTTCTCTATATCTCCTGTAAGTGCAATACTATAACCTCGAAATCTTAATAACAAGTCAAAGATAAACGGCGTCATTGGCGGTCCTACGTGAAGACAGTCGTTCAGGGATATTCCCGATTTCCTACTTTTACAAGATGCATCGAACACAATTCGAACCTTAGTCGTTTCTGCATCCTCTCGGACGACTGCTTGGTGAGCTAAATAATGTGTCCGTCCTACGTTTCCTAATGCAGGCACCTTTTCTATTATACCGGTTTCTTCTTGTTCTCTAATAATGTCATCATACTTTTGCAGTGTTACTGGGTCCTTTCTAAGTTTCTTAAGTTGACATTGCAAGCGCATTAGACTTATGTCGTAATTGGATGGAAGATCTCCATGACCGACCTTCCAAGGCAAACCTACTTGATATCTTTCGCCTGTAAAATGTATATTATCGATAAGTGTTTCATGCACATGATCACCTTCTCTTATCCCTATACTATCCAATTCCCACAGTTTGTGTACTAGCTCGTCCAAATGCTGTTTGTCAGATTTATTCATCGAAGAGACAAAATTAACATTAACATGCGATAAATAATGCAACTTACCGGCCTTCAGAGGACCAGACAGTGTCCATCCAAGTAGAGTCTTTATGGCAACTGGCTGCTGAGGCCCCCCTCGTATTATCTGCCCACTCATAAATTCCCAAAGAAAATTTGCCCCTATCAAAATGTCAACTTGAAGCGTTTCACCATGCTTTGTTGCGTCTGAAAAATAAACCTGCTTCAAATGGTCAAAATCATTCTTCACAATGTCAATCCTTTCGTTGGGAATAGTTGCGATTTCATCTACAACATAACATTGAATTCTAGCACTCTGTTGGTTGTTAACTGAAGACAAGTCAAAATCAACAATATCTCTCACTTTCGTTTCAACTTCATTCTTTCCGAAGGTCTTAACTGACAATCTCTCCTGCTTCACAGCCTGCAATCCGATTTTACCAGCAGCTTTAGCTGTGATAAAGGATTGATGAGAACCTGCGTCAAAAAGCACTCTTACTACACACTCTTTTCTTTCCTTTACCTTGCCCAGAGCTGTTTGCAAGGCCACTCTCTCCCCACAATAAGTGCTTCCTACCCAAGTAGTCGCATTTGGGTCAAGCGCCGCAGAGCCTGGCTTAGGAGAGCTTTCCCTATCCAAACTAATCGCTGAAGCTCCTTGCTTGGGCCTATTACAAATAGAAGTATGATGCTTACCTCTGCAATGTTTACAAATAATGTTCGATCTACACTCAAACCCTCTATGACCCGACATTAAGCAAACAAAGCATCTAGCATATTTTCTAAGAATGTTCTTACGTTCTAGTGTCGATCTTACTGTTTTGCACTCTGCAGGATCATGTTTGCGCAGACAGTACGCACAGTTCTTCTCGGCAACTGCTCTCTCCGTTAGCAAAGCATTTGCCGTTCCAAAATCATCTCTGCTTGGAACCTGCCTATTTCTTCTATCTCCACCAACTCCAGAATATCCACTCCCTCCAGTACTTCCAGTCAGCGTCCTCAGCGGCACGTGACTCTCTCTCACCGATATTTCTTTCTCGAAGCCATCCAGAAAGTCTTGTAGCGTCCAGTCCATTTGATCCTTTTCGTGGAAACGGATCATATTGAGTCGCATCGTTTCTGGAATCTTGTCCATTAAGACGGGCACTACAAAACCTGAGTACGTTGCCATGTCAACACCAAGAGCCTCCAATCCACGTAGGTGGATCTCTATTTCATCATGCATCCCGCGCAGACGTGCTACGTTTCTCTCGCTGTAGACAGGCGACACGGAAATCAGCTGGTTTACATGGGCTCGCTGAATCACATTTGGTTTCCCGAAGCGTTTTGTTAGCAAATTTATTGCAGTTTCGTACGAATCGTCCGTAGTTGGTATACCCGCAATTACATGTCTTGCCTTCTCTTCCAGAAATCCCTTCAAATAATTAAGTTTTTCAACGTTCGCAAGGTCTTCATTCTGATGAACTGCACTGTTGAACCCATCCCAGAATTCTTGCCACTCGTGTATTTTTCCTGAAAATGGGCGCAAGTTAAATTTTGGAAGCTTTACTTGAACTTTCTTGGTTCCTCCCTTTGTGCTAGTTAGTGAAGACAAACTCTCCAAGGAACTCGTTCTCGACCACTTTCCTTGACTCGTTGCCAGCAATGAATCTTTTATTGCCAGAATTGTGCACCCAATCTTCTCTCGATACTGGTTTGTTTCATCATTCTCTTTATTAATTTCCTCCTCCTTGGCATCTTCCAACGAAAATGTTCCAATTTCTTCCACTCATCTCCATCTGAACCCTTTCTCAATGCCTCTTCTACTTTGTGAATCAAAATTGTTGCTGTTCGTCTACTTGATGCTCGTTTTCTCTTCGTTTTCTGAAAACTGATCATTTCTGCCTCGGCTTTCTATCCTTGGCTCGTCGTGGACCATATGTTGAGAATAATTCTCCAATCTCGCTGGTACAAGGATTGTAGAACCAAGTACAGAAGTTTCACTCCAAGAAATACAACTCTGTTACATTTTCTCTAATTCATGACTATTCTATCACTCTACTTCTCTCTCTCTACATCTCTGTCTAAATTTGCTAAATCAATTAGGGTTTTTTATACATGTAGCTAGGAAATTACGTACGAATAGTTTAAAATTACTAACCAATGAAATTGAACTAGGAAGATAATGCTACGTAAATAGTTGTTTTGACAAACATTAATCATAACTTTCCCAGGTTAGTCATTTCCCTAAGTTATTCCTACACTATTGTTATGCGTGTGAAAAAGAGACTATTACGTCTTTACATCATACAAACACGAAGAAAATATATTACGTTAGCAAACTATATCGGATAGTTAGCCTATATCTACTAGACACAGCTGTGCGTGCTTCTACGTATAGAAGTGACTGCGATAGCCCTGCTGGATGGTGGTTTTCCCAACAAGGACTGCTCTTTCTGACAAAGAAAGTATCTCCTTCTTGGGGACTAGACTTTTTGCAAAATTCTCAGATGAAATAAAAGAATATAAAAAATCGTTCAGTCTTTAAAAAACACGAATAGTTCAAAATTGTAACTGCAGGTTTTGTAAAAATGGAGTGGCTCTAGTGTGCATTTTATAAAACTCGATGAAGTCATGCTGTTTAATATATATTTTTTCATTCTTTGTATCTTAATGTTTACATATATTTTAAATGTATGTACATTGCTGCCTCTAGTTTTGTAGGCTTTAATTGGTCGCTATTTAGTTACATTTAGCAACCTATATTAAATAGTCTTGCAGCAGTATCAGCGATATTGATAATTATGTAAAACAAGAAAGAACAAGAAAGGATAGAAGCATATGCAGAGCAGAAATACGAAGTTTTAAAAAAATGGAAGACGGAAGCACAGAAAGTTGCTGTGGTACCAGTTACGAATGGTGTGTTCGGATCAGTCGCAAAAATGCATGGAAAGAAATTAGGAATGAGCTATTTTGTCAAATGAGCGGAACCATCGCAGAAAGCTTTTCTGCAGGTAACAACTAGAACTATTAGAGATGTGTCAGACTTTGGAAACTTATGGGAGAAATTATTTCCTATCTAGACCCCCGAAAACTTGAGCACCCAAACATTCGAGCTCCCCAGGAGCCAAGCACCCAAGCACCACTTTCTAAAGCTCTAGGTAGGACCTACTGCGTGGAAACTATGTAAATGAAAGCATTTACCATAGACTGAGAACAGCCACTTCGAGCATGGTGGAATCCTAGTAACCTGTCCAAAGGATTAGATTCCATTGGAAATCCAGAAGGGCGCCAACATTTATATCCGAGGACAGTTTTCGGGGTATTGGTTAAGCAAGATTGCCTTCCCGCATAACATCTCTTAAGCATGTCTAAACGAAAACCAGAAATTCGACTTTATGCCGAGAGAAAGGGCCTGGTTATATGACAAGCTTAAGTCTGTTTGTAGCTTTTCCCAAGCTATACATACTTTGCACAGGAGATCATCGCAAACCTGTGCGACGCAATAGTAAGAACATGAATCTCTTCGTTGTTAGCAGTCCATCTTGCATTTTGCTCCCCTTTCCCAATTATGAATGAGATAGTGACTGCCTGCAGAATGGTAGAAGCAAAGAGAGATCTGATTCTGGCAACACAATTTTCACGGAAAGTGAACAAAAAGTAATGAATAAGGACATTATTCACAACAGTTAAACTTCGTTATCAAAGCTACTTACTCAAATCTTGTATATAGTCCATATGAGCCTCTATACTCCTTCAACACACTAGTACTATTAATAAGCAGCATTTTTGTAAAAACATGGTTCGACGCTCTGGTCCTCATCAGTTTAACTGTAAACTAGGGAGCTGGGGAGCTGTTAACGGTAAACTGATGAGGACCAGAGCGTCGAACCATGTTTTTACAAAAGTGCTGTTTAGTAATAATACTAGTGTGTTGAAGGAGTATAGAGGCTCATATGGACTATATACAAGATTTGAGTAAGTAGCTTTGATAATGTATTCTAACTCCTTTCTTGCCGCGGAAAGATGTCTTCACGAGTTAAACTTCGGCAATGGTGAAATCCTATAGTTCCAGGAAACAGTTCACAGCAAAATTGAGGAGTGTATCTTGCTTATCGTCCAGTAGCATGGATCATTTACCACAATACGTGTTGTAAGCAAATGGTCACTCACATTGCAAAACCTCCGCTCAGTAGCCTATGCAATGAGACACCCATAAGATTCTCCCCAATAGATCCTCAATATTAATTGTGAGTAAAAGGCCAAATTTTCTTTGGATCGAGTGAGCTTTGCCTATTTATACAAACGTTTTGCATACAAGTTCTTTTTACCAGGAGCCGCTTTGTAGGGAACCTACACGTAGAAAGTCAAAAGATCTAAGGAACTTTTACTACTGGTGATAAACTCCCTAAGGGACTTTTCAACTGCATGTATTCTTATAGCTGTAATCAGTCAAGAAATAAGAGGCCAGATTTACGTAAATTGTTTTAATCCTTGTAGCACAGTGGTATCCAAAGTTTTCGAATTGACGCATGTTTAGGGAAGCGCAGCCTAATGACGAATTGAAGAATAAGGGCCAAGATGAAAATTACAGTCACAAACTTCTGGTCAAATTTCATCGCATTTATAAATCCATTACTGCAGACACTACTGTTACTATTGAGTTAGACTAACGTTATCGTTATTGACACTACCAAGAGTTGGCACTACCATGAGTTGGCACTAACATTGAGTTATTCGACGCTATCAATTGACAACTTCCTGTACGAACTACACTAGGAGAGTTTCAGGACGAGCTTGTCCCATCTTCAGCTTGATTAATAGAGAAAACAAGAGGTTTTTTATAACCTAAGTGGGAAACAAACGAACATTAAATATGGAAAATAAAGACACAGGGCGTGAAAACATGCAAAAAGAAGGCAAAAGGCATTTAGATGGGTGTAAAGTAAATGTAGACTGTTCGAATATTTTTACGTGGCGATCCCCTACATCATGTTCTTTCGAAGCAGGACCCTTACAGGGACAAATACATTATGAATGCTATCTTTTCATAGGAAACAATTATCAACATTGGTATATGCTAATAAAACCAGTCGAAGAAGCAAATAAAACTTCTCATGGTTCACTGAAGCCCTTAGCGGGGCCTAGGAAACTCTTTGAGGTCCCCTAATGGGCCGCGGAGCCCAGTTTGGGAACCACTGTTGTAGAAAGTAGTTCATAGGCGGGTTTCTATTGAAACTCAGTGTGTTCGCAGTGCCTGTAACACAAAGTTTGCAGTTACAGTTAAAGAACTAGCAAAAAACGTTTATTAACATGTGACCAAAAGAGGCTGCAAAATGACGAACATTTAGAATTATGCCTTATTTATGCCAGGTTCTTTATTAAAATTGCCTGTATAACACTCAAACTAAAGACACCTATTTTCAGATCTGAGAAAGATCCGGAAGCTGCAGAAAGCAACCCAAAAGAAGACCTGAGTACCAATTCTGAGCTTTTATACTCAATTGATGAAGCACCACCTTGGTACATAGCACTTGGACTTGGTTTCCAGGTACCAATGTTTAGATCTGTATTAGTTAGCGCTCATTCGCCTATCTGTAAGCTATCATTCAATTAATTATTGTCAGTTATTATTAACTATTACAAGTAGAATTTATTGAAATAAAATTAATGGAGTTGTGAACATAGTAAAGACACTTTTAGTTTCACAAAAATATGAACTTCCTTGTGTCATTACAGGAAATGTTCTAGAATATCTTTTTGAGCACCAGAGTAATGATTTTGTTTCATGGCTTTCAATTGACTAAATTGAAATGCGACTTATCGATTACAATGATTGAAAAAACTGATATTATTGCTAGATATGTTCAAATGAACCCTAACTCCGCAGAGCACTTTTCCTAATGGATTGTTATCAAATATATCTTTTTGACTTTCCTTTTAGCAATACCTGTTGATGTTCACTTCTACAATGGTAGTTCCATTCATCCTATCAGGGGCTTTGTGTTTCTCTGACAAACCTGTTGTGATAAGCCACATACTGAATACTATTCTATTTGCCTCTGGAATAGTCACTTTCATGCAAGTAACGTTTGGCTGCAGGTGAGTAAAGACGAACAGGAAAACGTTAGTCAATGTACATATGTGAATATGTAAATCTTGTCATAGGAAGTCGAAATTTGTTTGCGTTAATTGCAGCATACGGTTGTTTTACATTCGATTACTTGACTGCCCGATAACTCGAACAAATTTCGATTGCCTATGCGGTTTGAGTTGTCGCATGTCAACTGGGCTATACCATAAAGTGTCCCTTTCGGAACATACTTATCTCGATGATTACACAACACCATTCGCTCAAATTTTTTCAGTATACTTAAAATATACTTTATTTACCAATAACCAATTTGCAAATAATTCCAAAAGGTGGTTCACTTTCATGTAACAAATAAAAGAAGTCTTAGTGTCCCGTTCGGAACGAATGGAGTGGCCCAACCGTAAACATCCAATTCTAGATAATTATAACTACGATATTTGTTCCAATTCTCTATTGCTTATCATACAGTGTCCATTTTCAAAACGCTAAACAAAACAAATATTACACAACTGCTAACATGAAGTCGCTAAGATATCTTTATTTTCCAATACCTGATGGTTGAGCCAAAGTGTTGCAGTGCTCGTGCTGGACTTAAATCGGCTATCACAAAGTTCAGCATGCCTTTAGCTACGAAAAAACAACATATTCAATCAAACTATAGTAGTAAGCATTTGTCATTTGTAAGAAAGTGGCTTATGAGAAAGTAGTATTTGACTGCTCAAAAAGTTATGAAAGTTCAGCACTGGATTTTTGAGACCTAAAAAGTCAATAAGTCATATAACTATATAATTCCGATATTCATGCAAGACTACCTTATTGGCCCTTTTAACGCCGACTCTAATTTAACGCCGACCCTTTTTACGCCAGTTCTTATAACGCCGCTTTAAAGGAAAATTAACGCCATTAAGGGCCGGCATTAAAAGGGCCAATAAGGTATTACCTCTTCTACTTAGGTAGTCATTGTTGATTTCTTGTGTTAATCTAGTTGTTCGAGTGTTGTTTCTGTATTGCCTCGGTTTGTGCAATACCACAGTGTTACACAAACTATAATATTCCCCGCGCAGAAAGCCCGAAGAAAGTTTCAGTAATGAAATCATGAAAAAGCTAAGAAAGTGTCAGTACTGCGCGAAGAAACTGTCTTATAAGAGAATCTGTACTCTTTTGATCAGAATTACTTAAGTTGTGATATTAATGACAACGCACTTTAATAAGATGCAAATTTCGATACATACACAGATTTAATTATCTATATGCAATTGAATGTCTTTCTAGACTCCCGATTATACAAGGCACTAGTTTTGCGTTTATTGCACCTACTCTTTCTATTATGGCTTTAAAAGGCCCGTGTCCGTCAGATATACCTCTAAGTACTGGTAAGTGGATTTTGCGATTTTTCATGATATTTCGTGGTTTTTTTGTGTTTTTTGTATTTTTTTGTGATTTTTGCGACTTGTCACAGAGTATACGAGATTTTAGTTCTTCTAGGATAGGCTTTACCTTGTATCTCACAAGTACAAATGCCTACAAGATTGTTGTGATTGAGGGGTGTATCACTCGCAGAAAAATATACGTGATTCTTGTCACTGTTGCGATTTTTGTGACTTATGCGATATTTTGCGCTTTTTCGTGATTTTTGTGGTTTTTGTGATTTTTTGCGATTTGTCACAGAGTATGCGAGATTTTTTCTGAGTGATATGCCCCTAGGTTTTCATGATCTATTAGTCTGGAAGGAATGTATTTAAAAAATTGCCTTTAATTCCACTTTGCATTTGTTTCATTTGCTTATAGTTGCTCCACTGGTTAATGCTAGTCTGAATATCTCTACGGCAACAGTCCCGCGGACACACCAAGACGAAGAATGGAAATCTCGCGTTCTTGAGGTAATGAATTCAGTGATATCATCTCATTATACCTTTTTACATAGAGCGTATAGCCCATAGTATCTAATCCATTCGTTCATTTGAAGTTGTGAAACTTTTTTCCTATGCATTCGCATTAGTTGACATATTGGCCGAATACTTAGAGTGCTCATCCGCTGTGCTGTAGATCAATGGTTCGAGACACACATCGGGTCGGGGTTTAGATGCTCGCCCGCTGTCCACACTGCAGCAAATGGGTTTCAGGTAGAAACAACTGGGAGATAAATGCGGCGTTAGAGTGAACTGGTTACAGTATTTCACTATGCCAGCGACTTTGGAGGAGAATTGTGCTCTATAGCAGGCACCTTCCAGCGTACGTTATTGGGGCGAGTCCTTTATTCTTATATCAATAATAGGAAATCTAGCTAGAATGGAGTTAGTGTGTTAAAGAGGAGAGAAGTGATAAAGTCAGGAATTAACGTTAGGTCAGAAAGTGAATAACTCTCTTAACTGGGTACATATTCTGTTGAGTATGTAAATTTTTCGCAATGCTTGTTTTTTAGATTCAGGGAGCAATCATAATTGCATCCTTCGTTCAAATGACGATTGGTTTTACTGGAATCATGGGTCTGCTGCTGAAATTCATTGGACCATTGACTATTGTACCAACCATAGTTCTTGTGGGCATGCCGTTGTTTCAAACTGCCTACCAGTATTCTAGTAAGTAACGTTGTTTGGCAAAAAGTCCTATTCCATCAAGCAGCTTTATAGATGAGCTTGATGTGTGGTTTAAACGTCTTATTACTGCCATGCCATGCACATGGCACGGTGATTGATTCAAACTTCGTGCAGCACTTGTTATGGCCATACCTTGCATTCCTTTGGTCTCAGATGCAAGTCCTATCGATCAATCTTTGAGACGAGTAGAGTAGGTTACGACTATAAATGATTATGGTGATTAAGTTCTGCCATAGTACTGGTTGGACGTCTTAATCGGTACGGTGCTAGCATCGTGCCACTGTCGTGCGGCAGGACCAAACAGGTCGTTTCAAGACTTTAGTTCGAACTAAAATTACTGGTTGATTCAAACGTCATGCTACTAGTGTGTCATGTCATATTTCTATGACACAGTATGGCTCTGGCATGACGTCTGAACCAGGCACTACTGAAAGATAAATGGAGCAAGAGAATGGGAATGTAGACAGGTACATTACGTTCATATCTTTGTTGCTGATTTGGTGCTCTTCGTTACAAAGGTACTACCAAAGAGTAAGGGCTATGCAGAAGGGCAACTGTTGTTTGGTTAACTCTTTTTGAGTATGCGTGGCTTTGTACAGGGGGTATGCAAAAGAGGTTAAGCAACAAAACAAAGCCAGCACTACAGCCTTTCCATGTGGCTTGGGAATGAACTAAGAAAAGTTTTATTCCTACAATTTCGGGCTACCAAATTATCAAACGTGCCGTGAGTTGTCCTTATACTTAATCCTTACTATCTGGTACTACCAGTGGTGGCACCGCGGCGGGGTAATTGGGGGGGCATGTCCCAAGTCTCCAGGATCAGTTGTTTCGATTTGTCAAAATTCATGTAGAAACAATTTTAGAGGGTTAGCACCAAACAGGATATTTAGAGGATTAGTCAAGTATTCTGTCTCTTGTGTCTCACGACTATAAAACTATTACCGTAAAGTTATTTTTTGATTACCAAAATAAAGAAAGTAAGTTAGTGCTATCTTTGTCAGTTGTGCTGTAACTGGCATAATATGACGATATTATTGAATATACTGTTTCATTTTAGGTACTCATTGGGGCATTGCAATGTTGTAAGTATCCTATGTTATGATACAGTACAATTCAAGAAAGTGTTCAATGTACCAGAGCACTATATCAAGAGGTTAAATTTTTGCTATAGGAGAAGAAAGAGACTTTGAATGGTAGTTCAAAACTTTAGTCGGGGGGGGGGGGGGAGCTTTTAGCAGGCTGATAGCAAGGTTATCATGTCTTTTGCCTCCGGTATCAATGCAAGCTTCCCGCTAAGGGTGACAATGCAATACCAGGTCTCAAGAAGGCCCTAATGGTAGACCTAAGCGTGAATGGAAATATTTTCCGTTGCTCACATAAAAATTTTAGATAGGCATTGCACTATCAGATTTGTAAGAAATTATTCAATGCCAATTGAGATAGACAATGGGACTTCTGCACAAAGTTATGCGTGCGTTTTTTGTATAAGAAAGTTTTCTTCAGCCCAGTACTGAAATTTTCTTAGCTTTTCACGATTTCAGTATTAAAGCTTTTCAATACTATAAAGATACACAGACAGACAGCACTAAAAAATTTAAACACTGAAATACGCACATCCTGTAGATTAGCATAGGAAATACGGGTTAAATTAAAGAGATGATAGACTCTCGTAAAAATTTGAATGTTAAAGTTAAACCAACTTTTCAATTTTCTTGGGTAATAAAAATTCAGCATAGAAATATCTCTTTTGAGCAGTCGAGCTATGCATTAAGTACTTAATGAAATCATTCTTAAACCTTTACAGCACCTTAATATCACTCACAATATTCTCGCAATTGATGAGGGAAGTTAAGACACCTATACCATATTACAAGAAAGGACAGTGGTATTTGCTTTGGATTCCTTCTTTCAAGCTGTTTTCGGTAAGTCACGTTTATGGATATTTTTCATCTATGGTTAATGTAAGTTGTGAAATAGAAGGCCGTGCTAGCCTCAAAAAAAACTACTGACTGAATGGCCGATTGACCGCATGATCAAATGATCGAATGGCTAGCAGGCTGACTGAATGGTTAATTGTTGTACTCGTTCAATCTCTCAATGATTCTCGACTATCTCGTAGACACAACGACTCATTGCATAACTTGCGTACTAGGACATTAACTATGGTAAATGTGTAAATTTGATTCAGCAGAGTGAACGCTTATCTGTAGGAATGTTTTTGGTCCAATACTCAAACATACTTTGCCCTGTCGTGATTTCGGGACTATAACTTTTTTATGATTCTTTGCAAGAATGATCAAATTCGTTTTGAAATCAGATTTGGCCTTGAAGACAAAGACATGCATTTCACAAACAAAACATTGGAATACATAGATTAAAACAGGAAATATATTCAAATTAGATGAAAGAGATAATAGGATTGTGTGAATATTGGAATGTTATATATATATACGAACTTATCGACTTTTTAGGTCTCGGAAACCTGTCGACCTTTCTTCGCCTTTTTAGCACTCTACACTACAAAATCAACTTTCATATAAAACAGTGCATTTAGTTGTCACTTTTATGTAGGGAAAATGTTTCAGTTATCCATTGGAGTAGCTTGTGAACGTATGGAGCTGCATATAAACTGCTTAACTGAACTTTCACTGTTCATAGGTGATAATGGCGGTCGTTTCAACTTGGATACTTTGTTTAATATTGACGAAAAGTGGTGCATTCCCTCCTGGCCACAAGGCTCGCACCGACTACAGGGTATCAGTCCTACAAGAAGTGCCATGGATGAGAGTTCCATACCCAGGTAAGCAAGGAGTCACGTGATATCTGGCTATCAATGTAGATGAGGGATATATATGATTTTGATTTCAGTTTAGAATCAACTCAGAGCAGTTGACTATTTAGTTTGTAATAGAAACTTGAAATTCATTAGAAATTGGTCATTTTGAGGAGTAATTTGACATAGCACGAAGATGAGGGAGACCAGTGACAAGAGGAGTAGCCCCTGAGGCGTACCGTACAATTATTGGATAATGCATCGAATATGAACGATCATTTCTTACTCTTCGACATAAAGTGAAAAAGTTAATATACAGTATGAAACCTCTAATCAGGTCTATTTTCCCCCAACCTAGCTGACCAATCAGCATGCAAAATGGGCCTAAATGCAGCTGTGGAACGCATGTGCGGTGAGAATCCTGCATGACGATTGGTCACTTGGGTTGGGAGAAAATAGACCTGATCGGCCTATTAAACATTTAGCGGCTATGCTATATAAGGTATGATTAGTTTGCTCTGGTGTGTAGTGATAGCAAATTTGTGCGGAGATAGAATGGTTTTGTGCTGGAATAAACAGTTAGAGAGTGCAATGATGAACATATTTAACTCCTCAAAAAGTATCCACATGACTTTTGGCATCATCAATTGCTTTGATTGAGATATCAATTGCAATATAACAATCACTAATCAATGTCCATTCTCTTACCTTTGTAGAAAACTAATGTTGCTCACATGACATTGTATGCGTGATATCATGTCAAAGAAGACTAACAATAAGTACTCTTGAGTCCCGAATAAACGTCCTCCCCCGCTTATTAATTGCTTAAAAAACTTCATCCAGGATATCCATATTCCAGACCCCCGTTTATTATTTTTGTGTCTCTAATCCGATCGCGTACTCAGTAACGTGAAAAATCGTGCTTCCAATATTTTTTTGCAGTTGCAATGAGTTATAAAACTCATCTATAGCTATAATAATTAGGTAAAATTTCCCACTGACCGGGCTATTCCAATCCCCCGTTTAGTAGGTCTTTAGGAAATTTCCAAACCAATTACAATTCCAACTCCTCAGCCTATTCGGCACTTAAGGCTACGAGGATTACTAATGGAAATATAGCAGTTATAGTCTACATTCACATTTCGTTTTGCATAGTAGGTCAGGAGTCTTTATGCGCAAATTTATTGCGAGCTATCAGGCAATAAAAACCTATTACGAAGTGTCCTACTCCGTTGCTTGCTTCTCTTATAAAGGCCAATGGGGAGCTCCTACAATGGAATTATCAACAATTATTGGAATGATCGCAGGCGTCCTGGCCTCGGTGATAGAATCTATTGGGGATTATTATGCGTGCGCAGCAATTTCTGGTGCTCCTCCTCCACCGAAGCATGCCATAAACAGAGGACTTGGCTTTGAAGGCTTTGGTTGTTTACTCACTGGTGTATGGGGGACTGGGTGTGGCACAACGTCATACAGTAACAATATTGCAGCGCTAGGCATCACGAGAGTGAGTAGAAACTATTAATGTATTTCTTTGTAAAGCTTATAATTTATATTTATGTTATATTTATTCAATCAGCTTTCAGCAATCTGGGCACACATAAATTACTATACTAGACCACAGTTTTTGACTCTTATGCTTTGTTACCACACCTCTTATAGCTAATACCAATGACTTGCACCTGAATATAGATAAAGGAAGTTGCAATAGTCTACTTTTGATTGACTTGAAGAAAGCTTTGGAAGTGGTTGATCATACAACTGGCTCGTGCCTACAGTAGGGTCCGGGAGGGTACCACACCATAGACAACAGTTATGTGGGGAAATACCTAAATTTCTGTTAGCAAACTGCTTTATTTTGTTGCAGTCTAGTAATCCAAGAAGACGAATTGGATGCTGTGGTATGGCGGACTGCTCATTAATTTGCTATATTTATGTTATCACACAATTTTCCAAAAAGTATATAAAAAGACATTATATCCGCCCATGAAATTATCGTGTTTCTTAGAGAAGTTTTGCAATTTCTGCAGGTTGGAAGTAGACGTGTCATTCAGTATGCGGCTTTGTTCATGAGCATTTTTGGATTAATGGGCAAATTTGGAGCTTTGTTCATAACAATACCAGATCCTGTGATTGGAGGAATTTTTATAGCGCTGTTTGGATTGTTAATTGGTGTTGGTATCAGCCCATTGCAATTCGTTGACTTGAATTCCATCAGGAATCTGTTCGTAGTTGGAAATGCCCTTTTCTTTGGAATGGTTTTGCCATTTTGGATCAAATGGACCCCCAAAGCAATACAAACAGGTATGAATAGGTAACTAGTTCAATTCTCTTTTGAAAGCCTCTATTTCGGAAATAATTGTCTGCATTAATGGTATCAAATGGAACTGGTATTTCAGTATTGAATATGAGGCAGTCGAGAATGAAATGAATATGCCTAAAGGCCCATTTCCGCTTTATTCAGATTTCAGACTTAGTATGCGAACTCATTGTTCCCCAGCCATATAGAGTGTTTTGCAATGTGCAAACGATCGAATGTGGACTGGGGACAATGAGTTGAAGTGGGCCTTACAGCAAAGTACATGTAAGGTTGACCAATAGATCTCTTACATCTTCAGGCTATTCGTTTATGAAAATTTATCCCTTGTTCTGCCCACTCTTGACAACTCAGTTGTATAAATCGCTGGTAATGCAATGAGCATTGTTTCAATATATTTTTGGAACTGTACCCATTTGCCTTAATTAGTTAATGATCCATCCTGACCTGTTTGATCTAAATAGAATCAGGAATGGTGATGATATAGTAGATATTATAATCTAAAATTGAAGGTTATCAGAGCATAGCTAAGAATATATGATCATTTCATGAGCTTTCTTAAGTAACTCACGTTTTGACAAGTAAATTCAGCCAGGCACGAGATGAGGAGAGGTATTCAAATTTAAATGTAACCTGAAATGAGTGCTGTCGAGTCTACGTTCTACCAATGCGTCTACAATGTCTCCCCATCTTTGCGACCTGTATCACAATTTTCTTTATTAGTGGAAATTCATTAAAAAGTACTATAGTTGTTCGACATAAATAAATTATTATTCGATACATCCAGTTCATATACATGCTTTTTGTTAGGACCCTGACACAAGGCCTAGTTCTTTAGGCCCTTATATTTTCGACCTCTTTGACAGCAGTGTAATACTAAAAGCTCCTTATCATCTACAGGATCTCCTCAGCTTGACCAAGTCATTACTGTAATACTGAGCACTCCGATGGCCATTGGTGGAGCCACTGGTTTTATTCTCGACAACTTGCTACCTGGGACTTTAAAGGAAAGAGGAATTCTGCAATGGGGAAAAGAAGCTACAAGTGCAGATAACCAACAAGAACATGCTGCCTCTATCCATACGTACGACATTCCGTTTATCACACCGTATCTGCAAAAGTTCAAAATTTGTAAATACTTGCCTTTCCTACCCTACTATGGCGAAGAATATTTTGGAAATGAATTCCGGGATGTGATTGTAAAAAGTGCATAGTCTTAGAACTGGAGGATCATCTAACCAAGTCACATATATGTCTTAGATCGCATGTTGGTTCTAAGCTGAATCAAAAGTTAACTACCATCGTATCACTTTCCATTGGCAAGTTGCAAAAGGAATAAGACTTCCGATAGATTATTTGATCTCAACCCATCATATCCTTACAGGGAACGTAATTTGAAGTTAAAGCATTAAACTATATTTTTTAGCTCTAATTGTATGCTATTTATTGTATAGAGGTTGCCTTGTTCGCTTTCCAAGCATGGTACGAATCATGTTTGTTGTTTGCATTTCCCAAACTGTGCTTGCCCCTTGCATTGTGGGATGCAGAGGGGTTACCTGTGGAGACCTGAAGCCATTCAATTTCGGGAATGAGATAATGGTGCCTTAGCTTTACTTTCTTCCTTGAAATTTTCTCTCATAAATAATCTCAATATTTTTGCAGTCGATCAGTAACGTTACAGTAATAGGTAGCTTGAAGCAATTATTTCCATAAGAGTCTTGTTCATTGGACAAAGAACACTTTGTATATATTGTGGAATCCCGATTAACTGAAATAGGAGAAAAACTTTTTCGTTGGCACTTTCGTTGTAGACGCCTGAAGAAGACTTTCGTGCACTTGCTTAGAATATATCGACTTCTCCGTGCATTGTAATCCAAACCAACAAGCTGAATTAAAACATTATGAATGAAAGATGAAAATCTTTGTCACAACACATTATGCTGCTCTTAAAGTTAAGAGCAAAGCAGTCTGTTTAGATTTTTGTGTCTTTGGCATTGTTCACTGAAACTTCATAAATGTTTGAAAAAGTGTTTACTTTTGCACTCATCTATCTTCTATTTCTGGCTTCATAAAAACTGCCTATTTGCAAAATTCCAAAGAATATCTGAAAAAATTGCGTTTGATGACGATCTGCTTGTTTTGTGTCTTTAGTCTTTAATAGGTTTGAGAGAAGCAGGCTAGCCAGCATGTGTCTACGCATTGAAAACGCATATTCAGATAAGGATAGATAAAACACTAGGAATAAATTCAAATAACCAACTAAAATATTACGGGAAATTCCTTGTATCAAAGGTAATTACGATGAAGGGACCTTAAATCTGGTTTGTAATAACAAGAATTCGTTATAACCGCAGTTCGTTATACCGAGAGAATTTGTAAGGAGTTTGTTAGGTAGATTCCAAGGGACTAGATATTAAGTTCAGTATACAAGGAAGTTCGTTATGTCTAGGGTTTGTTGTATCGGGATTTCACTTTATGTTTGCATGCACTTTTCATACTGCAAAGGGGATTTGATGTAACACTTTTCCAAATGTTCGTTAGTATGCATGCGTAATTTTGTATTATTGAAATATGTCTAAATAATCCTTGATTAATTAAGTAAAGCGCTTTATTCAATAGTCTTAAAGAAAGGAGATTACTCTCTATTAATAAATTTATTGATTACTACTCTGTATATATCTTGTACTTTAACTTCATGACTGTTTGAGTTGTATTTATATTACACAAGTCCGCTGTGATTACAGTGTGGAATTGTCGTAGCGTCAAAGAAAGATTTTAGTATCACTTGCTTTCTAAGCGTTTTTTGCAGGAACTTTGTGTAGACATATCTAGTGTTATAGTGTTATTAGCGTTAGTGTGTGTAATATACTCTGTTATGAGCTGTTTTGAGAAAAAGTGCGATATTTCTCGTAATCTTAGACCAGTCCATTGGCACTCCGCATATCACGTATACTATAATTCTGTACTCCATTTCGTATTCGGCTTACTTTGTGTACATATACTACTGAATATAAATTTCACTTACTGCTAAAGTGTCAGGGAAATGGTTAAGCAATGATCTGTCATTCTAGCCTAGTTTGTATCCTGCACAGATCATGATAATATATAACCTATTGTTAGCCAGAGCGAGGCTTAGAAACCGTGGCAGTTCGTGACTTCGGCACGTTTCATTTCATTTATTGCTACAAGCATCCAGGTGCAACTTTCAGTTAAATGGTTAAACCACCCTGTAAACATAATAAAAAAAACCCCAGGGGTGGCACTCAGCATCAAAGCATAAAGGGACGTCAGTCCAGCAACATTTATACATGACCCAGCTATATCAACCTATTTCTGCAAGATCATAAAATATCAGTATTCTGTTCTACAAAAGACCGAAAAGCCAACAAATAATAATTTTGAAAATCAACCGGCTGTACTTCGAGGAAATGCAGAATATTAAATTTCAATAGATTTAATACCTAAAAGTATCAGATCTCAGTTTTAAAACATCTCACAACCCAGAAATATCGAAAACGAAAAATTTCGACCCAAAAGTATCGGACTGACGTCCCGGATTAAGTTTAAAATCCTACATACAATATTTTAATATTTTATTGTAGACAGAGCCAAGTTGATGAAAGAGGACAGAAAAGCTGATGTCTGCTTTCTCATCTAAGTTATTCCGAAGGTAGTGACGATCTCAGTTGCATCACCTTGATACATGCATGGGGTACTCACCACTGAAACTACTGCTTGGTTGTTGGGTAAAATGAACTTCTGATTTATCCCCTTCTAACATTTCACTTTACCCATACAGTATTCAACTCAATTCGATTCAAATTCTACCACAAGTCTTTTTTTATATGACACAGGTTTACAAGAAACCTAGTACTTGACACCCTACATTTTAAGAAACTTTAAGAACTACAAGGAAAGATTTAAGAAACTTCAGAATTTTCTGTATGGTCTGTCACAGTTTCGGAAACACCGTTTACCTCCACGGATTTAACAAGTTTCTAGTACAGTGTGTTTTATGTGCAAAGCCTTATGGGCACCACATAAGACAGTGTTTTCTCCATTAAGTTTTCCATTTTGCTTTCGTCGTCACTGCAATTTGTTCTTTGACTTAGGGGACTTTTTACAGAAATTTTTAGAACTATAGTTCTGTAACATATAACATAAAATCAAATGTAATACTCTTAAGTCCCTAATAGACTGGCAGTTGGAATAGTGGGGGGTGGAAGTGTCCTTAAAACTTAATAAACGGGGTGGTTGGAATAACCGGGATGGGTGGAAAATTTATCTTATTATAATAGCTATGTATGGGTTTTACAACTTATTTCAACTGTAAACAAATTGGAAAACACGACCTTCTCAGGTTACTTACAACTCAGTGGAATTAAAGACACAAAAATAATAAACCGGGGTCTGGAATATAGATGTCTTCGGTGAACTTTTTTTCAAAAAAATGATAAGCGGAGGGGGATGTTTATTCGGGACTGAAGAGTACTAGGGGTGTACTATTGCTTTTCTTTCTCGGAGCCAATACGGCAGAAAACTGCGGAGGAGATAGAAATTACTACACAAAGTAGTAAGTCCATACGGGACCTTTTTAATGCCATTCTCGACGAAGTGGCGTGTTACTCATTGCAGTGTGCGAGTAGATCAGGAGGACAGTAACAGTGACCACCATGGCGGTAACTGCAGCACAGCTTCTGGATGAGTTGATGGGAAAAGATAGAAACAGAACTCCCGGGGAGCCAAGCTCAAGAATCCACTGGTCAGACAATGAGGTGAGTAACTAGAAGGCCTTCTTGAGACGTCAGTGACTAGGCCAGCACACAACAGCTTCTTTCACTTATTATATTAATGTACTGATGATCATGATTATGGGTACATCAAATAAGATTTTGATCCAAGATATGGCTCAGGGGAGAGACACTAATTCATAGGGAGCTAATGAAAATTAAGATGGTTTTTGAAGATATTTATGTTTGCAATGTAGGGTAGGTTGGAGAAACTATCATAGTTGGAACAGAGATTAAAAGAGCTTTGAAATAAGCAATCACTAGGCCCTCTGGCACAACTGGAACTAAAGTTATTAATGTTTTACTATTTAGGGGTCGTGGATCAGGGTGAAATGGGGGGGTGGGATTCTTTAGTAGCTGATTTCTCAGCCCTTTTCAAAGGTATTAAGCTTAAATGTGGTGCATAATCTTTTCGCGTCATTAGAAACAAGTCTGTTAGTTATGGACAGAATTACAGATACATCTAGATACTTCCCTGCTAGATAGTGAGGGTAAATTTATGCTTTCAAATTGTTGATCTCATATGGAATTGCCCAGAAGCCCCCTTACCACTGATCGTAGATTGCGATTTGATATCAACTCTGAAGTCCCTGTTTACATGTTGCGAGTTTGAAATCATGCATCAGCCTGAGTGAGGGTTTTGGGGAGGGTTTTTGTCATGGTAAGGGCTAGAGTTTGGGTTAGGTTCAGGGTCAGGGTTAGGGTTAGTTATAGAATGGATGGAAATTGCTTGATGGACACGGGGATTTCAAAGTTCATATGGAGTGTGACTTGATATGCATTGATTGGTTGTAGGACCTTGTGTTGTAGCTAAATTATAGAGAGGTTAGGATTATGTATTAACTTGCAGGTTGTGTTGCACTTTTTGCCATCTAATTTGACTCATGCAGACTTATTTCATAAGTATTGTAAAGTAATTTGGCTGTTACCCCAAACTGCAAATCGACTATGGAGTGAAATGTCATTCGATTGTTGTCATATAACTGATCACTAGTTTGATGCACAAGTTTATAGGTATGCCATATTATTCTGAAGGAATTTTTGAGTAGTCATAGGTAATTTGTAGTTCTTAAGATGAATTTGAATTAACTTTGAGGATAGCACTTGTTGAAGAAGGACAGTACATTGTTAATTTTTGAACCTTCGCTTGGGGGTGCTCGGTCATTTGAGGTGCTCATGATGTGCAGATCATCTTCAGATAACTGGGGTAGCCAAGTTCTCCTTTATTGCTGCTCTTTTTGTCATCTTCCACTTCAAAGAAGAAAGCTTAATTCAATCTCTACCTACTATTCTTTTTGTTTCAATTTTGTGGGGTAGCATGTGATAATGTTTGTTTCATTTTAGATGTGTAAATACTTTCTTTGTGGATTTTGTCCTCATGAGCTTTTCACAAATACAAAAGCAGACTTAGGTATGTATTTGATGGTGATATATCCTCTCAGCTAATTACTTTTTCATATTTATCTGATTTTTAGTGTTTTAGAGCTGGTTTTGCTATTTTCATTTCAATATCACATGAAGATGGGGAAGCATTCTGTAGCATTCCATACTGGTATGCTGTACGATGCTTTTGCATTTTTGTATAATAGTGAAGTTCTGCAGTACTGGCAGACTATTCAAGTGGAGTTTGTCTCAGCATATTGCATATATAGAGGGTAGACAGGATGAGCTTCTCTAATGCTATCTGATAATTTGTATTCAAATGCCACTGAATTAGAATGTTTTTGAGTGCTAAAACTATAGCATTGGAAATTCTTTGATGCATCGTGTTAGGTGACATGCTGGGTGTGATACCAAGCATTTAGCTGCAGGGGCCCAGGGGTCGAGACCAGAGCTATAGAATGGGGCCTAGGGGCCTGAGCTTCCTTCTCATTTCTTGTTTTTTGGATAGTCACATAGTATGAATCAGACTATGACATCATCAAATTTTCTTTTTGACCACACTCTTTATGCAAGGATGGGCCCCCCTCCTACAGAAATTAGTTCTACACTTGTCTAGACCCCTGCCCCTTTCCTGAAGAAGTTGAAAGTGCCTTTTTCCTGTAAAATTATTAAACTGTGTATTACAGTTTTTACTAAGTAGATCTGCTCAAAATCACCATTAACTTGAAGGAATTAAATCAAGAAAAGTCACACTACTTCTTTCATATCTAACTGTTAAAGTGATATTCCTAGCTACATCTTACTTGAAAATTTTTTCTGTATGCTTTTTTGTGGATAAAAGTCCTGCCCTTTAAAATTCCTATTTGCATGCTTGGACACATCCTGTATTGATTTGAAGCTTTAATAGACCTATATATCATATCTGTCTTGGTATACACATTATTTTTGATGGATTATGGATAGTTGAGTACTTTGATGCAGTATGCCATGGGAGCCATTAGAGAATTCGGGTTTTGGATTTGGCACTGATGTTCTCAAACTGGAAAAGTTGATCACCTTCTTTGATCCTCACCTATGGTGCCATGTTTTTCAGGTGCTTGTCCAAAAGTACATGATGAAGCACTGAAGAAAGAGTAAGTAGAAATTTCAGAATCATATCTTTGCTTATATTTTGTATTTTACTTTTTGAAATAATGAGAGTTTATTTATTATATATTTCTTTTGTTAATCTCACTTATTTTTGTCAGCCTTCCATTGAAAGTACTTTTTCTTCATTAGAGTGATGTCCTAGTTAATCTTTGAAGACCTATTTTTTAGATATGAGAAAAGCAGCAGAAGAGGGTCTATGGGATATGAAGAGACTTTCTTCAGATTTTTACAAGGAATCATGTCAGACGTTGAGAGACGAATCCGAAGGGGACATGAGCGACTTGCATTAAATGCCAAAAAAGAGCAGGTATTTTCTTTTGTGCATGTTGATGATGCTCTTGTGTTTGCCTCAGTTGTTTTAGATGTCTCATTGGTGAACTTATATATATATATATATATATATATATATATATATATATATATATATATATATATATATATATATATATATATTTATATATATATATATATATATATATATATGAAAAGTCTGTTGGTACTACAGAACTTCACTACAGCACGAAAAAGCGGTACCATGTTTTAACCATACTGAAAAGCTTTTTTTTTTCGTCCGACACTCGTCAGAGTATGAAACGTCGGATAGCGACCGAAAGGTGAACCGAAATTTATAGCCAGATATGCGGGTACACGTGATATGATGAATAATGTGTCCAGTTAGCCATATGATTGGCCTCTTGGCACCTATTCACCATTGTTTACTAGAAGAGTCCAAGTGAGAAAATGAACTCTTTTTGTTTACACAAGACTGGGTTTTGAGTCTTTATGTAAACTGATTCCAAAACACTTAAATGAAAGGACGATCTTGCTTGCCCAATGATCCGAAAATTATCGTCTGAATATGTTTTGGCGCATTCTGGGTTTTTAATGAGATGTTGTCCTATGGGGACATTCCATATCAAGTGTAACCAAAAAAAAGTCAAATCTGGAGTCAATGTCATGGATTTTGTTTAGATTTCCCTATGTTTCTCAGCTGGTTAAATGAAAAACTAAGTGAAATTTTTGTTCGGATTGGTTATGTGGTTTAGGAGTTATAACCGGTTAAAGTTTTGAGAAATGCGGTCAATAACTAATGACCGACTGAGACCAGAAGTCAATAAAACCAGTTCTATGTACCCTACAGAGTTGGGAATAGGCTCATTTGAAAGCTCTTGTCATCTAGAAACTGAAATTGCCACTATAAAACATCCATTTTTGATGCCTGGTAGCCTAACATTGATATGAAAGTTTTGACCTTTGACCCTGACCGGGAGGCAATTTCAAAATTCAAAAAAAAATTTTTTTTAGGTAGTGCAAGTTATAAGCAACATTCTCTGAAGTTTCCAAGATGGGCTGATAATGGGTCTAGGAGCAGTGCCTCCTTGATCACTGACCAGTCAGAAGCAGTTTTGAAAATTTTTGAGATTTTTCAACATTTGAAATTTGGGGACTAAAAGCTCGAAGTGATCAGTGATGAAATTTCTCAACAGAGTTTGAAACTTATTTAAGTGAAGTTTTCATGATCTCATTTTTATACCATTAAGGTATCTTTGCCTTTGAAAGACTCGAAGAAAGAAATGTGGAGAGCGATAATAATAATTCAGGGTGCACATTGCTTACTTTTAGAGGGATGTGTAACTCGAAGTGTATTCTTTTCATAGACTTTTAGCAGTGGGCATCTAGCTTTCATTTTTTCATTATGATTCACAGTATATAGAAGATAACTTGAAGCGTCTGCCAAGGCTAAATCTTGCTGCAATGTCTCCTAGCTACTCACTAATGGCACTTCTTTGTGGCACTTCTTTGCTACTAGTCATAGCAAGGGACCTTCTGATGGCATAGGTGGGACAATAAAAAGGGAAGCCACTAGAGCAGATGTCCAGCGTCCTTATGACGACCAAATCCTATCCCCTCATCAGCTGTTCCAATTCGTAGCTGCCAATCTGTAGGGAATAAATGCAGAGTTTGTAGATTCTGAGGAATGGAATGCAGAAGAGCAACTCATTCTCAACAGGTTTGCAACTGCCAGAGCAATTGCAGGCGCACGAAACTTAAACTGTTTTATGCCAATTTCAAGATCTTCCTTGCATGTTAAAGAATACAGTGGCAGCAGCATATATAGAGACGTCTCCATCAGACATGGAGGTCACGAAGTTGTCAAAGACAATCAGATAAGAGGGTACATTGCTGTCGAGTATGATTGCAAATGGTGGGTCGCTTATGTGTTGGAAGTTTATAGTGAATGTTGTGAAGTAAAGATTAGCTATTTGCATCCACATGGTCCAAATCCATCTTTCTTTCACCTGAGGCATGCAGAGTTCCTTGTCATTGATACATCTGATGTACTTACATCACTTCATACAAAAACAAGCATTGGTCGTACATACATGTTATCTAAGGATGAAAGTCAGCAAGCAACACTGACCATACAAAGAAGATATAATCACGGTTGAAACTGAATAATGCTAAAAGTGGACGAGTAGCTGGAATTAAAGCAGTAACCACAGTTCTCCATAAGATGTTTGATTTTGACATTCTTAGGCTGGGTGCTGTTGGAGTATTCTTAATTTTGGGTAAATCCCTGCCTGATATGTCTTGTAAGAGATATTCTTAAACCATGTATTTCTATATTTAGATAAAAACCTCTCATGCTCTGACCTGATGTCAAGAAGCTGTGCATTCATATCATTGTTGATGTATCTAAGTGGGAATATCACTTCATCCCCTTTTCCATCACTAGTCTTTTTCAACTACGAATAATACAAACTCAAAGTTCCTCTAAGTAAGCAATGTGCACCCTGAATTATTATCATCGCTCTCCACATTTCTTTCTTCGAGTCTTTCAAAGGCAAAGATACCTTAATGGTATAAAAATGAGATCATGAAAACTTCACTTAAATAAGTTTCAAACTCTGTTGAGAAATTTCATCACTGATCACTTCGAGCTTTTAGTCCCCAAATTTCAAATGTTGAAAAATCTCAAAAATTTTCAAAACTGCTTCTGACTGGTCAGTGATCAAGGAGGCACTACTCCTAGACCCATTATCAGCCCATCTTGGAAACTTCAGAGAATGTTGCTTATAACTTGCACTACCTAAAAACAATTTTTTTTTGAATTTTGAAATTGCCTCCCGGTCAGGGTCAAAGGTCAAAACTTTCATATCAGTGTTAGGCTACCAGGCATCAAAAATGGATGTTTTATAGTGGCAATTTCAGTTTCTAGATGACAAGAGCTTTCAAATGAGCCTATTCCCAACTCTGTAGGGTACATAGAACTGGTTTTATTGACTTCTGGTCTCAGTCGGTCATTAGTTATTGACCGCATTTCTCAAAACTTTAACCGGTCATAATTTCTAAACCGTACAACTTAGACCGTTGAAATTTTCAGAAAGTATGCATTTCATCTGTAGTAAACTAGAAGCAAAATTTGAGGGAAATACAGAAGGTTGTCATTTTTTTGCTGGTTACACTTCATATGGAATTACCCTATGGCCGAATCACTTTTCATTTTAGAATTAGAGTTTTTACACATACGAGGTGGCTGTTCCCTTATTGTAGTGTTTTTCTTCCTGATGCTCGTGGGTATATGTTGCTTTATTCTGTCAGCTAGTCTCTGCGTAGTGCGTCCTACGTACCGAGCTTCACATCGGCATGAAAATTCATAAACTACACAACTTTTTTGAGTGGTAGGAACGCTATCTTTTTTAGCAGATGGTAGCATGACCTTAGTATTGTAGACCACACGAGGTTTCACAGCATAGAAACAGGATGTAATGGCTTTGTTAATTTGGTTTTCAAATCTTGATGAAACATTACCAATCCAGGGCAATTTTAGGTAAACTGGGCACTTCTCAGAAGAGAAAGTGCCCAGTTTACCTAAATTTGCCCTGGATTGGTAATGTTTCATCAAGATTTGAAAACCAAATTAACAAAGCCATTACATCCTGTTTCTATGCTGTGAAACCTCGTGTGGTCTACAATACTAAGGTCATGCTACCATCTGCTAAAAAAGATAGCGTTCCTACCACTCAAAAAAGTTGTGTAGTTTATGAATTTTCATGCCGATGTGAAGCTCGGTACGTAGGACGCACTACGCAGAGACTAGCTGACAGAATAAAGCAACATATACCCACGAGCATCAGGAAGAAAAACACTACAATAAGGGAACAGCCACCTCGTATGTGTAAAAACTCTAATTCTAAAATGAAAAGTGATTCGGCCATAGGACAACATCTCATTAAAAACCCAGAATGCGCCAAAACATATTCAGACGATAATTTTCGGATCATTGGGCAAGCAAGATCGTCCTTTCATTTAAGTGTTTTGGAATCAGTTTACATAAAGACTCAAAACCCAGTCTTGTGTAAACAAAAAGAGTTCATTTTCTCACTTGGACTCTTCTAGTAAACAATGGTGAATAGGTGCCAAGAGGCCAATCATATGGCTAACTGGACACATTATTCATCATATCACGTGTACCCGCATATCTGGCTATAAATTTCGGTTCACCTTTCGGTCGCTATCCGACGTTTCATACTCTGACGAGTGTCGGACGAAAAAAAAAAGCTTTTCAGTATGGTTAAAACATGGTACCGCTTTTTCGTGCTGTAGTGAAGTTCTGTAGTACCAACAGACTTTTCATATATATATATATATATATATATATATATATATATATATATATATATATATATATATATATATATATATATATATATATATATATATATATATATATATATATATATATATATATATATACAGTAGAACTCGCATAATTCGGATCGGCTTTATCCGGATTTCGGTGTATTCCGGACAGAATTACTAAGTCCAATTAATTTCCTATTGAATTGTACTAAATTAATTCCCATTATCCGGATTTCCTAGTCCGGATAAATGCATAAACCGGACTATATGTTTGGGCAATTATGCTATTCTTTTACCATAGTCCGGATAAATGATCTTAGAAATATGTCAATGAGCACAGGTGTATTCTTCACTGTATTACCATATCCTAACTGCATACATTATAACCAATAAGTGACATGAATTCCTGCTTCAAGCAGAGGCCAGCGTGTTGGCAACACTTTAAAACAATACACTTTCATAATTATCATGACTTCATAGCGAAAGCATACAGATCGTACGTACCAAGAGAAATATAGAGTAATTAAATTTTGCGATGAGAATCCGGGAATAAAAAGAAGCGACATAGCGTTAAAGTTTGGAATAAAACCACAGACTTTAAGGCATATGATGAAAGTAGAAACGAAGAAAAAAGTTTTTAATGTTGTAGAAAATCCGCCAGATGCAAGAAAGGGTACAATAAAGCGTGTAAAAAATGTACGTTTTCCAACATCGAAGCCGCTTTTATTATTTGTCTCCGTCAGTATTGTACCGATCCGGATTTGAAAATTGATGGAGACATGCTTGTAGCAAAGGCTGACTATTTCTGAAGGAAATGGGTTGTGAAAGTTCGGAAATGACCTCGGGATGGATCCACTGATGTAGAAAACGCTACGGAATGGGGGAAATTTTGAAATCAAGCGAAGCAGGGGATACTGAAGTGTGAAAGAGTGGAAGGTAGGAAAACTAAAGGAGATCCTAAAGTTGTATGAACCAGAGAACATTTTTAGTGCTGATGAAACCGGTCTGTTCTGGCCACTGTTACAAGAAAAAGCCTAGGATTCATCGGTACAAAGCAGCATGGTGGTAAAAAAACAAGACTAGGATTACTGCATTAGTTGCGGCAAACATGACTGGAAGGAAAAAATTGCTGCTGATAGTGGTGGGCAAAAGCCAAAAGCCTCTGGCTTTCAGAAATGTGCTTCATATTCTCGTTACTTACAGGGCAAATAAGAAAGCGTGGATGACAAGGGAACTGTTCACTGAATGGTTAATGAAACTAGACAGACAGATAAAACTTAAACATAGAAAAATTGCAATGGTAGTCGACAACTGCACAACCCATGCGTCAATAGGTATTCAGGAGTGACTTGAATTATGACATTGTACGTGAATCCGAAATATGCTGGGAGTGATCTCCAAACAACAACACAAATTTAACGGGGTCACAGAAAAAATTTTAGCGTAATCCGGATTTGCTTTAATCCGGACGAATTTTGGCGGTCCAATTAGATCCGGATTATGCGAGTTCTACTGTATATATATATATATATATATATATATATATATATATATATATATATATATATATATATATATATATATATATATATATATATATATATATATATATATATATTTATATTTATATTTATATTTATATTTATATTTTTTATATATATTTATATTTATATTTATATTTTTTATATATATTTATATTTTTATATATATTTATATATCTATGGCCAAGTAGATGGTGTCGCTATGGGCTCTCCACTTGCCCCTGTGTTAGCTAATTTATTCCTTGGACATCATGAAAATATTTGGCTTAATAAGTATCAAGGTCCTTCTGTTCAGCTTTATCGATGTTATGTTGATGATACTTTTTGTCTTTTCAATACTAAGCAAGATGCCTTGTCATTCTTTGATTTTCTCAACTCATAGCACCTTAACATCAAATTCACTATTGAAAAGGAAACTAACCAGATGTTGTCTTTTCTTGATGTCTGTGTTGATAATAAAGACCCATCTTGTCTCTTAACGTCATTACATCGCAAAAATACATTTACTGGTTTACTCACTAACTTTTTCAGCTTCACTTCCTTTTCTTATAAGATTGATCTTATTCGTACTTTAGTGGATAGAGCCTACAGAATTAATAATACTCTTCTCAAATTTAATGATGATGTTAAAAAACTTTATTTTGTTTTTAAAAAGAGTCAATATCCTGAATATCTAATAAGCCGTGTAGCCAATTCGTATCTTGGTAATCTTCGTAGTTCTAACGCTTCAACTTCATCTACTGATATTACCACTGCTTATTTCAAATTGCCATATCTTAAGCTCTCCAATTTTACTCAAGGTAAAGTGCATATGCTTGTTAATAAATACTGTAACAGCATTAAAATAAAGTTAGCCTTTTCTTCCTTTAAGGTTAAAAATTTGATCTCGGTTAAAGATTATGTCCCCAGATCACTCCGCTCTTATGTAGTGTATAAATTTAAATCTGCCGGATGTAATTCCGTGTATATTGGCGAAACAAGCCGACATTTATCTATTCGAGTGCGAGAGCATTTATTTACTGATAAAAATTCAAATATTTTTAAACATCTTAAAGGTTCAGTTGTTTGTAAAGAGGCATATAACGATAGTTGTTTTAAAGTGTTGGATTCTGCAAACACTTCTTTTAAACTTAAAATTAAAGAAGCGTTACATATTCAATGGGAAAGACCTGATTTAAATAAGCAGATTCAGCATTATAGCTTTTCATTAACCGTTCTTACCTGTTTTCGCTACATTGATTCCTTTTTCGATTAATAAATTTGATTGATGATTTAACGTTTGTTTATGTACCAAGAAATTTTTCTTTGTAATTAGCAACTGATGATGGATTGGAACAATCCGAAACATGTCTTGCAAACTTAAAAGCATTGTTGTATTTTTTCGCCTTATATCTACACTTATATCATCGAGAAATTTTGGGAATATATATATATATATTTAAATATATGATATGTGTTTAGTCTTGAAAAATTTTTGCCCATTTGTAACAAACTCTAGGAATCTACTTGACATTTGATTATGCATAGTGTAATCCATATGATGCTTATTCTCAGGATTTGAAAGCTGCTAAAGGTGATGATGAAAAGATTTCCATGATAACTGATCATATCAGCCAACTTCTGAGTGAAGTGAGTTATAATTTTTTTCCCATCCATTTGTTGTTATCTATGAAGGTCCATAATAGAACACACCATACCTATTGTCTTTGGTATACCTGCCCTCAAATATGCCCCCCATCAAATAAGCCCCCACTTGTAAAGTAATTTCTGACAAATAAGCCTCTGGTGACTTGATCAAGTCATTATGGTACATGCACTGCACCCTCAACCTCTGAATTTGTTGCTTTGGATGAGAAAATGGGAACCATATATACATACGTACAAATATGCAGTCAAACCAATTGAGATAAAATGCTGTGTAATTTTATACATTGTATGGTCTTGGTTTTGTTCAATCTCTTTAGAACTGTCATTTTACATTTCTTCTAGTAGATTGCATTTATTGTTACTTTCATGTTTTCGTTTTTGTCATTGTAGTCTTTGGAGTAGGAGAGATGATTTTGGTAATAATTTTGATATTTATTGGTGAAAATTGACGTATTACTTATGAAAGATGTGGTATCAGAGGTGGTTGAGACAAATTACCCTCTCTCATCTTGCCATTTTAATTTGTAGATTGAAACTCTTGGCTCTGAGGGTAAAGTAGAGGAAGCACAAGGTGTTATGAAGCTAGTTGATCAACTGAAAGAAGAAAAGGAGACACTTGTACAAATGGTAGGCTATTTGTTGCAAATTTTTGCTGTGTAAATCGGGTTACTTCTTGTATGTTTCTCAAAGCTGTTACACTATTGATTGTCAATTGTATTGGGATCAGCATTGGGATTGAGAGATGTGGATGTCAAAGCAGTCTTACACTCTAAAGCTGCATGTTTTATATTTGCCCTGCCAGCTGTCTTCATTGCTCAGTTGTTTCTGAAGATTTTATTGTATCGTTGAACTGTTTAGAATGAAAGTATAGTAACTGAGAGTTGAAGATCCTCCAGTTGATCAGTCTTGTGATATGCTTGTTTAAGATTCTTCTAAGCAATGTCACATATGACACTTAAGCATGCCTCAAATTTCTTCCAAACCATGTAGGCTATCCAGATTGTTTCAGGCCAGTTTGTTGTGATTATGGTTTTGAATGTTTTCCTTATTGGTATGCTTTGTGATAAGGATGAAATCAAATAGTGACATACTTGTTTTTCACTTTTTGTACAATGTAGCAACTATTGGAGACACAAAGCTAAAAATTATAATCATTGACATAGATGAACATATAAACTTTGGCTAGAGTCACCAGCAGCAAGTGAATCAAGGGGCATGGGCCTTAATATATAAGAAGATGAACAATACTAGAGCAGAGAACTGTGAGGCAGGATAGACTATGAGAATCTTCTATGTCCCACGGTATATCTCATTTTATATTCTGCCTCATGGTTCTCTGCTCTAGTGATTTTCATTTTCTTATATATATTGAGACTTTTGCCCTTGGGTTCACTCGCTATTGATGACTCTATCAAGAGCTGAAATGTTTGTTTAGGTCACATTTGATGTCACTGTTTAGGTCTTACCTGTTTTTTTTCATTGAGTTTGGTCTTAAGCTTTATGCCACCATTACCTTCCATGTTGTATAATGATTATATGAAGTGAAAGAGCAATGATATCTCCATTTGTCGGCATCCTCATCATATCTTTCATAGCAAGGCTGTGATTTCCAAACTTAGAATTTTTTGTCTGACAAATGACGGTATATATATATGTTACTTTGATGACAGTATTTGCTATAGTTTCGGTCACCTAGATTCTCTCATTGTCTTACAGCATAAATTGCTTAAGGGTTATATAGCGTGTTCTGCTATACATGCATCCTTTGATGTAGCATTTAGGTGATCACTCATTTTCATTCCTTGCTAAAAGTGAAGGTGTTAATGCAAGGAGTGTATCTATCCTATACTCATTCTCAGCCTCTAAATGCTTCATACCATAAAGTTTCGAATGACAATTCTCTTTAAGAATACTGATGATTGGATGGAAAGAATCAATATTGTCAAGGTTAGGGGTTTTTGTATTGTGTGCATCTTTAATTTCATTTTGTTTTTGTTTGTGTTTTTTATTTTTTTATTTTTATTGTTTTTATGCCACTACACTAAATAACACAGATACTGACTAATCTGAGTCAACCACAGTGGGAAAGGACACATGGTTATCTAGTCCCCACTGCGGTTGATTCTTACAATATTTATTCTAGGTTGATTAAACAAACCAACAACACCATTCACTCACTTACAGCTACAGCACAAAACTACTACACTACTGCACACTATATACCATTTCACAGGACTACACTTACAATCTTTAATTTCTCACATGGGATAGACAGCGTAGGGTCCCCTGCACCACTCTGCATACACCTCAGTTAAGAGTTTTAATGTTCATTAAGAAGCTATAGAGTTAAATACTATGAAGCTTTTCAAATTTGATAATAGATCATTGTGGAGTACTGTTGAAGAGGCATGTCTTGTGTGTTCATTGGGGCATAATGTTGTATATTGTAATGTTTTATATTTTGGTGACTCTGAAAGGGTTCATTCAGAAAGTGGTAGACTGAGTAGCAGTAACATTTATTGCAGTGGATGTGACAAATAGATGCTCTAAGTAGAGGCTACAGCCTTTGAGCCTTAGAAAAGCTGGGACAGAAGAGTGAAACAAAGCTATATTGATTGAACACACACACGCACACACACACACACACACACACACACACACACACACACACACACACACACACACACACACACACACACACACACACTCTCACTCACTCACTCACTCACTCACTCACTCACTCATACACACACACACTCACACGCGCGCGCACACACACACACACACACACACACACACACACACACACACACACACACACACACATACACACACACACACACACACGCACACACACACACACACACACACACATGCTTACACACTCACACACTCACATACTTGTTGATTATGTTCTGGCTCTGTACCCAGAAAGTGAACAAAAAAATCCTTGTTCCTTTCGATCCGACATAGATGTCTGTGGTACATATCCCACAGGTTCAAAAAGTTTTAGTTTCATTTCATTGGAGATAAATATCATAGAAATAGAAAGAATGCCAATTTTGATGAAAAAGTGCATGGTTTCATATACATTGCTAGAGATAATGAAGATTATGAACAGTATTCATGCACTGCAGGTTTTTATTTTCCCCTGGAAATTGGGCCTAGTTTGCCAAGCAGGTTTATAATTTCACATTTTACTTCATCTCGCTAGGTTTCGAGTGATATTTCACTTCAAGTTAAGTCTTGAGCAGTGTTTATTTCCCTCTGCTGTCCCAAGGGAATATTAGTTACTAGTATTGTTATTTGAAAATGTTGTTGTACTAGTTGGTTTCCTATTAACTGAATTTTACTTTTTTAGAGCAAACTGAACCCAATGTCATCTCAAGAAAAGCAAATGGAGGTCTGTGAAACCTGTGGTGCTTTCTTGATAGTCGGGGATGCACAGTCAAGAGTGGATGATCACTTACAAGGTAAACAGCACGTTGGATATGCAAGAATCAAGGCAGCTGTTGATGAAATGAAGGTAAGTGGGCAGTATGTTTTTTGTGTTCCAGAAATGACTTAACAAAGGCTTTGGAAAGAGTTTAAAGGTATCTCCTTATACTCATTGCTTTGCTGCCAAAAGTGCAATTATTGAGGGGATCACTCTGAATTGAGATTTGTTGTACTTGATGAGCATGCACAGTGCCAGCATACGGGCTTGTAATTGTTATTAATCCTTAGGCGGTTATTGCAATGTTTGTATTAGATTATCGCTTTCATTCATGAGGAATTCTAATGATTTCCTTCCAACCAACTAAGTTGTATTGGATTTGCAATATAGTTGAAGTTCGATTTCTTGATTCCCCAGTAATTCAAATATATGCTACCTCAAACGAATTCTCAAGCTCCCTTGTTCAGACACTTTAGAAGTACTACCTGATATCTTGAGCATAGTTCGATTTTCCATGGGAGTTTGAGTTACTGAATGTCAACGGTATTAGTTCACATACATGAACACTACATATATTCTTAAAGTGCTTGATGATTCCGCTTAAATGGAAGAACTAGCAAGGAAAATTCATTGGGAAATTATTATCCAGACTATGCCCTAAAGTCCTTTTACGTTGAGTCCTGATTTATGTGTAGAACGGATTGATTCACACAAGTAGAATGTTATGGTTATACAATGAAAAGTGATTTACCTTATCAGTGAAATTTTGAATAGAAATATCGCCCAAGTATTCCCAGTCATAAAAATACCTTTTGCCTCTGGTAGTTAAAAGCAACTCATTTAGATATATAGACCAATTGGTTATCACTGAGGTTGTTTCTAATTTAGCAAAGTCTTCGATTCAAAGTGCATTATCTAAGGGATGCATTAACTCCTTGTCACAATGGATTAATCAAATTTAGAAACAGAACTAGATGAAGGATTTTCGTATTTCTCACCTGAAGTTAGTTTTGTTTTGCTATTTATAGTTGTGGAATTTCTCTTGGGGGAATGAAAATTAGCTGTAGATAGACTTTTGTATAAAAAACTTTTATTGCACATATTGCCAGAATCCCAAAAGCGAAACTATGCACATTATTTCACGCTTGCTTCAACATTTCATATCGTATTGCACTCTTGTTATTTTAATTTTTCTTTATCATACCTGAACTTAAAATTCGGTTGTATATGTCCTGCTAAGTTCCAACGGGGACTTTTGAAGGAGAAGTAGCGTTTCAGATGCACCGAGAAATGCAAGAAGATTCTCAAAGGTATAATTTACTCTGTCCTAAGGAAAGCAAATCTCCATAGATAGGAGTGAATACATGTACATCGGGAATGTACAGAATTTTTCATTTTCCTTTCATGTTATGTCCCTTGATATGTCTGACAGTGTTGCTCTTTGAAATAATGAACGATCCACTGAATGAATGAGCAAATAAACTAGCATGAGTTGGTGAATGTTTAAAGTAGCGAATAAATAACTTGATTTAGTTTCAGAGATCTGTGTAACTATTCAGTGCAATGATGATGATGTCGCTACTTTGACAAAGGGTTGTAGTTTTGTTTGGCTTTGCACAGCTGAGTTATTATTTTTAATTTGATAGCAACTTATTTTGGGTCACTCAGTCTCATACCAGCGTGTAGAAACTTCAGTACGGCTCTTTTATCAGTAGCTTACGTATCGGGCAGCACGGACGTCGTGAGAGGGTAACGCTCTCAAGGAATTATTGTATTTCAATTTTTTACTTAATATTTCTACAGCTTATATAACAACGGTTGAGAACAGGATTGATTCATGTTGTTGATGTTCGATTGAACAAGAGAAGAGTTAGCAATGTGGCCTAGAGGTATTTTAACGATATTTATGAGCCGCGAGAAAATGGATCAATGTTTGCTAAATTGCCCATCTTTGACATTTAATGTTACTTCACAGCCGTAAGATGTAACCAGTAGCTACTCAGTGAGGTGATTGTTTGAGTGATCTGGAAGTGAAGTCTGTTATCACTATTTTGTAGGGTCAGTCCCAAATATCTCTTAGCTTTGTTTGAATATCCTTTCGTGTGGCCTTCGATCAAGAATTTAATTATGTTTGTTTCATGACATGAAAGCTCTTCTATGTAAAAGACCTCTAGATGTATTAATGCCATAGTAAACTTTTATTTTCCGAGTGTTTATTAATGCCGTGTGGCAAATTTATGGAATTATGTAATATTTCACCATCCGATGGTTTTCGATAGATCTCTCTCCATTTTCACTCCCTCTTTCGCTTCTTGTTCTCTCGCCTCTCTCTTTCCAGACCGATCCTACAATGTCTGTAAATAATGATAAAGTATCATATAATGGATCATATACTGCACACTGTGGCGGAGTTTTCAGAGCTTTTTGACTAAAATGTTAGACTTTTTACTTCATTCCCTTTATAACTTACAGTATATAGAACTTTGATTGCAAAAACGTCGCGTTAGGGACTATACCTCAAGCATCACATCACGGAACATCTCTCAAACAATCACTGCACGGAGTAGAATGAAGTCAAAGTTCATCAAGTAGTTGCTTCTATTTCCACTACGAAGTGGTATTGTAACTTACCCCATGTAAGGACGATATTCTTTTCTGACGCGGTGGAGCTTTCGCTAAAGTTTTGCACCATTGTCTGGTTGCTTCATTAGGAGCCAGTTAGTTGCAGTGTGTTTGGATTTTTTACAGGAAGGGAAATGGAGATTGAAACTTCGTGAAGAACGTGAGAAGATCGGAAGATCAGAAGATAATCAAGGTAAGGAGCCCAAAAGTGGTAGAATTGAGAGTAGGAGTGACAGCAGGGAGGGATCCCGTCGAAGAGAACGTGAGCGTAGTAGGGAAAGAAATCGCAGTAGAGAAAGGAGGGATAGAGATCGTAGTCGGGATCGTCGTCGGGACAGAGACAGGAGAAGAAGCCGTAGTAGGGAGAGAAGGAGTCGCAGTCGGGACAGAAGAAGCAGAAGTAAAGGTCGGCGAAGCAGGAGTCGTGATCGGTATAGACGAAGGGATTCAAGGGATGTACGACGCAGTAGAAGTAGAGAGCGACGCAGGAGGTCAAGAAGCCGAGATAGGAGACGTAGCCGTAGTAGAGACCGTGGCAGGGATAGAGAAAGAGACCGTAGAGTGAGCAAAAGCAGAAGCCGCAGCCGTAGCCGTGACAGCAGAAGACGTAGCCGGAGTCGTGACCGACACCGAAGCAGAAGCGGTTCTCGCAGTAATAGTCGCAGGCAAAGCAACAGGAACAGTGTCGACTCGGACCGATCAGAAAGTAGAACGGAAAACTCAGATAGAAGAGAAAACGAGGCTGGTTCACGAAAAGCTGAAAAGGAAGAGGGGGTCGCTAATGGCGATCAGGAGATGCAAGAGGCCGGAGATGATTAGAGAGGTATCGTTAGTTATTGAACGTGTTCTTTAAATACTTGTTTAGTTGCTTTTTAACTGTGAACTCTCGTAAATATCGATAAAGGCACAAAAGCTATAGGCATTTGGGTAAATGAAACAAACGAGAATTCTTGAAAGGCAGTGATACTACTAGTGCTAAATAGATTTGGGGATGGGTATGCGCGTGAGAATGGGAGAGGCTTATTGTGCCACTTTTCAATAGCGCTCTCTTCACTTGGGCTTGCAGGAACATGTTAGTTCAGGTCGTCCTTTTCACGTCTATGTGTGTAACTTGGAGTTATTTTGATGTTTAGATGTCTTGTCAAGTCTGCGCATACTTAAATCTGTCTTGTGCAATAGAAGGCAATCTTTCAATCGCCGATTGGCCCCATTGGATTATGTTTATTGTGATATTGTTTATATTGTTTGCCATTTAGTAAGCTTTTAGCAAATAGAAAAAACGGTTTCATAAGTTTTTGTCGTAATCTATCGTTATTTTACCTTCTGCTATAAAGTGAAGCGATAGTTATTTTGGAAACTCGTGTCATATTTTATCAAGAGCATTGCAATAAAGCAATTTGACAAGCATAACTGTCATAGCTTGAGAGATGGCCTTACGTTTTCCTGACACGTTCCTTTTTTGGACAGTTTAATTGAAGGAGATAGTACAGAAAGTAGTTGTGAACATTGAGATGGGGTGGGTGTTACATGACGCATTATAAAAGTGGAAAGAGTTTGCGAAGGTGTGTGCTACATGGGTTGTTCTAATTCCCAAATTTGGTTTTTATCAAAAATTGATGCCTGATTGTTTGCTCCCTCTTTGAGTGGAAAGGTTTATGATGGGTAGACCTAGAATGTTGTCTGGCTAGCAAGGTGTAGTTCTTATTTGGTCGACTTGTGTTGTGAAGAGTAATTAAAGCCAAGTCATTTACATTGCACTGGGACAGGTCCATGCTGTGGGGAGGCATTTTTGGTAATGATAGAATTTAGGACGCAGAGCCATTACGAGCTGTTTTGATATATTGCTTATTGATCTTCAACATCGTATCGCCTCCCAATGCTGCTTTGTAAGTTACCTTAGGCCGTTTACTTTTTGCGTCATGTTATTTTAGCGATTTTAGCGAAAGTGTATGTTTTCGCTAAATTAAAATTGCGTTAAAATTAATTTTATTTAACTTTTGTATTAATTTTAATCGATCTAAGCTGCTATTCGCTAAATCAAACGTGCGCTAAATCTGGACTAATCTTTTTCGCTAGATTTAGCTGACGCAAAAATTGAACGGCCTAAGGTATCTTTCCTGGCAGTTGAATTGGCTATTTCTTGAAGTATTATCGGGTTGCTGTTAATGATGTAATTAACACGCTTGATTTTAACAACGAATTGCATGGTCATTTCGTTGTGAATTAAGAAAATTGCTAAAAGTATCATGGGACATTATCGATCGACTTTAGATTGGACGATTGTACAGTAGACTGTAATGAGATTGCTAAAAAGGTGTAGGGAAGTCTTTCAATTGATTTGGAAGTTGTTGTCAAGTCGAATTCGCTACACTCCGTAAAAAGTTCGAGTTAATACATATCTATATGAGTTGTACCCTGCAGTTGTACATGCTCCTTGCGGTTTGACTTCCCAGTGGCTTGCAATGTTCTTGATTCACAAGATGATGCGAATTCTTAGTTTTCAATGCTGTCAGAGATTGTCGTTCGAGCTGTGTATGCAATGGGTTAATGACAAATCTATTTGTCGTCTCTCTTTGTACTTTGTATGCGTTAGTGGTAGTCTGCATACGGCTTTTGTAGTACTTAAGAATGTGCATCTGTATTCTTTCACAAGACATTTAAGGTAGTTAGTGTCAGTAGTTTTCTCTTGCAGAGTTGCTTAGATGTCTGTACGGAGAGCTATTGATCTGTGAACTATATATCTTCAAAAAAGAAGTCCAGTTTGTAGTCCACCAAATGAGGGACATACTTTGTAGGTGTATGGGGCATAAATTCCTCATGTCTCAAATGGGTTAACCAAATTGGTCGTTTATGTTATGATGCGTTAATAGAGTCTACTATTTTTATTTTCAGTTTATCATTAAGTTGAAATATCACCCCATTTTGACTTATGATATCACTTCATTTCAAACCGGACACAGCACGCACCTGCAAATTTGATAGCTCGGCCACAACAGCCTCTGTTAATCCCACTCTATGTAGGACTGTTTACTGCTAATTCCGTTTTGGTGTATCATTTTGTAGTTTTACAGCTAAAAGGCTTCTATATTAGACCCAAAAGAATTCGATGGACTTAGTGCTAGATGTTCACTGACGGTATTTTGTTGCTAATTGTACGTCTTCTCGTCTAAATCTTCACTAATTCGCATGATTTTTATAATTATTGTTTTCAACTACGTCCAGTATTTTCTTTCATATTGTCTAATCCCAGGCTGCGTTATTGACCTGATCCCTCAATTACTGCTAATCTTTTGATACGCCATCAAGATATAATTCAAAATATCTTGTTTGCAAAGCAGAGGTGCGCTGCATATTTGACCCTTGCGTTGGGGAGTGCCTGTTAAACGCGGTTTTGATGGGGGAGCCGCTGTTTTAAGGTACGTATAGAAGGCCATAAATTTTAGGGGATCTGCACAACTGAAAACAAAATCTCTAAGGAACTTTTCTATTTTTATTCTTTTAAGTGCAAAAAATCGAGAAATTAAGCCAATTTCATAGTAGTTCTGTGTAGTCTTCTAGCAAATGGTTCATAGGCGATTTTCCGTTGAAACATGCAGTGTTATTATTGCACTCTTAGCATCGAGCACTTATGTGGTTTAAAGTACTAAATATGGAGTTCTAGCCACGGAACTATTAAGGAACTTTTAGAATTAAAAGTTGATAAAACGATTCAAAAATAAACTTTTAGAACTAAAAGGTTGCCACGACGGTTAAAAAATTAGGATATTTTAGAACAGGGCTGCGATTTAGGTTCCTTATACCAAACCTGTGATGCTTGGAAGCTGTGGTGTAATTGGGGGGGGGGGGGGCATCCTTCAATAATTTCAAAGAACACTGGAATTTTTTGGGCGTGGTCTTCAGAAGTATTCCTTGGAGCAACACCACCGATTCCAGTGGTCGGTTTGTTTTTTGTAGGAAGTTTTTTTGGCCTACTACTGAACCTTCCTTTCCCTTTTCATGATTTCAGTACTAAAACTCGTGTAAGACTTACTTTGCATTACTGATCCATTTTCGACATAAAGAAAAGTGAAAACTTTCTCGTCAAATTGTAAATGTGAATTAGGAAGAAAGGACAGAGGAGGTAGAAAAGCGTTTTTGAGTAAATCCAGTCTAATGCTGTTTGGCTATACATTAAAGGTATCGATGCGGGTTGTAGTTGACACTGCGGAACAGTGTCACATGACAATTTTTCGCGCCGAAATTTACTAGCCACGAGATGGATCCAGGAAGAAGTCAATACAGATTCCTGTTGCTTGTTGCACTTCAAAATTTTGAGGAATAAGAAGAATGAAAACGACGGGAACTAAAATCAACTGGAGTTTTGGTAAGTTCTTTGCTAGTGTGCGCTTGTTCTCATGTGTGTACTTACAGTGCCTTCTTGATTTTTGGCATAGAAAGTATAACGAGTTTTTTCATTGTCTGTTGTTTCTCAACTCGAAAAGCTCTGTAAAGAACAGCATGCACGTTAGCGGAGCAATTTTTACTTCATTATTATCATTATGACAGTTTGAGAATATTCAAATTAACCAAATAAACCACACACTGTCACCTTTCAACACCCTACCACGCCCATTGCTGGGTGCCTATTATCATTTGCGACAAAATCTCGAGTGTGTAGTTGCCAAACTGCAGCGTGGCTCATTTAGAGGGTAGAATTAGAGTAAAGCATTTGTACTCATCTCGATGACGGAAAATGAAGAAAGAAGACGGCCATAGTCATTCGCATCCGTTCTTCGGTTTACTATCAGCCTGCTTGTCCCATTGTACTCTCGAACAAAATCTTTAGTGAACTGCTAGAGATGGGTGACACCAGGGTCCATGTTACAAATCTACGCAGTCTTTGATGATGGATATCTATAAGTGACTATCGTACGAAAGCAAATCATTTGTGTGGAATATGTGAACGAAATGAGCTAACATACAATCTATGCTCATTAGAACTCGTACCACAAGCGAAGCTTCAACCTATATACCAGTTCGATGGCATTCAGGGGAGCATCCCGTAGAACAGTCTACCAAACTTCATGAAAAGTTCACCATCTACCTTGGAATTCAAAATACTAAAAAATGTAAGGGTAAAAATGGCACTTGTATAAATTGTTTGTAAATAACTTCGTAAGTCTCATTGCAAGTATTATTTTGCTGGTAGATTGAAAGCTCATACAGTATTGTAAATTGTTCCTTTTGCATATAGTTGATTTAAAATTAGTTAAATATATACTAGCTTCTGTAAATACAAACTGAAAAGCTCAATAACTAGATAAATAGGAAACAGCTTTGAAACTCGCTTCAACTTTTGTTACAAAGGCTCCGTAAGCACATTTTTGGGGAGCCTAAATCATTGGCGTAACAGAACGGCATGGGGCCTTCAGGAATATTTCGTTTGGGGGCCTTTTAAGCTTAAAATTTGTCCCTCCAATCTTGATATAATGATTATGGACTGTTATCAATAAGGGATTAAAGAAACAAAAAGTGGCTGTTTGTCAACTAGGGGTGTCGAATTGAATGTATATTCACATCAATTTTTGCAGAAGACTTGACCCTTGAAAACTTCTGAGGGGCCCTTGTGGGGCCTTACGGGTTTGGGTCTTTTTTGAGTTGCTGAGTTCAATCTCCGCACACTAATGCTTGTTAGGAGTAGTTCTGGGATAGAGGCTGTTGGACTCGGATAGAGGCTACGAATCGTAACTGCTGCAACAACAAACAGGTTAATGGCTGACAAGTAGTGATTTTTGAAATTGATAAGTAGCTGTTTGATTATTAACGTTAGTTCTTCGGGGATTTCTCTAGTACATGCATTACCTAGTATCATATGGAAGCTAAAAGTTTGTAAGCTGTTTCACAGAAGAATGCAATATTTTAGTCACTACTTTTCGCCAAACAGCGCGTATTGGAGAAAAAAAGATTTAAGGCTGGCTATGTTGTATTTACTTATGACCCTTGTCGTTGCCTGCATTTTGTACATGGTTTTATGGCCTAGTTCTTCGACTGGGAATTCCATTTTATCACGTAAAGACAATTCCCCTTGCTCATCGAGGGATTTGGCCCATCAATTGGGCGTGGAAATCTGCGGAGTTAGCAATGGGGGATTATCTAAACCGGTTGTCGAGAGTAACTGGATCGAGTATAAGATTGCAATCGTTGCAGACTTGGATGAAGAAAAGTCAAAAGTTCCGGATAAAAAGAATAAATGGAGGAGCTTTTACAAAGAAGGAGTATTGAGGAAACATTACTCTGGGGACTATTCCGTTGCATGGAAAAATGAGAAAGATGTGCTCATCTCACAAATAGCAGAGAAAGGTCGTGGGTTAGAGTTGTCAGAATTGGCAGCATTTAATGAAAAATTATTTACAGTAGATGATAGGACAGGTATTGTTTATCAAATAAAGGATAAGAAAGTCATTCCGTGGGTTATACTTTCAGATGGAGATGGATCTGTGTCTAAAGGATTCAAAGGTGAATGGATGACAGTGAAAGATAATACACTGTATGTTGGTGGCCTGGGTAAAGAGTGGACAACTCCTACTGGTGAGCTTGTTAACTTTAATCCACAGTATGTAAAAAGTATTGGGCCATCAGGGGATGTTGTACACCATAACTGGAGGAGTGTTTATGAAGGTGTCAAGGCAGCATTAGGTATAAAAAGCCCTGGATATGTTATTCATGAAGCAGTTATGTGGAGCACTGTGAAGCGAAGGTGGTTTTTTCTACCAAGAAGAGCAAGTCATGAAAAATATGATGACCAAGCTGATGAAAGGAGAGCAACAAATGTATTATTATCTTGCAATGAGCACTTTGAGGACTTTACTGTTACCAGAATTGGAAAGTTAATTCCTACTCATGGATTTTCCTCATTTAAATTTGTACCAGGAACAGGTGATAATAACATTGTTGCTCTAAGGAGTGTTGAAGATCAGGGACAGATAAGTACATTTATCATGGTCTTTAAGATTGATGGCACAATAATATTGGATGAATCATTTATTGATAGTGATAAATATGAAGGAATTGAGTTTATTTAAAGCATGAATTAGAGTAATAGCCTTACTGGAATTTTGTGATAATATTGTAGGTAGACTTGTCCTTAGTCTATCCTCAAAAAAGCAATAATACGTAGTTGACTTTTTAGAAGTTTTTTCTGATCTATTTTTGTGTTGAATGTGTGACAGTTTGTTCATATATGTTTGGGAGCCATTCTTAGGATTCACCAGTATACTATGTTTTTTCTTCACCATCCTCAATCAAATATCTGTGGGTGTGTCCTAGTGTTGTGCAGCTTCTGACATGTTTATATATGTGATATTGCATACACTTTGTAGTAGATAGTGATTACTACAATGTTGCAATATTTGGTCAACCCTGCATTTGAAGGATTTTTACCTATATGTTCATGTTCACAATTCTTACTGTTCACAGATAGCTTTATTTTTGCAAGCACTAAACTCTCTTGTACTTGAATGTAGTTTGGTGTATATATATTATATAGTACTAGTACTAAGTAAGTCTTTCTACAGACAAAGTTCTAATAATTTCCAAGTTGTGTTAGGAGTGCAACACCCAATAATATTATAATATTGTTAAATCAGTAGATAAAAACTGTCAACTGAGCTTTTGATCAGGTAACAGAATTGGCCTGGAATGTACAATGTGCCTACAGACCTACAAATCTCATTTTTAAGATTTTATATTATATAGTAAAATGATTATGCCAATTTGTAGTTGCAGGGGATGGTATAATAAGGAACATGAGGGTTCAAAATCCCCATTGTTTCACATGTAGTCAGTTGATCATTATTTAGTTGTTTTTCATATTTCAATTTGTAAATAAATCCAACTAGCAATGATTATATACCGTACCCTTCCTGATGTAGAAAAATGCAAGGTCATCTAGCCTGCACCAAAAACAGCACTTACAGTTTTTAGAAATCTATTATTCATTCAAAGAATCAAAAAAGTCTAAAGAAAAGAACATCAGTTGAAGAAAACAGGGATTGGTAGCTCCACACATATTCTTGTAATGGGTGAAATCTTTTATACATATTCAGTTTGGTAAGGTAGTAATATAATGGTTCTCTAATACAGCTTCAAATTACTAGACAAGTTAGAATGCTTTTTTCAGGACAGGACTTTCAATCTACACTTATAGGAAATCTTAAGAGATGACAAATGTTTGAAGGGGAAATACCCCCAAATGTCAGAAAAACTATTGAAGTTTCTTGCATGTGCATCCATTGTTTCATCTGTTATTTCCTTTCCAGAATAGGTATGCAATTACAGTGGAATCCCATTATGTTGGACTCCCAAGAGAGATTGGAAGTTGATCTGAGTTAACAAATGTCTGAGTTAACTGGGTCTTTCAATAAGTTGGAGTGAATCCAAGGGGAATGTGAAATCAGTCTGACTAGGCCAAAACCCAACTTATCCAGGGTATGACTTAATGGGATTTAACTGTATAGGATTTGATAATGGCACAATTCCAACACCAAAGTTTTGTTAGGATTTTTCTGACTTACAGATGGACAGAGAGACAGATAGACAGACAGACACAGACAGAGATGGACAGACAGATACCAACAGATACCAACAGATACAGACAGATAGATATACATTCAGACAGACAGAACAGACAGAACTCACACCTTCTTCATAACTTATCATTTAATCGACACATCACAGGGCGAATACTAAGTTGCAAAGAAGGTTACTCTTCCTGTTCCGGTCCTTGCAATGTTCTTTGTCATTGATCTTATACTCATGCTTATAATTCAAGCGGTTCTTCCCAAATAATAGCTCAAAAGTTCAATGTTGGAAATTTTTTATTTTCTGAGCAGCCGAGCACTAATTTCTTACAAACCACTGCCCTAGAAATCCTATGTATCTCTGCATTCACAAATGACATTTCTTTCGTATCTAAAGAGCGTGATCTTACATGTTTACCCAAGAACTTTGTCCCTAGATCCCCCTTCTCTAGTTTACTCCATCTCAATGTTTGAGACCTCGACTGGAAAATACCCATACTTTAGTTTATTATATTTACAAGCAAATGTTCTTTCCTAACGGCAGAAATAGGCCTCCTCGTTTATGGGACACTAGTACTACAGAAAGAATGGTTCTTAATAATGTTCTTCCTCACTCCCCTCCCGAATCAAATTGTGCTAGATCTGTCCCTCTGTCCTTGAATTGCAAGTCTCATTTCAAAAATTAATCTATTTGATATATCAAAGAAATCTTTGCTGCAACCCTTGAAAGTATTGACCTCCCACGACTGTATTTATGTTTATTTTCCTAGACGTTACCACTTTGAAAGATGGCTTATAAGTAGTATGAGAGGCTACTATCTATTCAGGTACATTATATAGGGTAAAGGCGCCATTTGGAATAATGTATTGTAGTTTCTTTAATAAATAATGATAAGATGTATTGAGTTGGGTTTATCTTTGTATGTAGCTTCTTGTGGATTTTATAGCAATATGTTCGAATTGATGCTATGAATACACAAGGTTTCCTGGACGTCCGCAATGCGTAAACACCACCTCCCCCTATGTCCGAGTTCGTCCTATTTCACCAGACCCCCTTCCCCCTGTTCTTGCTCTGAAAATTACCGGAGCTGGAATTTCTACTGCTAGCTGGTATTTTAAAATTTTTATCTGTCACATCAAGTGTGTGCCGCTAGAACTTTGACATTTGAAACTGCTATGGCAAACTTAGAAGGATCTCTGCGCTTTCTGTGCACAGGATTAGTTTGCTTAGTATTCCGGCTCAATAATGTAACTGCTATCTTCGCATGTGGTCATTATACGGCTCTGCTGTGTTCAAACGAATCCAGTAATTCAGTACACTTTAGATACGCAAGAATTCAATTATTTGTTGACACAACTGGTACCTTCTGTCCAAACATTTAACTCAAGTACATAATGTTAACTAGCTGTTCCACTTCGATTCAATCGAGCATATCGGTTAAATTTTTGCACCTGCTAACTGGTAGATTTTAAGGAATTTAGTATAAATATCTTTCAATTTCCTTAAGAGTAGTTGAGCAACGACATGGACCAGGATAGAAGTTGCTTTAGTACAGTGTTGAACGGCACTTTGCTTGTAAACACTTCCATTCCCTCACACTTGATGAAATTGACGTGTCAAAATTCAAGTACTTCGTTGACCAATTCAACAGTGAAGTTAAACTTCTCGAGCAGTATCCCACTCATTGATGGGACAGCAAAATACATTTGCTACGTGTTCTACGGGTTGATTTTGCCCATTGGAGTTTTCGGTAATGGCGTCGTGGTTTACGTAGTTGGCTTTCGGAAGAAGAAGCGAAACTCTGGAGACATTTACATCCTGTCATTAGCATGTGCTGACTTCTTGGCTACGCTTGTAGCGCCGATGATTGTGATAAATGACCTAATCACTGATATGTCAGATTGGTTTTATGGTGAAATACTGTGCCATGTTATGCATGCTATCACACTAGCTACACTGTGTGCTTCTGCCTGGTCATTGGCTTTTATTTCAATAGACAGACTACAGTGGGTAACTTTTTTCTATTTACAGTCATCCATAATGCTAGATAACCACTGTAGAAGGTTCACCTACATATGAATAAGAGAGAATCAATCTTTTCGATGCCTTTCTATCTCATAATGCTGATGGTCCAGGATAAATGCTCTCTTCTCTATGTACTGATCATTTCTTTGAAGTCCAAGGTGCATATATTAAGTTCCATCCATTTTGTCTTTTGTTTTAAAAAAATCTTTAGTGAATTTATTCAATATTGGATGCTAATAGCTAACTTAGATGAATGGAGTACGATACGGTCTATGTATCATGTTTGCCTTCGTAAGTAATTTTTATCAGACTTCCTCTTAGGACAAGGATTTGGAAGTAGCTTTAGTGACATGAATTATTCAGTCCATGTTTAAAAGTTTTCAAGAGCCAAATAAGGTTTAAGTATAAGACTAGTACCTTGGGATTGCCCTTTCTCTTTTTCTTATCCGTTCTTGAATTCCGTATTCAAACTACTTTCTCAGAAAAACTTTCTCTTTCTACTATTCTCTTAAGTTAATAGTGAAAGCCTGTAAAGCCTACTATCTTCTTTGCTTAGTATAGTATATTTTGTTGTAGGAAAACTGAACAGCTTCATTGCGTCAATCTCCATTTCATAGCAATTTTAGTTTGAAGGTCAAAAGTAGTGACTTCTATGGCATTGATTTTCATCTATTTCTAGTGTTATTTCAAAGCCATTGGTTCCACGACTTCATAGGAAATACCTATATGCAAGCTTGGCATTTATCTGGCTGTCATCCCTCGGCATTAGTATTCCATACTGTCTGCGACTAGGGCTCATTGAAGGTGCTTGTATGAGTTACAATGAAACGTACATCAGGACTGAAAACTTTCTCGTTTTCATTGGCATTTCGCTTCTTTACGTTTGGTGCGTCCCATACTTTATCATGACTGTCACGTATTGCCTCATTGCTCGCGCTCTGAAAACCAATTCACTTACACACGACAATAGCAGAGCAATGGAACTGAGAAACAAACAGAATGCTAAAATCGTGAAGATGTTTGTAATTGTTGTCATCATCTTCCTTTTACTTACAATGCCGTATATGATATTCGTTTTCTATTCATGCTACGTGGATGTGTATGGGACGAATGATATAGATGGCAGATTGCACATAACTATCATGTACATTCTATTTGTTATGGTATCTGCTAATGGCTGTGTAAACCCTATCATCTACGCCAAAATGCAGAGAGATATCAACGGATACCTGAGGAGCATCATCCTTTGGATATTGCTCATTTCTGGCCAATGTTGTTGTGTGACTAGTAGAAATAGATCTGCTCCATCATCAACACGGTCTGTATCTTCTTCGAAGACCGAAAGATCCATTGTGTAGATAAAAATGAGGAAATGACATGTTTGTTAATAGTTTTTAAATACAGCTAAAGCACCACCTGAAGAAACTCAATGTGCATAGTAAGGTAACCTAGATTCAATTAAATGAACGTAAATTATGGCGTGTAAAGGTACACTGGTAGAAAGGACAACGAAGTGGCGATTTGCTGCTAGCTCTAAGCGTAGTTATTGGTTTAAAACAGTTAGTATTGCTAGATGTTCACATACTGTATCCGAGGCTGCAAATAGAAGAGCTGAATGGCTTCATAAGCATACCAGAACGTTAAGCACTTGAGACTACCCCACATCGAGTGCTTAAAGCTCTATTTGCGTGCAAGCAAGAACAATCTCCACTTATATTTCTCAGAATGATTAATGAATGTCATGGTAGTTATCTGACTCCATAATCGACTTATATTTGTGGTATGTACTGAATCTCTTATCATTTAGAGCATGATGCGTCTACCAAATCTGTTGAGGGTACTTTTAAGTAACATGCACCGTAGGCTTTCTCTTAATTCTAGCTGTGTAGCCGATAGATATTAATAATTATTCAACTCGAAGACCTTATCAGCAGTAACAGATATTCTCAAAATTAACTTCAAAAGGTACCTACGCATCCTGTTTGCTGCAAGCGAACAAAATTGGTAAATCATTTGTACTTGTTTGCTATAGAGATTGATACATGAAGAAACCGCTAATATTTAAGAAAATTAACAGTGACACTAAACGAAAATCGCCATTTTGATGTTAAAGCTTCTGCTATAAGGTACCTACATGTGCGTATGATCTCTGTGTGTGTGTCTACCTCAGGTCTGATTTGTGTTAGGTTATACCCCGTATTCATACCTATCTTTTACATTCACTTTTATCCTGAAGCGTCATTGCAACAATAAGACGATTATATAGTTTCTAAATCAAATTGTATATACTGCTTATGCATAAGTCTTCGTAGCGGTTACGCTATGAACATTGAAAAGAAGATTGAATCAGTTGTTGTGAAACTAGTTCTTTGTATGACATTATTCACTTGCTATATCTTGTGTTAGTGCTGGTATTCAAATATTATTTTTTTATAGTGTCTGTCTGTCTGCGTAACACTGTAGTTATATACAAGCTCAGAAATTCACTGTGGTCATAGGGTAGTCTCAAGAAAGGTTTAAAACTGAAGTCATGAAAAGTTTAGGAAAGTGTCAATACTGGGTCAAAAAGCTTTATTAAAAAACGTGTATAACGACAATGTCATTTCAGAGTAAATTTGGAGATATTGGGAGAGAGCCCTGTAACAACATCGTCAAGAAGAAAACAGCCCTCCCCCTTACTTCAAATATGAGTCATGCCTCCTCCCCCTACCGGATGACATCATATACGTGGTGCTGTTTTGAATTAGGGTAACATATAAGATGCATAAAAAAGGTGATTTAGTAATAGTAAAAAGGCAAAATCCGCAAGGTACAAAGATGAGACTTTATAAAAATGCCGATGCCACAGTTTGGAAAATTATCTTTTTGGGTTTTTTTAAGACCTTCAAGTAACAATTTTGTTTCCAAAATCTGTTGGATGGAAAAGGCCTAATAAACAGAAGCTCATAACTTCTGAAAGACTGCTTGATATTTTTAAGGCTTTTGTGTTGTTTAGCCACAATGGATTCCCTCTGCACAAAAAAGACAGAACAATGTACGTTGCTATTGTATAATAGGAATCTTGTACTGACTTCTCTTTAACAGTTTATTGGTTTTCCGTCCAACAGAAATTTGACCACTAAAGTTGTTTTCTCAGAAAAACAGCCAATCATTTTAAGACAGATCATTGCTCAGTTATCAATAATACTGCCTAGCGTGGAAAGAAGTGTGCTTGCAGTTGTGTGCTGCAAATGATAAGTCCTTTATTTTTATTTCAAAAATGACCATTCCGTCCAGCAGATTCCAAAATTTGCAAATTTGGCGGGAAACTAGCGATTTTCAAAGCGGTACACACCAGACGCATACCTTTACAACAACTGATAGTAAAGTTTATCTTTTTGATGCACTTTCTGGTGTGCCTCTGGAAATCTTTTTAATGGCTCCAACTAAAATACATGTTGCTACTGTAATGAGAAGTATCAAAGGTATGAAGAATGGATAGAGTGTCAATTTGCAAAAAATGGTTACACAAACACTGTTTCTATCTTTAGAGCTACGACAATCACCTACTTATGGACAGATGAAACATTTCTGCTTTGTGTAGACATTCGGTTCAAAATGTGGCATTTGATTTTTCTGTTGGACGGAATCCTTCTCTTGAATTCAAATTAAATCATGCTATGTATGCTTGGTATTTATTTCCTCTCGATAACTTATCGAAGTAATCCACTAGAATCACAGTGAAGCATGCATTTAACAATTTTAAGGATATTGTTTAAAAAGTTGCAATTTTTCCATCCAACAGTTCCGTCCAACAGATTTAATCTACAAACTTTAGGCTTGATTGTATTTAAGCATTCAATGTTTTTCGTTCGGAATAAGTGGTTGAAATGTTGGAAGTATTCTATTGTTGTATAATATTCTGAGTTGAAGTTGTTAAGTCAAGCACTTTAGATACAATTTTAATCACCGTAGTGTTCTGCCATCAGTTTCAATGCTATCTATTCCGTCCGACAGATCGTCCTTTTTCTTAAATATTTTTGAAAACTTCAGACTTTTTAGAGCTTTTTTTCTATACAACTTTTACTCTATCTGGTTGGGTTAGATATTCCCCTACTAAAACACCAAAGCTAGTTTAGCAAAATTTTTTTACGCAGAAATTGTATCAAATTCCATCCAACAGAAAAACGCTAATTCAAAACAGCACCACGTATTACCCTTAATCCGGAAGGTCGACACTGGGAGAAAGGAAATTCTTTTGGGACTAGACGCAAAGAAAAGAATTCTAATGTATACTGAGAGCTCTTTTGCTGTATGGAAACTTTACAGATCTGTTCTTTCATTATCAATTCATAGCGATTATTTTTGAAGATAAAAAGTAGTACCCTCCATAGCTTTCTCCTTTCTTAGTGTTAATTCTAAGCTAATATTTCCGTGACTTCATAGGAAATACCTGTATGCAAACATGGTATTCATTTGGCTTGGCTGTGGGCACTGCTGTTTCACACGATTACATGAATGCAAACTTATGTAAACATTGCTAACTCTCTCGTTTTTGTTGATATTTCCTTCGCTGTATCTGGTGCGTCCCATACTCTGAAATAATTGTCGCATTTGTTCTCACTGATCACTTAATGAAAGCCAATTCAGTTATACACGACAATAACATAGCAACGGAACTGAGAAACAAACAGAATGACAAATTTGTGAAGATGTTTGTATTAATTATGGTCACCTTCCTTGTATTTTCAATGCCGTGTGCAGTGGTCTATTTACATGCGTGCTATTATTGGCATTAGTATCTAAGTAAGCAACACTGCAGTTAGAGCTGCTAATGAGAATGAAAGCTTCCGCTATTTAGGAAGTTCGTTTACTTATTGCACATTTAACAAAATGTACTAACAGGAGCTCAAAGAATCCGCTTAGAGCATATTAGAAATGATTCGTAAGCTACATCTACGTCCAAAAATAAGCTATTGCTTTACAACAGTTGTCTCGTACCAAAAGCCATCTCGGAACCTGGATAAAGCAACAAAGGTGTGCAGCGTGTCAACTCACAATGAAACAAAATCTCCAGGAAGCATAGAATCCTAACACTTTTGCAGGTTTTGTAGTTGAAGGGTGCAGGAAAGTAACTCCATTTATGTGAATTGCAGTATCACATTACCGTGACACCTTAATTAATTTTAGATGTGCCAGAACTGACTAGTGAAGTGTTTTGTTAATTGATATTTTATTAATTGATCTCTATCCAATATGCTGCTTATTATCTGAGTTTTGATTAGTTTTATTTAGTTCTTGAATTTTGTTAAAGATAGTTGTCACATAGCAAAGACATCTTTGGTATTCGAGGAACCTGCGGCCCATGGGGTAGACTTGGCCCAAGTATAACTAAGTGCTACATAGTAACATAGCGTAATGCAGTAGGTTTTTGATGCGTTTGAATCAAGTTAAAAAATGCTAAAAGCAATACTCGATCAAAAGGAGAGAACGATTGAGGAACTTGATGCATAAAGGGAGCAATGGTAGGAGAACAAAGGAAGAACAAGGACAACGTAAAGGCTCATGAGAAGTGGATTGTCTCAGCGAGAAAAACAGGCGAAAAGTTCATTTCTTATTGGTGATATAGACCAAAATCAGACATTGTCTATTCTCCTGATGAGTGAACAATACCGTTCACGAAACAGGCTTGTCGAGAGTACACAGTAGCTTTAACTATATATATATATATATATATATATATATATATATATATATATATATATATATATATATATATATATATATATATATATATATATATATATATATATATATATATATATAATTCAATAGCCTTTCCACTAAAAGTTTTTAAAAATTTGTATAGACTCTCATAATAAAAACAACTGTTTAACGTTTCGCGTATAGCTTCATCAGAAAAATCTTTTGATTTAAAATATATATATATATATATAAATATATATATATAAAAAGATTTTTCTGATGAAGCTATACGCGAAACGTTAAACAGTTGTTTTTATTATGAGAGTCTATATATATATATATATATATATATATATATATATATATTTATATATATTCTGCTCTACTTCACGGTATCGAGCACTGTATTGGAAGAACTCATTACATCTCATTTATATAATTGTATATATATATATATATATATATATATATATATATATATATATATATATATATATATATATATACATATATATATATATATATATATATATATATATTTATATATATATATATATATATATATATATATAAGAATTTATATATATATATATACAAATATATAAATGAGATGTAGATATATATATAAATGAGATATATATATATATACTTGTATATATATATATATATATATAAGAATAAAATAGTGATCAAAAACGCGCTGTAGCAACTTTAAGTTTCATGTTTCCAATCAAACTTTGAAAACATGAAACTTAAAGTTGCTACAGCGCGGTTTTGATCACTATTTTATTCTTATTCAAAGCTCTTCGTAAGTATTTAGCACTTTATACAGGCCTAGGTTATCTGTATTACATATATATATATATATATATATATATATATATATATATATATATATATATATATATATATATATATATATATATATATATATATATATATATATATATATATATATATATATATATATATATATATATATATATATATATATATATATATATATATATATATATATGTATATATGTATATATGTATATATGTATGGTGCATCCTGGGAGGGTAATTCTTGCCAACGATGTTGTTTGGCATGTAAAAAGTAATGATGCATCTGTTCCATCGTCAACATGACCTACATCTACCTGTAAGACCGACCAATGCAAGTTGCAAATATGCTCGCGGATTGGACGTATCAGCAATGGAATATCGAACTTCATTTTAGTAGGGGTGTGGCAAAAGAAAAGAAATTTTCCATGAGGTTAGAACGAAGCAGCATAATTTTTCCAGCAAGGGTTGAATAAGTGACGACAAGACCTGATACTGGCGAGCTAAAATATTGCGGATCTCTGCAGAAATGGGAAGTGTGAACACCCCATGCTCCTTATTTTGGGTCGCCCCTGCGTATCAGATGAGGTCAGAAGCTCAAGTAAATGGAGCGTAAGCTGAACAGTAGGATAACACAGATTTGCCACTGGAAGTTAGAAGTAGAATTTTGGATTAGAATAGAGTGATTTCAGGTACTAAGTATTTGTTATCAACGTTGTGACATGTAGAATTAAGATAGTTTGCTCCATCTTCAAGATCATGAAGACTGACGCGACGTATCATTCTGCAAAGATGAGACTCTTTAATAGATTAGCAACAATGCTGGGAACAATAAGCAATTTAAAACAGTCAAATAGCTTCGAGAAATGGAATCAAGAGAAGTATTTTCTTTAACTGCATTGATAAAGTTTGCATTTCTAGCAATATTTTACCATATATATGAATGTAAGAAGAAGTATTGTTAAAATATATAATTTTCTCCAAAGGATTTTCTACTAAAAAGAAAATCACGTCTCTTCATCCTGTGTCATATAAATTTCTATGCCCATTGCAATGCTTTGACGCTTTGAGAAAATGAATCTTCATGCTGAAAAGTCGCATTGTATTGTATCCTTGATGATCAATCGTATGATTCGTTAATGTGTGATACATGTAGAGTTTTTATAGTATGCACTTCCTTGTAGAATGTTAGAACTCGAGAACTCTCAACCATGTCAGGTATTGATTGGTATATCTTGCAAATGCAACTTACATTACACTCTTCTTTTATGAGAACTCACATAATCAGAACATTGATGCTTGATTTGGCGACAAAATACGCTCACGACATGCTAAGCCTCAGATGAGTATGTTCACAAGCACTCAACAACCAAAATTCTTTTTGTGAACAAAATCAGCATTCATTACTATTTTTTCGAAGGTAATCTGGCCGAACCTCTTAGAAATTGTTTACTGCAAATAGTTACAAAAAGTCACTCTTTGACAGATGTGATGAATTTAAAGAATATTTTAGACCAAAATTGTCAAAAATTAAGAACATTGAGCTTCAGCAAAAATTATCTGGTTCTTGTAAAAAATTTGCTACGTAATCTTTAACTATAGCTTGTCTATCTGTATAAACCACGTACAGTGAAGTGCTCAGCGAGATGTTGTTGCAGATATTGTTGCAGATATTATTATCGCTGTGAAACAGTATCATAGTTAATATTTTGGAAGGTTCTAGCTATAGCTAAAAATCTATGGTATCTATGTATTAGAGTATTGCTAAGGGTATTGCTCTGCTCTGTTACTGCTCGAGAAAAGCTTAATATATCTTGTGTCTTAAAATTTACATTCAGAACTTTTAAGCAGAAACGTTTGTAACTTCTATCCAAAGCTCTTATGAAGCTGATGAAGTTTTGTAGTATAGAAATTGGTTAATATAGAAAAAATGCATTTTCCATCGCAAAATTGCACGAATCCATTTTTATAATTACATGCTGCCAAATCACTAAATTGAATTTTTAGAGAGGCAAGTACTGAAACTTAATTACTTAACACACTTGATTCTGTTAGAACAATGGACAACCCTTCTGAGACAGATTTGGCATTATAGACATGCTGAGTTTATAAAACGTGTATTATGCAACAGATCTTGTTCACTCTCTTTCGTATGTTTAAAGCAATTTTCTATTGAATCCTCTCTTGAAGTGTTCAGGGATCTAATAGATATCGTACTGTCCTTGTGCCCCTAAGCACCATAGCTACAAGAAAGTTTAATCTAACTTGTGTCTCAGAATTTACATTCAGAACATTTGAGCAGAGATGGCTATAATGTTTATCTAAGGCTCTTATGAGTTTTATGAGGCTGATAAAAGTTTATAGTATAGGAAAAATGAACCCATTTTTATAGTTAATTGCTGCTAAGGTACTAAATAGAATTTTTTGAGAGACTTGCTTCAGTTAGAGCAATGGACAACCCTACTGAGATACAGATTTGATATTTAAGACATAATGAGTTGATGATATATAAAACGTTCATTATGCAAGAGATATTTTCCACTCTCTTTCTTGTGCCTAAATCAATTTTCTATTGAACCCTCTCTTGACGTGTTCAGGGATCTAATCGATATCGTACTGTCCTTAAGGCCCATAGCACAATGACTGCAAATGATGAAACGTAGAATAATTATCAATTGCAAGCCATCGTACAAAGAGATTTTCACATTATCACGAAGTCAATGAGCAAAATATCATTCTGTCGTAATCCTGTCATTTTGCAAATCTTTAAGTATAGTTGCAGTTATTCGTTCTTCTTATGTTTACCTTTGATTTTGCTATACACACCTTTTAGCTCTGTGTTTACTTTTCAAAGCATCCTTCTCATAGATGGTTAATCAAAATTTTGCAAATTTTATTAGGTGTGTGGTCTCAGTTCCTTTTTTCCCTTGCTTTTACTCTTGTTGTTTGTCTTAGTACAATTGTACATTCTCTGATTTTTTCCAGGCACACTTCTCGTCAGTGTTGGTTAAAATTTGCAAAGGAAATTTTAAGATTGCCTGAAAGAACAACCCCACGGAAAAAGATGGCCTGATCTAACAAACCGGTTTTCCAGTACACATGATGAATTCAAACTATGTCAGTATCTGGAATGTCTGTTTTGTCTTAAAATACTCTGAAAGACTAGACTGTTATGGCGCAGTTGAGTTAGTGGGTTTCAATGCTGAAGAAGTGGTAGCAAGTCATGGAGACAGCGAAGAGAAAGGTAATTATTTTGTTGATTATCGTAGTTGTCTTCATTATAGCTGCAGAAGCACCTAGACTTATGCGCCAGCATTTTGATTATCCTGGTCATACACAAAGCTGTAAACCTCCATTTTCTCCCCACTAACTCGTATCGGATTCCTAGAAGTCTCTGCAAAAGAGGGTGTCCCAGATTTTTCAGGTTGAATGAGTAATAGCCGTAGTTTGAGTTCCTTATTATTGGTTGTCTCAAAATTTTGTCCTTTCCTTTCTTTAACAATATTTACCCAAAATTCTCTATCAGCATGATGCATAAAAATATCAATTAAAATATATAAGCATGTTGCAATATAGCTTATACAAGTAATATTGCTAATTACGATACTAAAGTCAATACGTACTGCTCTTCCTAAAGGCCGTGATTTTGGGATAATTGCTAGTGTAGCAAGTGCTTTTTCAGTTTTCTTTTGAGCGCGAAAATTGTGAAACTATTCCTTATTTGGAGAGGTATTTCATTCCACAATTTAACCGCATAATATTGAAAAGTTCGTTTGGTAAATTCTAGGGTTTGTTTTGGGATACTAATATCACGACAGTTTGTTGTCTGATATGCAGATATCTGAGATCTCAAAGTGATTTTTCTGTGGAGAGTGTCGGGACATATTTGTATCAGACAAACTATCCCATAGTTCCTATCCATCTCTTAGATAAAATTCAATAGGGACTCTTTAGTCTTGCTCTAGCTTGTTTTGAGGTAAAATATTTGTTAGCTTGCGGATTGAGGATAGCCCACATTTAACTTTGTCCTTCAGACTATTGTATTGTATTAGCGAAGATCGATGCACTAGCCAAAATGCCTTGTGTTTATTTGTGTTTCTGCAGTGAGATAGGAGACATAGTTTCTGTATATTTGATTATGTTCAGTAGCTTTATTGCTCAATTCCTCGAATAAGACCAGTGCCCATGAAGAATTCAGTGCTTATCACAAAGAATAAATAATAACCGTTAGTTTAATTTATGCTTATTTGGTTTTCTGTGATTCACTTTGCCTATTGTCCACATCTTGGAAAAGAGTGCGAAAATTATCTTTAGGAGGATATCAGTGTCACAAGATAACATTACCTTGTAATGCCACATGGTTGCAAATATCAGTTCTGTTTATTACAAGAATATGATCAAGTTATAAACAAAGTGTCAAGGACCCTAGCAAGGTGCCTTAAGATACAGCTGAAATGCTACTGTACATGTGTTGCAAGCTGCACTTGTCCTAACTCTATTTTCAGTATGAAATTTAGCAGAGGAGTAATCTCAAGGACACCTCTAATTAATGAGCTACCATTAAGGTTTACTGTCAGCAGAAATCGGATGAAGTAGAGTCATTGGTTTACATCGCTGAAACATCACAAGCCTGCAGATCATTGAACAAGTATCTTGTCACTATAAAGCATTGAAAGTATATCATTTAGGAAATGTACACATCTAATGATAATTCCCTTACTGATTTTGGACACTAGATTCTCTCCCTCAGTATGCCATCTGGTCAAGCTTGTACGTTCATGCAAATGTTACAGCTCTAGTATTTGTGCCGGCTAGAAAGATATGCTCTCTTCGGTGCAATTACTGAAACTTATCTTTAAAGTAGAAAATGGTTGGATATGAGGGGTACATTGTTAGCCCCATTGCAATAGGATCATTGGTATTGGTGTCATTATAGATTGGGGAAATAAGGGTTTTCATTATCTCTCCCATCCTTATGCATGTTTTGCGCAATGATCATATCTCAGCAGCTCTTCTACTACAATATAACCTGCCTGTAGCTGTCACCCAAGGGAGTGACCAATTCTGGCCGTTATAGGGGGATGGCAGTTCTACAGAGGTAATGTATGAAACGGAGAAATTGTTTGTTGATGACATCATTTTGGTTTGCAAAAATCAACAGAATGTGCGCAAGATAGTAGTAAGGCCTTTTTACAACAATACTGTCAATGAAAAATGGAAATGCAACGGCTGTTTCGTTGATGACCACTGTGGAAAGGTGGCCGTTCTACGGAGGTGACTGCTAAGGCAGGTTACATTGTATTAGTAATAACCTACTTATCTTCGAGATTTATAGTTGAGCATGTATGAATTCTATTCGACAAGAGTTATTGCAATGCTTTTCAAAATTTACAGCTTTCGCTTATGATGATAATGTGACTAGTGTTTAGATTAATCCTATTGACACATAGGTGCGAGCATAGTATTACATAACATTACACTATAGTTGGTTCGTTACCGCTCTAGGGTTCATTATTGTTTTATGCTGTGATTCATTCACGACTTGTCCTTTCTGATGTCCTGTTGATATACGTCTGCTACTTTGCCTTGTTTGCCTCTGCTAAACATGTAATAGTAAAGCACCATACTTCTTGGATTGATCATCCTTCATCTAAATGTCATACCCTTATGTCATATACTCTCATTGTCGTAAACGCTATTAGTCCTTAGCCTTTTCTGCAGAGCATCAGTTCCTTAGTGTCATGTGCTTGGTGTTGAACCAGCTGTCAAGGAAGTGCCTTAGGTAATGTAAATTAACACTGCGTTGTGCCTTAACTTGAACACTCTTACAGATGGCAGTATTGGGGATTATCGTTTGAATCTGTTACAATAGAAATCCAACATCATTGGAGATAAGCTTACCAGAACTTATGTCTTGAAGTCCCATATTTGGGCTCCTTTTAGGCTTCTTATAACCTATCCCTGAGTACATTGTTATTGATGAAATTATCGTTTCGCCTACTACACGGAATTGTACTGGCTCTACCTTCCTAAGTTCAGTATCTACAGTATCTATAACAAGGCTTATTTTTTGCAAGTTATCTTCTCGTCCTTCGAATATTGCTTTGTCTACAAGGTGCATCAGCGTGTTCCTTCTAGAAAAGGCCTTTCTTGCATGATATATGCAACGAGGTGGTAATGAATACAACCACGTTTTGCATTCGCATAAATCATGGCAACCACATTCGCCAAGATTGAAGTAACATTAGTTCCTTTTTAGGGGGTTGGATAGAGACATCCTTACTCATCAAATTCTTCATGCTTGGAGAAGGTATAGCGTAACACTTGCTAATAGCGAATAGTGTTTTTCGCTCAAAATCTTCTATTGTGGTGAACACATTCCGTATGTCTTGCGTATAATCTACAGTTCGGTGTAAACCATCGTTTATTAATTTTTTGAAGAAAAGTCCATTCAGTACATCATATTCTAGACTACCCCTGTATCATGTTTGAATCTATAATTATAAATAATTCACTTGAGTAACTGTGAGAAAGTACTGTTCTTCAATGTATTTACAGTTGAAGCAACTTTTAAAATCCATCCATAGCTATTATAGGTCGAGCAATTTTCCACCCCGTTTATTGGTACCCCCAGTTATTGGGTTTTAGGAAATTTCAAGCACTTCGTACCATTCCAATCCCGTCTTTTTTTTTGGGCTTAGGAGTACTCAAGTTTGCATATTTTCTAAATGTGATTTTTAACAATTGCAAATATATTTCTGTAATATTTTACTTTTTACTTTAACTACTTGTAAAATGAGAGGTCCCTTGAAAATTAGCCACGGCTGAAGGACTGTCTCCGTGTATCTATAAATGAAATGAAATGAAATTAATGGTCTCACCCAAGTATACAGTGGGTTCCACCTCAGTTTACTCACAAACCTGCCTGTCATCTAATTACCTATCATTTAATTGTAATATAACCGCCCCTGTCCCATACTACAATAGCTGACCTATACACCTCTTTAATAATCAAACTAAAACCAGACTTTAAAATCTTGGGAGGAGAGAGCTCAGAAGGAGAAAGATTAGGATTAGACTTACCATAGGCTGCAACGGTCAGTACCTTCTTCTCCGCAAAAGAAATATAAGATTCAATCAATGGATCACCTTTAGGAGGATTCCAAAATGTAGCTCTAAATTTATTAATTTCGCTAGCGGCATTAGTCATACATTAAGAACACCAGCGAAGTCTAACTCTACGTTTGAACTCTTCAATGCAGGAACATACTGTCTTACTCTTGCAACATCTATTTCTGTAGGAACGGGTGAAAACTTCAAGCCTTTGCAGTGTAGATTGACTTCCTCTCCCGAAAGGTATCTCCGAGAGAGATTCACAACACCCCCACTAACAAGTCGTCCAATGACTCTGTCGTCCTGGTTCAAGACTCCTTGCACCCCTAGCATAATGTCTTGTTCCTGGTTCCCTTCAGCTAAACTGTTGTCCGTAATTATCAGTTTCTCTGCCGCTCGGAAGTCTCTTTCACTAAATAACTCGTTATCACGATGTTTCTTTGTCTCTAATCTATATATATATATATTTTCTGAGCATTATATATATATATATATATATATATATATATATATATATATATATATATATATATATATATATATATATATATATATATATATATATATATATATATATATATATATATATATATATATATAAGCTACTGAGCTACTCATTGCAAGCTACTAAGTTCATATATATATATATATATATATATATATATATATATATATATATATATATATATATATATATATATATATATATATATATATATATATATATATATATATATATATATATATATAATCAAAGTCAAAGCCGCACTAACGTAGTATATAAATAAAACATAGAGAATTCAAAAATATACTTTCTTCTGTTGTAAACGTTTCGATATATTATCTTCATCAGTACTAACATTACAATGATACGGGGCCTACTTAAATTTCCTACATAACAATGGGGTGACAATAGGTGTTACCCAAGGGGATCCTGCTTATTAACAATTGTTCCAGTGGTAGAGCGTAATTCAGGGAATTACGCTCTACCACTGGAACAATTGTTAATAAGCAGGATCCCCTTGGGTAACACCTATTGTCACCCCATTGTTATGTAGGAAATTTAAGTAGGCCCCGTATCATTGTAATGTTAGTACTGATGAAGATAATATATCGAAACGTTTACAACAGAAGAAAGTATATTTTTGAATTCTCTATATATATATATATATATATTTTCCAATTGTGGTAGCCCACTCATGACTTAGTTTATATATATATATATATATATATATATATATATATATATATATATATATATATATATATATATATATATATATATATATATATATATATATATATATATATATATATATATATATATATATATATATATATATATATATATATATATATATATATATATATATATATATATATATATGAATACATACATACATACATACATACATACATACATACATACATACATACATACATACATACATACATACATACATACATACATACATACATACATACATACATACATACATACATACATGCATACATACATACATACATACATACATACATAGACATATATGTATAGATAGATGATACATATAGACATATACACTCTTGGAGAGATCTCTGCGCTCTCTGTATACAGGAGTAGTAATGCGAATTATTAGTGTGACCACTACCGTCGCATGCGGTCATCAAACGGTTCGGTCGTGTTCAAACGAATTCAGTTTTTCAATATTGATACGCAGAAAGTCAAATGTTTGCTGACAAGACTGGTATCTTTTGTCAAAAATGTTTACTCCAGTACATATTATAAGCTAACTGCTCCACTTCGACATAATCGGGCTTATTGGTTGAAGCTTTGCACCTGTTAACTGGCAGATTTTAGGCAATACCTTTCCAGATTCCAGGTTTGGCAGATTTTAACCAAAGTAGTCAAGAGCGGGTGAACAGTAACATGGCCCAGTTTACAAGCTGCAATAGCACACTAGTGAACAGTACTTCGTTTGTCAGTAATTCCATTCTCTCACACGTGGAGAATTTGACATGTCAAAATTCAACTGCTGTGTCTACCAATTTATCCAATAATTCCGATTCATCGGACAGTACTCTGCATGTTGGAAGTACAGTAAAATATCTTTTGTACGTATTTTACGGGTTGATCTTCCTTCTTGGAGTTTTTGGTAATATCGTCGTGTTTTACGTGGTTGGGTTTAGGAAGAAGAAACGAAACTCTGGAGACATTTACATCTTATCATTAGCATGTGCAGACTTCTTGGTATCGCTTGTAGCGCCATTGATCGTGCTAAATGACTTGATCACTGGTGCATCAGTCTGGTTTTATGGTGAAATACTGTGCTATGTTATGCCTCCTATCTCAATAGCTACAATGTGCGCCTCTGCATGGTCACTGGTTTTTATTTCAGTAGACAGACTACGGTAGGAGGTTTCTATTTTAGATTTTTATTTTATTGTCATGCAAAACGCTAGGTAACCACCACAGAATCTCAGCTGACATGGGAATAAAAGAGAATTCATCTTTCGATACCTTCCTACCTCTTGAAGCTGAAAATCCAGGATAATTGCTCTCTTTTCTCATTATTCATTATTTCTGTGAAGTCTGAGATGCATAAAGTTTTGTATATTTTGTATGTTGTTCTAAAGAGAACTTAAGTGAATTTGTTCAGAGTTAATTCATAAATCTGTTAGATGACTGGAGTATGATACGGCATATGTATCATGACTGCTATCATAAGCAATTTCTATCAGACTTCCTCTTGGGAAAGGAATTTAGAAGTAGCTTTCACAGCATGATTTATACAGTCTAGGTTTTTTAAAATCTGTGAAACCAAATAAGGTGTAAGTATAAGACTAGTAACTTGGGATTGTCCTTTCCCTTTCTTGCCCGTTCTTGATTTCACTATAATAATGTAAATATGTAAATTTATGAATGTAATATAAGACAGTTGTAATGGGTTGGACCAATGAAATCGATCTTATAAACTTTGTAGCTAGGAATTTTTTTTCTCTTTCTTGTCCGCTCTTGAATTCCTTATTAAAGCTCCGTTTTAAACAAATGTTCAAACTTTCTGTTCTCACCTTTCTCAAAATCTAACTGTAGAAACTTGTAAAGCTTTCTATCTTTTTGTTTATTGTATTATCTTTCGGTTTATGAATGCTGAACAGCTTCTTTACGCCAATACCCATTTTATGATAACTTTTGTTTGAATGTGAAAAGTAGCACCTTTATGGCATTGACTTTCATCAATTTCTAGTGTTATTTCAAAGCCAATGGTTTCACGTCTTCATAAGAAATACCTATATGCAAGCTTGGCATTTATCTGGCTGTCATCCCTCGGTATTAGTATTCCATACTGTCTGCGACTAGGGCTCATTGAAGGTGCTTGCATAGATTACAATGAAACGTACATAAGCACTGAAAGCTTTCTCATTTTCATTGGCATTTCACGTCTCTATATTTGGTGCGTCCCATACTTTATCATGACTGTCACGTATTGCCTCATTGCTCGCGCTCTGAAAACCAATTCCCTTAAACACGACAATAGCAGAGCAATGGAACTGAGAAACAAACAGAATGCTAAAATCGTGAAGATGTTTGTAATTGTCATCATCACCTTCCTTGTACTTACAATGCCGCATGCGATCTTCTTTTTCTATGACTGCTACATGATTGTGTATGGAAAAAATTATGTATTAGAGAGCGGATTACGCTTTACTCTCTTGTACATGCTATATATTCTTTCAACTGGTAATGGCTGTGTAAACCCTATTATCTACGCCAAAATGCATAGAGACATGAACAGATACATAAGCGATGTTATGCATCGGATAGTACGTATTTCTTGCCAACTGTGCTGTGTGACAAGTAGAAATATATCTGCGCCATCGAGAACAAGGTCTGTAGCTACCTCGAAGGCCGACCAATCCAATGTGTAGATTGTCAACAGGAAAAGGCATGCCATTTGATAGTTTTTGGGTACAGCTAAATCATCACTTGAACAGAACGCGATGTGCATAGTAAGTTAACATAGATTCAAGTAAAGGAGCGTGAATGACGACTTGCAGAAATTGTAGTGCTATAAAGGACAATGAAGTAGCGACGTGCTACTGGTTTTTGGGTAGTTATTGATTTACAGTAGCAAGTATCGTTAGCTGCTCACATGCTGTATCGGTGGCTGCAAATGGGAAACTAAATGGCTTCATACCATTTCCAGAACGTTTAACTCGCAGACTCTATCCCGCATCGAGTGCTGTTAGATTCCATGAGTTACAGGCTACATTTGGCATCGCATGGGGAGGATTTAGATTGATCTTGCATGATAAATATACCATTGGCCTCTTTATACTCCTCTCTATGACATAATATTTCATTCGACTACTATTTACTATATGTTTACGGTGTGGTTGAGACTATAGCACTCACACTTGTGTAGTAACTTTTGCCGCTACGAAAGTATGAACAGAACTTGCAAAATTGGGTGTTCCGTGTTGCAGAGTTTTAAGCATTATCTGATATAGTCCTTCCCTGATGCAGTAACAATCTCTAATCAGATTTCTGACCATGTTTATTAAATGTCATGATAGGTACCTGACTCCCTAATCGATTCATATTTATGGCATGTACTGAATCTCCTATCATTTAGACCATCATGCGTCAACCAGAGCTGTTAATAGTTCTTTTGAATCAAATTTATCGTATGCTTTCTTTAAAGTGTTTAAAGAAATCTTATCTGAGTTATGCTTAAGTTATTTTGTATTCTGCCGTATTATTTTGTATTCTGCCGTGTATTCTAGATAAGCTACGTGCTGTACTGTGAGTTTCTTATCTTAACAATGACGTAGCCATTTGGTAGAATTCATGTTTCTATAAATTTTCCTGAGTATGCATCTGGAGATGGTTCTTGGAATATCACTCTTTGCACTATTGTTGGCTGTTGAAGTCTAGTGCGCAAGTTTAGAGAGATTTTACTACCGTACTAGCAAGATAAAAAGAGTTATCTTCAGTAGAGAAGTCATTCACAGCAAAAATCTCTCACAACAGTCGCTATGGATACTGCAAAGATTCGCTGGCAGCCGATAATTTCTAATGATTCAGCTGGAGGAAGCATTACAACCTGATGAGCAGTAACAGGTAATCTCAAAATTAGCATCAAAATGCAGTAACTCATCCTGTTTGCTGCAAGCAAACAAAGTTGGTAGATCGTTTGTATCTGTTTGCTATAGAGACTGATATGCAGAGAAACCTCTAATGTTTAAGAGAGGTATCACTGACATTAAGTAGAACTCACACTGTTGATTTTGAAGCTTCTAATATTATGCATCTGTATGAACGTAAATCTCTGTGTCTACCTCAGTATATTTGTATATTTTTTCACTTTGTATATTTTAAATTCCACACATACAATTCTAAAATGATACTACGCCAACAGAATACAAGATTTAACAGACAATATCTTAGAAAATTAATACCATTGAATACAATAATGAGACAAAATATCAATACAATTATCAAAACAAAAAACAAACAAAGAGAGAATGGTATGCAGAGAATTACTTGGAGGAGGAGCTCCCTCAATAGGTAAACTAATCGAGGAGGGAGCCCCCCTATTAAATTTAAACATAAAATGAATTTAAATTCAAACTATACCAAACCAGGCTATGAATGAGGCAAGTGCCATCCCAGGCCGAAAAAACCCAGATAGGAACCCCAATGCACCCACAGCCACCAACAGCCCAGAACGTCCCAATGGCTAGCAACCCGTCAAGGCCCAGACGGCATATCAGGGGCTAAACTCTGGGGACACCCACAGAGGATAAATCCCACTGCAGAAATGCACCCAGAACCCACCCCCCACCCAGACCTCAAAACCGCCGGAAACCGCCAGAAACCGCCAACCACCACCACGCCCAAACACGCCCAAGGCCATAGGCACCCCAAAACACCCACCCAGGCCCCCACCCAGAAGTGACCACACCCCACCACCAGCCTGGTCTATTAGGGCATCAGAAAAATTCCTACTATTAATCGACCTTGTTCAGTAAGTAGATTTTCAGGTTTCTTTTCAAGAACAGTTTTGATGGGGCATTTCTTAGTTCTACAGGGAGTTTCTTCCAAAGTTTGACTCCAAGGTAGCGTATTGATTTCAGTCCATAATGAAGGCTGTTTTGTTGAGTCATATATAAATCCCCATGACTGACCTGTCAGTCCTATTTTGTGTCCGGTTGTGCCCCGTATTTAATACCTATCTTTCACAATCACTATTAACCTGAAGCATCATTGCAACAATAAGACGATTATAAAATATCTAAATAAAATTGTAAATACTGCTTATGCATAAGTGTTCAAAGTAGTTACAACTGTCATCATGACTAAATGCCCTGGCTGGAAACAACATTAAAAATTCACAACTGACTATGACACTTGCTTGTTAGTACATTGCTGAATTAAATCAATTACATCATGCCTCAAAGTGTCCAACACCCTCCCCCTAATAAAGTGCTTCACAGTTTAATATTGCCCTTCTTCATATTCATAGCTCCTCAGTGCAGCAAATCGGTTCGTATCAATATTCCTCACCTGTCTCGGTACATGTCCACTTGGCTAGAATTTTAGAGCCTCAGGCTCTAGGTTTGATGTTATTTTGGTGTCAGATCTCTCTCCCCTATTTCTACAATCTCTGCCAAAAGTCCTTGGAACACCTATTGAACAATGAAGTTTATTTGACAATAGTGAATTTCCGGTCAAATTTGACAGCTACTGATCCCCTCCCCCCTTAAAACAATGTTGAGGTAATTCAACTCCTGATTAATTCAACATTGTTCTGAGGGGGGAGAGGGGGAGATTTCTATACGAGTCAAAAAGTAATGCAAGTGTTCCAAGACTTTTGGCAGTGATTGTAGGTCGCATATGTTTTGTAAAAGGCGCTGAACTGTGTATTCATTGCACAGTTTGATCTTGAGTCTACGAATGATTCTACCGCCAGCTATAATTCTTCCAACAATTCTCTCAAGCCTTCAGTTTGCTCTGTCTTTTTGTATCATCATTGATCAATGCAACATTGCCTGTCTTAGGAATTGTACTTCTAAATTCATACTTTTTTTGGCTTCTTTCTTCTGGTGTATAAAAGTACTCTTTCATCCATCTTTTCTTAGCTGTTCCCGGATCTTAGCTATAAATTCCATCCTTTTTGGAAGTTCTTCTATGTCTTCCACATGCATGCCGAGTATATGTGCTGGCTTTCCTTTTGTTAGAATATTCGGTGGTATAACTGACCCATCAAACTTTGCTCGTTGATAATAAAGAGGGGGGTTATTCATTGTGCATATAAAATCCAGAAGACCTTTCTAGAATTCAGAAAGTTTTAGCATGCATCTTCCAACAACTTTGGAAGGCACCCATGTCACGCATATAACGTGAGAGAATAGAGATCTTTGCTTTGTATACCTTTCTTTTGTTAATGCCGGTACTCATATACTATGCTAGTGTAGTGCCTGTCTATCTGCGTAACATTGTAGGTATATTCAAATGCAAAAATCTTTCATAAGGTAGTCTCAAGAACGTTTTAGTACTGAAGTCGTGAAAAGCTAAGAAAGTGTTAATGTTAGATCAAAAAGGTTTCTTAAAAAGCTGGTATTCATATACTATGCTTGTGTAGTGCCTGTCTATCTGCGTAACACTGTAGGTATACACACACACAAAAATTCTTCATAAGGTAGTCTCAAGAAATTGTTAGCACTGAAGTCATGAAAAGCTAAGAAAGTGTCAATACTGGGCCAAAAAGGTTTACTAAAAAACGTGTATAACGACAATGTCATTTCGGAGTAAATTTGGAGACATTTGGGAGAGTTGTGTAACGACATCGTCAAGAACAAACTCTCCTTCCCCCTCGCAGTAATACATCAAGACTCGGCCATGCCCACTTCCCCTTCCGGATGACTTTGTATGTGTATGGGCCTTATTCCAGGAGTTCGAAACTAGGAGAAACAACATTTTATTTGGACATAGACGTGAAGATACCAGGTTCTAGTGTATATTGAGCTATCACTGTGCTTGCAAGCGCACTGTCTAGTTTAGAATATTTTGTTGTATGGAAGGTGTACAGCGTCGTTTTTCCATTATCCATTCGTAGCGATTTTTATTTGAAGTTAGTAAGTAGTATCTTCCATTAGTTCCGCAATTTCATAGGGAATACTTTCATTGAAGCGGCATAGGTATTCATTCCAGTCTTCGTCTAAGGTGCAGCAAATGTGCTTGCATGGATAGAATCTTCTGTAAACATTACCAACTCTCTTTTGTCGTTGATATATCCTTTCGGTGTATCTGGAGCTCCCCATACTCAATAACACTTGTTGCATTCATCATCAGCGATCGCTTAATGAAAGCCAATCCAGTTGAACACGACAATAACACAGCAGCGGAACTGAGAAACAAACAGAATGCCAAATTTGTGAAGATATTTGTATTAATCATTTTCACCTTCCTTGTATTGTCAGTGCTTCTACGCGTGCTACTATTAGTATTGGTATCTAAGTAAGCAGCACTGCAGTTAGAGCTGCTAATGAGAATGAAAGGTTCCGCTGTTTAGGAAGTTCTTTTACTTATCGTACGTTTAACGAAATGTACTAAAAAGAGCTCAACGAATCTGTTAAGAGCACGTCTGACCAGACTCTCGAACATTCTGCAGCTATGCTAGACATTGGCAAGATAAATGAAGACTTAAACTTACATTTAGAAATTAGTTATAGAAACTCTGATTTGAATGTAGGATTTGAAGTTAAAAACTAGGATCAGAAAAGCAGAATTTGAATTTAGGGCTCTAAATTGCGTCTAGAAGTTAGAAGTACAATTTGGGATTAGAACAGGGTGATTTCTGGTATTAAGTATTTGTTATCAACGTTTTTACATGCAAAATTAAGATAGCTTGCTCCATCATCAAGATCATGGAGACTGATGTATCATTCTTCATTGATGAGAGTCTTTAATAGATTCAAATTAAAACGCTTAAATGGCTTCGGTAAATGGAATCACGAGAAATATTTTCCTTAACTGCAGTGGATTGGTAAAACTTGCTATTTTAGCAATATTTGGCCATAAATACAAGTTTAGGGCGAAACATGCTTTTGAATTAAAATTTTATTCAATGGATTTTGAATTAAAAAGAAAAACACGTCTCCTGATCCTGTGTCATATAACTGTTTATGCCCATTGCACTGCTTTTACGCTTTGGGAAAATGAATCTTCATGCGGAAAAGTCGCTTTGTATTGTGTCACAGTGTCCTTGATGATCAAATGTATGATTCATCAATGTGCACTACAGGTAGAAACTTTAAATTATGCATTGTCTTGGAGAATGCTACGAATCGATATCTCTCAACCATGTCAGATATTGATTGGCATGACCTGTAGCTGAAACTTACATTACACTCTTCTTTTATGAGAACTCACAGTATAAGAAGAACAATACTCAATTTGCCGAAAAAAGTAAGAACATTTCTAGGATGTGCCCAGCCTCAGATGAGTATTTTCACAAGCACACAAATACCAGTTCCTTTAGTGAACAAAATCAGCATCCATTACTTTATTTTCACAGGTGCTGTAACCAAATTTCTTAGAAATTGGTTACTGCATACATTTTATCACATATTGGTGAAAAGTCGCTCTTAAAAAGATAACAACAATTTAAACAATATCTTAGACCAAAATTGTCAAACATTAAGAACATTGAGCTTCAGCAAAAATTATCTGGTTCTTGTAAAAAATTTGCTACGTAATATTTAACAATAGCTTGTCTATCTATATAAACCACGTACAGTGAAGTGCTCAGCGAGGTGTTGTTGCAGACATTGTTGCAGATATTGTCATCGCTGTGAAACAGTATCATAGTTAATATTTTGGAAGGTTCTAGCTATAACTAAAAATCTATGGTATCTATGTATTAGAGTGATGTTAAGGGCATTGCTGTGCTCTGTTACTGCTCGAGAAAAGCTTAATATATCTTGTGTCTTAAAAATTATGTTCAGAACTTTTAAGTAGAAACGTTTGTAACTTCTATCCAAAGCTCTTATGAAGCTGATGAAGGTTTGTAGCATAGAAATTTGTTAATATAGAAAAAATGAATCCATTTTTATAAGTACATGGTGCCAAATCATTAAATTGAACTTTTAGAGAGACAAGTACTGAAACTTAATTACTTAACACACTTGATTCTGTTAGAACAATGGACAACCCTTCTGAGACAGATTTGGCATTGTAGACATGCTGAGTTTATAAAACGTGTATTATGCAACATATCTTTTTCACTCGCGTTCTTATGTTAAAGCAATTTTCTATTGAATCCTCTCTTGAAGTGTTCAGGGATCTAATAGATATCGTACTGTCCTTGTGCCCCAAAGCACCATGGCTAAAAATGATGAAACGTCCAATTAGTTATGGTGAACCATCTAACAAAGAGATTGTGTCATCGTTATAAAGTCAATGAACAATAACTCATTTGCTCATAAGCCGGTTATTTAGCCCATCTTTGGGTGTGGTTGCAGTTATTTGTTTTTCTGACTTTTACCTGTGGTTTTGCCTAAAGACATCTTTTTGCTCTGCGTTTACCTTTCTAAGCATTCTTCTCATAGAGAATCGATGAAAATCTTGCAGATTTAGACATTATTAGGGGTGTGCTCGCAGTTTCTCGTTTCCCTTGCTTTTACATTGGTTTTGCTTCAAAGCAACTGTAGGTTCTCTGATTTTGTTTCCAGGCACCCTTCTCGTCAGTGTTGGTTCAAATGTGCAAAGGATAATTTAAGACTACGAGAAAGAACAAGTCTACGGAGAAAGGTGGCATGATCTAGCAAACCGGTTTTGCAAAAAACTTGGTGACTTCCAAGCGTTTCAGTATCCGGAATGTCTGTTTTATCTTAAACTAGTAGCAAATCGTTGAGACAGCGAAGAGAAAGGTGATTATTTTGTTGTTCATCTTAGTTGTCTTCATCATAACTGGAAAAAAGCACATTCCTGACTTTATTCGCCAGGATTTTGAGTATCCTAATCATACACACAGCTGTGAACCTACGTTTTCTCTACATTAACTCGCATTGGATCCTTAGAAGTATCTCACAAGGAGTACCTCCCACTTTTTCTTGGTAGAAATATTTGATAGCCGTAGTTTAATATTTTTACCATTAGTTGTCTCAGATTTTGCTCAAAAACGTTTTGCAGATTATATCTGTTCTTTCATAAATTACTGTCGTACGATTAGGGTTCAGGGTAATTGTCATTTTAAATAATTGAATAAAGAAGTAGCTGATAAATTTACTGATTAAAAGGTACCTTTAGGCTCAAATTCTATTGATTATGGATACAAAGGTATCATTTTCCAGTAGCTCTATAGAAATAGATTCAAAGTTTATGTATTATTCATTTCCATGCAAATGGCTTGTTCCCATAATTATAATTGGAGTTGGATTTGTATCTAATAGTTCAACCAATAAGCTGCCGCAGAGTTCTTTGATTAACGGATGCCGTGATATCATTTTTTACAAGCTCTTCAGGGTTAGATTCAAAATGTGCGTATGATTTACTTGCGTACAGATGGCTTGTTCACAAGACAGTAATTGAGGTCCTATTTTTCTTCAATCCAGAGGTAGTTGCCGATTTTCCTAAGTAACAGCTGTCAATATATCACTTCCTAGTACTCCGTCGGGACTGTATTCGAGATCGTTGTATGCGATTCATAGAAGTCTCTGTTGCATTCTATGAAGTTCAGTACCCAATATTCTATCGTGGAGCACCCCTTTTAGATGAAGGCAGCTAAAGTGTTTATGCATATGAGTGCTTTCATCGTTATTTTTTTATATCTATCTGTATTCATGAAGATTAATACACGAGAACAATGTGCCTGCGTGTATATTTGCACTTTTGCAAACAGATGGGAAATTCTATGTCGTATGTATTCACGAAGATCGATGCACTAACCAAAGTGTGCTTATTTGCATTTTCTGCAATAAGATAGGAGATACAGATTCCGAGTCTATGATTAATTTCAGTAGCTTTGCTGCTCAATTCCTCAAAAAAGACCATTGCCCGTGATGAATTCAATGCTCACAACTTTCTCACAAAGAATAAATAAATGACCGTTCGTTTAATTTATGTCTATTTGATTTCCTGTGATCCAATTTGCGGATTTTCCACATCTTGGAAGAATGTGAACTTTATTTTTAAAGAAATATCAATGTCACAAGATAATATTACCTTGTAATGCCACATGGTTGCAAATATTAGTTCTGTTTATTACAAGACTATGATCAAGTTTATAAGTAGAAAGTGTCAAGGACTCTAACATGGCACTTTGAGATGCAGCTAAAATGCTACTGTCCATGTGTTGCAAGCTTCTCTTGTCCTAACTCTATTTTCATTAGGAAATATAGCAGAGGAATAGTCTGAAGAACACTCCCAATTAATGAACTGTCAGCAGAAATCGGATGAAGTAGAGTCATTGGTTTACAGTGCTGAAATGTCACAAGCTTTCAGATCATTAAACAAATAACTTGTCAATATAGAGTTTTGATAGCACATCACTTAGAAAATGCACACATGTAACGATAGTTCCCTTATTGATTTTTGACAAGATTCTCTCCCTCGATATGCTATCTGCTCAACCTTGCACATTAATCTACCTTTATAGGTCAAGTATTTGTGCCGTCTAGAAAGATATGCTCTCTTCGGTGCAATTACTGAAACTTGTCTTTAAAGTTGAAAACACTTAGGCATGAGTGGTGCATGATTAGCACAATTTCAATAAGATCATTAGTATTGGTGTCATTATAGATAGGAGAAATAAGAATGCTTATCATCTCTGTCATCCTTACGCACGTTTTGCGTAGTGATCATATCTCAATAGCTGTTGTACTACAGTGTAATGTGACTATAGCGGCCACACATGGTTAACAGAATGTGCGCAGGCTGGCAGTTAGGCGTTTTATAGCAAAACGGTTAATGACAAATGTAAATGTAACGGCTGTTTCATTGATGACCTCTGTGGACAGGTGGCCGTTCTACAGAGGTGACTGCAAAGGCAGGTTATGATGTATTAGTAATAACCGGCTTATCTTCGAGAAGGTTCTTAGTCGAGCATGTATGAATTCTATTCGATTAGAGTCGTTTCAATGCTTTTCAAAACTTACAGCCTTCGCTTTTGATGATAATGTGGCTTATGTTTACATTATTCCTATTGACACTTAGGTGCCTGTACAATAGTACCTAGAATTACATTATTGTTGGCTTGTAGTCGCTCCAACGCTCGCTATTGTTTTACGGTGTGTTTGGTTAACGATGTGACATTTGATATATGCAGCAAGGTGGTAATGAATGCAGCCACATTTTTGCATTTTTTTAAATCATGGCAACCACTTTGCCGAGATTGAAACAAAATTGATTCCTTTTGGAGGGTTTGAAAGAAGCATTCTTTTTCATCAAATTTTTTCATGTTTGGAGGAGGTATTGCGTAACACTTGGTAATATGACAATAAAGTTCTTCGTTGAAATTCTTTCATTCTGTTGTACACATTTCGTATGTCTTGCGTATACTCTAGAGTCCTGAAAAGATCTATCTTACCGCTTATGGACTTTTTGAAATATTCCACAGATGACATCCTTATTCCAGACCACTCCTTTATCATATTTCCGTCTATAATTCGATCGAGTATCCTTAAAAGAATCTTGTTTTTCAATTTGCTGATAGTTGAAGCGACTTGCAAACCCATCCATAGTTATTGTAACTAGAGCAATTTTCCACCAACCCTGTTTATTCCAATCCCCCCATTTATTGAGTTTCAAGGAAATTTCAAACCTCTCTTGCCATTTCAATCCCCTACCTATTTGGAACATCTTTATTGGAGGAGACTCGACGAACTCCGAGCTAGAATCAATCAAAGAAGAGCGACTGAAGAGCAAAAGAAATGCAGAAGAAATTCTATTGGCACAGAACACGTTTCCCGGTTGATCAGATTCTACAGACAGTTTTCTTGATGGCCCTTTGCTTGTTTTGATATAGTGGAAAGTTTCAAGAAAGATATCGTCATTATGTACAGCGAGCCTCGATGCGAGGAGGAGATAAATGAGAGTTAGGAGTTCAGATATTAATTTGCTTTAGTACCTAAGGCATTATTGTGAGTATCAAACCTGAAAATCCTGTCGTCCTTTCAGATTCTTGGTTTTGACCCTAATTCTTGCAAGAATGTTTTTCGATCAATTAGATGTATTGGAATGGAAATTTTATATGATATATGATATACGAAGGATTTCATGTAGAGCTTTATCGTCCATTAGTGAGTCTTCTACGCTCCATGCCAGTTAGTTTACTTTGCAATTAGATTTACAGTTCAATCATTTAGTAGTTTCTTGCTATATTCATATGATCTCAGGTTTTCAGTACCCTCTGGGAAGTCCTTTGAGTCTATTTTTGAGCTTTAGAACATTTTATTACTGCAGTCACGTAGCTGAATTTGTTGCCATCACTTCTTGCCTCAATATCAATATCTGCATCAGCATCAATCTCTCTCTCAGGATCATGACGGTGATCTATGTCTAAGAAACTTGCTTCCCGATTGTCATTTCGTGAATTTGCCTAAGGTTTCGAGTTAGTCTTCATGCCAATAGCAACTCAGTGTTGTTGAAATGACAAAAGTGTGTGAATAATGGAACACCCTTTGACTTGCAATTATCACGGTATGTTAGTAAAGTCTCCAGTCACATCTGGATTGGCACTCTACTCTGCTGAAATAAGTTCTTATTATGAGTCTGCCGTCTGGAGTAAATAATTGATAGAAGGGCAATTGGATGCTTCCTGTCAACATTTGACATTCTATTCACTATCAGAAGGCTTTCAAGCTGCAGTGCAAAGAAGCTGGGGGAAAATACTATTTGAATTATGAAAAAATGTGACTTTACACAAGTGCTGGTAGGCAGCCCTGTTCTGTCATTGCAGGTTACTGGTTTTCTGCTTTGTTTTCAAACCCCGGATACATCCAGTCACATCTTCATTGCAGAAGTAGCTTGCTAAATCTCAGAAGAACATTAGCAATTCTATATTTTACATGATATATACCTTCGTAAACAGGACGATTTTCAGCCACGAAGACGTTCTTAGATGAAGTATAATAGTTGAATCCATCGAGTTTCCACACTTCCAATTGCAGCTTTCAACGAAATTTTTTATCGAGCGGAAGGGTATTTTGATTGACATTACACACATCTGTTGCTATCTGTGCTTGAGTATTTTAGGAGGATCTGAAATGATTTTTTGACACTAGATGCATAGAATTAGACGCTAGTCACTTCAAAATTGAACCCCAGCGATAAGGCAAACTATGATAAAATCTGCTTTCATTGCGATTAGAAGAGTGCTACTTTGGTAATGTTGGTGACAAGACCTAATTCGAAATAACTGCTACCGTATTTGTGAAGTGTCACTAGACGTTTCTTGCTAGGTAAAGAACTTCATTTCATAAATATAGTTGTGATATACTTTGTGCTGATTATTTAATGACAGGACAGCGTAAGCATTTTTCATCATTCTCAAGTACTTTATATCGTGATCTCTGCATTCAAATAACCCTAGACTCGTAATAGTATCATTGTCTAGCTCATCAACTTCAATTCAGCAGAGCATACAGGCTAGCTGCTTGTACCTGTCAACTTACAGGTGACAATCGTTTTGAAATGTAGGCCAAAGTGGGCTAGAACACTTGAGCAGTAACATGGCCCAGTTTACTAGCTGCAACAGCACGCTGCTGAACAGTACTTCGTTTGTCAACAATTCCATTCTCTCACACGTGGCAAATTTGACTTGTCAAAATTCAAGTGCTGCATCTAACAATTCATCAGATACTTCCGACTCATCGAACAGTACCCTGCTGGTTGGAGGTGTTGCAAAATATTTTTGCTACGTGTTCTACGCGTTGGTCTTGCTTCTTGGAGTTTTTGGTAATATCGTCGTGTTTTACGTGGTTGGGTTTAGGAAGAAGAAAAGAAACTCTGGAGACGTTTACATCCTGTCATTAGCATGTGCTGACTTGTTCGGATCGTTGGCAGCACCATTGATCATGTTAAATGACTTGATTACTGATATGTCAGTTTGGTTTTATGGTGGAATACTATGCTATATTATGCCTGCCATCACACCAGCTACAATGTGTGCTTCTGCATGGTCACTGGTTCTTATTTCAGTGGATAGACTACGGTAGGTGACTTGTTTGTAATTTTATAAACATGATAATGCTAGGTAAACCTGGAAGAGACTCCGCTTACATGAAAGTTAGTGAGATTTCATCCTGTCAGTGCTACATTAAGCTAATGAGGCTGCTATTTCAGAATAGGTGCTCTCTTCCACATATACTCCGCTTCTACATGGAATCGAAGAGAAATGGAAGCTTAATCTATTTTGTCCTTGCGAGAAATTAGTATGAGTAAATGTTAAAATGGTTAAAATGTTGATAAATGTGCGTTAATTGATTATAAACTCAGTAAGAAGCGGCTGCCATTTCTCATTAATCTGCTTTCGACAAAGGCATAGGAGATTGTGGTTGTGTAATTTGAATTGAAAAATGCCGTGTTTTGGCATTGATAGAGTAGACATAGTTTGGACAAGCTGTTATACTTATTTTCCGTTTGGTATCGATCTCTCTATCTCTCTCTTGGTATCTCTCTCGCTCTGAGGGCCACCTCCTGTCACAAAAGGAGATAACGTAGTAGATAGACAACAGTTGTGGGAATTGAAAGACATATCCTAGTAATTCACATCAAAGTGACTCTTAGTCCTAATCTTTTTAGAATTTTTGAATGGCTACTGAGTTGCGTATCGTCTTGAACTTCAACCCTTTCACCCATGTCCTCTGGAAATATACGCACCTATTTGCAATCTATTTTATCTTCTTGTATATGAAATCAACAAAGGGGGAAGTTATATAGGAAAATTTAAAATCTTAGAGACCCTTCCCCCCTCTTTCTCAACAATGTTTGTTTTGTAGATATCGTAAATGTATGGCCCAGAAGGTTACTGCTGGACTTACAGAGCAACTATTTTTTCAGACTTAAAGCATTGAATGATCTTATACTACCAATATGGTGGCTACCATACTTGATATTTCCTCAATTTCATTAACCAAGTTATATTTTCCATTGATTTACTTATCCATGTAGCTGGAAAATATAGTTGAGTGCTTCTTTACATTGATGAGTAGTGAATGATGATTCTCTAGTGAGAGGAGTTCGATATCGTTACAGCTTTATCTTTCTACCTTTTTCTACCTCTTTCTAGCGCAATATCGTTTTCATCAATATAGAAATATGGCCAAACAGCTTTCATATGTCATTAGGTATGTTATCGCATATTTTGGAAATGTATAATGAAAAATCTTGATATTATATTTCCTCCATTCCTAGTGTGATCTCAAAGCCAATGCTTCCTGATCTCCCAAGGAAATACACGTATGCCAGCATAGCACTCATTTGGCTGCCATCAGTGATTATCGCGATCCCATACAGTCTTCGATTACAGTTCGTAGAAGGTGCTTGCTTGAGCTTCAATGAAAGAATACTTGGCTTTAAGGGCTTCGTCATCTTCATTGGCATTGCTCTTCTGTACATCTGGTGCGTCCCTTACCTCATCTTAATTCTCACATATGTCCGCACTGCTCGTGCACTGAAAGCCAGTTCATTTAAGCACGACAATAACAGAGCAATGGAGCTGAGAAACAGGCAGAATGCTAAAGTCGTGAAGATGTTTGTAACTGTCGTCACGATCTTTCTTATACTCACAATGCCGTATGCAATCTTCTATTTCTGTGACAGCTACTTGATTTTTTATGCCTCGAATCACTTTGATAGTAGAACACATCACACCCTCAACTATGTTCTGTTTATTCTCGCATCTGCAAATGGTTGCGTAAATCCTGTTATTTATGCCAAAATGCACAGAGAAGTAAACGGATACATAAAGAAAGTCATTCATCGGATAATGACTATTTCTTGCCAGCGTCTTCGCTTGACAAATAGAGATACATCCGCTCCATCGTCAACATGGTCTGTAGCCACTTTGAAGACCGACCAATGCACAGTGTAATAAGCAGGAGAATTGGAAATGTCGGGTGATGTGCAGAGCTGGAGCATCAACTAAATGTAGAGCAACTTGTGGATCAATATAGATTCGAGTCCAGTGAAAATGTCTGAACAAAGATAAGTGACGCTGTATTGCATTTGAGCACTATGAAGTAGTAATATGCACCAAACATTTACAGCAAGTTGCTAATATGCAGAAGTTATACTTTTCGTTCTATCTCACATTATAGTAGATATTGCGAATGAAATATTTATTTGATTTATGCAGTTTTGTTAGCAGCGATTGCTATGATTTCAGAGACTGAAAATGAAATGCTTATTGTAATCATTGCAATCATAAAATCATGCTGACTGCGATTATACTGATTTTAGTTTGCATGATGATTACATTTAGAAAAGCGAGTAGTCCTGTGTAAAGTGATGTTGTCTGAGCTTTCTACCTCAGAGGTATCTAAAATTCATCATGTTCATTTCTATGCTAAAGGATAAGGCCATCATAGTTTACTGCGGTCATTCAATGCAGATGGGAAGTGGTAGATAATCCAAAAAAATCTGGAAGATAATTTGAGACATTTGTGAGCAAGAGTGCGTTTTTCAGTTTGTCACGTTTGCTCTTTGTTTGCACGTCTATTTCTTTGAAAGCACACATGTTCTATACAGAGTCTATAATTCGGATTTGTACACCCAAGTGACTATTGGAGTCGAAGCTTTGACGAATGTCTATCTTGAAGTCCATGAATCCCATACATTTGTGCAGACGTAATAATCTTCAGCGTAGTACGAGGATGATTCGCATTTGATTCTATGAAGACTCAGTGTATATGTAAAGTGTAAATGTGGTTCCTGAATGCGACAGGTATATTTGAAATAGTGCTAAAAGGTTTTATCCTCAATGCATTAACACTGACGCAATGTAATTATTGCTGTAGGATTTCCATCACTGCTGAATTCGAATTTCAATGTAAGCACATGCTATTAGTTGCCAACACAGAATCTTTTCATCGATGCATAATTATTATAAATTTCCCGTTTGTCAAGAACTATCAAGCTGTTAACTCAACACGCGCCTCTTGATCGAACATAACAACATTGCCCCCAGCATTAGCCTGGGTGACGGCAAGCTTCTTTTCAAGTGCATATTGGTAATAGTAATGTTAAAAATTTGCTTGAATCACAGAGTGTGATATGCAACTTTGATTTGCTATGTACTTCTACGAATCAAGCTCGCTGCGATAATACCAATTGATATCAGGTGGATAAATATAGATAAGTATAGATGAATGTCTGTCGGCTGCTACTGATTTACAACAAGCGTCTTTTATTCTTTGGACCTATGAGTTGCTTATTCATCAAATTTCCTCACGAGTAAATATGGACCGAATAAAGATACCACATTAGGTCTGAGAATTATGTAAAGACGACTGAATATTATCTAAATCTAAGATAATGCTATGTGAAATCCATATTATCAGCTGAAAGGCTAGCACAGTAATGTGACCGTAGAGATAGAATCATCGAGGATGATGTATAGCATTAATGCTTGACATATTCACGTTGGATTGATAAATTCAATGGGAAGTTACCCTAAAAGTTCACTGAGCTATGCTAGACAACAAATAAAATGCTATCAGTAAAAGCATCTGTACCTAGTAGAATGATAGAGGAAGAAGGCATGAGTGTAAGTTAAAAGAGATGATGAGACAAATAGAAAAAAATAGATTCACTGATGGAAGAGAGTAACTAGCTACCATCCGTAATCCAATTGCCAGATAAATTGTGTAGGAGGTTCTTTTCACGCCTACAAGCCTCACTATCTGCGTTTAATTCGATGGATAATTTAGTATATGGCCACTGATGACTGTGCCATCTGTTACGCTAAATTTCTTTCTAATCAAACTCATAATTGGGCTACCTGAGAGACACCACTCGTTCACTGTATTTTTTGTATCAGAGCACATTTCATAAGAACAATCTTGGCTCGATTTCCCAATGAAGACAATGACTTTAACATGCTCTAACACAGATGAGGAATAAAAGACCAAGCAACAAAGCGATTTTTGAAATGTACTACCTACATTCCTTTTGCAAGAGAATTCTGATAAGGTTGTTAGTAAACATCATCGTTTGGTGATTTATTTTTAAAGCAGCCTTCTAAATGCATAAAAACCTGTAGACTGCATGTAGCTTCTCAAATATTTGCCATATAAAATCACTCTTGAAATAAGAAGAATGTTAAGAATATTTCACGGAGTCTAGAATCATCAAAAACGTAAGAGCAACCAGCCTTGGGAACAATTAGATCTCTATTTTGCATCATCATCATCATTGAAAAGCATTTAGCGACAAACTTGTCGATACAAATTAAAAAATTAATTCTCTGAGAGGTGCGTTTTGCATAAGTCAGCAAAAGTATCTGAATTTGTTTGATTGTCTATATGTTCTCGTACACTGTTCCATTTCGGTACTACACAATTAAAGATGAATATTTGACAACATCGACCCGAGCAACTTAGGCATGAGCTTTTAGAATGTGAATGGCTTTAAAGCAGCCTGACTAGTAAATATTTTATGTAATAAATCTAGTTGAAGACGTGTTTCGCGTGACTCCGAAGTTTCCCAGTTTAAACATTACAAGCTAGATTGTATTGCAATAGGCTGTAGAAATTTCCTTTGCAATCATGCAACCATGAAAATGTATCGCAATTGATTTCTCAGGACTTCTTGGCAATGGCTTGAAATGCATGGTATATGCATATATTAGAGTGCTATTATGTGCATCGCAAGGGCCTGTATTACCCATAAACACATTTTGACTATGAGTGTCTCAGGAATTCAATTCAAAACTGTCAGCAGAAGCCGAAATACTTTCTATATACAGTTTTTATGAGGTTGATTAAGTTTTATAGAGTGGAAAATGGCTAACACGGAAAATGATGAATCTACCTTTATGATAATTGTCCACCACAATAGTTAAGTGAATTTACAGTGATACAGTTACCAAGACTCTTATCATTTGACACACATTTGACGCTAGAACGATTAGATGATTCTTAAAAATCATAGTTTTGGCATTAAAGACCAGCTGACATAATGATTCTTAAAACCTTGCAGCATGCAAGAGATCATGTGCACTGTCTGTCCTTCATATTCTGACAAAGTTCTTATGTCTACATCACCTTTATTGAAACCTCCTTTGAAGTACTGAGCGACCAATAAAGGACTGCCTATTTTCCGTACTCCCTAAAGCACCATAGCCACAAGCGATGAACTGTACACTTATTACGTGAATAGTCTGTTTATACTACAGAACTTCACTATAGTTCGAAAAAGCGGGAACAGACTTTAAGCATACTGAAGAGCTTTTTTCGTCCGACACTCATCAGAGTATGAAATGTCAGTTCATCTTTCTGTCATTATCAGATGTTTCATACTCTGAAGAGTGTAGGAAAAAAGAGGGTTTTCAGTTTCCCTAAAGAATGTTCCCGCTTTTTCGAACTATAAGTACAGTTATAAATGCTGACCCCTCTTGCAGAAAGATTTTAAATGAGCATTGAATCATAGCATCATAAACCTACCATTTAGCACATCTTTGGGTGTGGTCGCAGATAATCCTCTCTATTAGTCTTACCCTTGGTTTTGTCTTTACAGACCTTTTAGCTCTTTACTCACTTTTCTATGCATTCTTCTCATAGATTGTTTAGCAATAACTTGCATATTTACATTGTTTTAGGGTGTGGTTGCGGTTACGCAGTTTCTTTACTTTTACCCTTGGTTTTGATTGAACACAACTTAGGCTGTCTGATTATTCCAGGCATTCTTCTCATCGGCGTTGGTTCAAACTTGCGATGGAAATTTTAAAACTGTACGAAAGAACAATGCCACGTAGAAAGATGGCCTGATCTAGCAAATCGGCTTCTACAACAAAGAGATACTGAATTCCAATCATTTCAGGCACTTGGAGTGTCTTTTTTATCTCAGAACTGCTTTCAAGAACTGGGATATAATGGTGCAATTCAAATGATGGCATTCAATAGTGAGCAAATGCTAGCAGGTTGTTGAGAGAGCAGAGAGAAAGGTGATTGTTTTGTTGTTTATCTTATTTGTCTTCATGACAACTGTAACTGCACACTCTTGATCCATATGTCAGCAGTTTAATTATCCTGATCATTCACAAAGCTGTGAACCTGTGTTTTCTCCACATGAACTCACATTCGATCCTTGCACAATTATCTGGAAAGCCATAGTGCGTTTTCCTTAGATCTATTCTTTCAAAACTGTTTTTACATGGTTGGGAATAATGTTCAGTGTCGTTTTGAATATGTGAATCAAGAGGCAGCTGGCGAATTTCCTTGATTAATGGATACTAAGATTTCATTTCCTGGCAGCTCCTCAGAATTAGAGGCAAAATCTGTGTATGATTTATTTCCTTACAAAAGGCTTACTCACATAACTACAATTGGAGTTAAATTATATTTTACATATTTTAACTCTAATGTAGTTGCAGAATTCCTTGAATAGCAGATACCAAGACATCATTTCTTGGAAGCTGAGTTAGATTAAAAGTCTGTGTATGATTGACTCACATACAGAGGCTTGTTCACAAGACAGTGATTGAGGTTCAACTTTTTTCATACCTCATTCTAAGAGTAGCTGGAAATTCCCCTTAGTAACAGCTACCAATATATTGTTTGCTAGTATTTCGTCAGAACTAGATTCGAGGTATATGTATGCTGTTCATAGATTGGAATCTTGCATTCTGTTTAGTTCCGTACCCAATATCCTATCATGAAAAATCCATGTCAGTTGAAGAAGTAGAGATGTTAACTTATAGGAGTGCTTTCACTAGTAAGTTCATATTGATCTGCATTCAGAAGGTCGATACACGAGACAATAGGTTGCGGTTTTATTTACGCTATTTGCGAAGCTATAATCAACTCACTGTCCTATGTATTGACGAAGATCGACACACCGGACAATAGGCTTGCGTGTGCTTTTATGCTTTTACAATGAGGCGGGAGATACAGTGTCTCATGTATTCACGATATTTGATACACTTAACAATACGTTTGCGTATATTTTATGCATTTTATAAAGATCTGGGTGATTCAATTTTCTCTGTAGTCACTAATATCGATGAAAGAGACAATACACTTACTTGTGCATCTGCCCTTTTGCAAAGAGACGTGAGATTCAATGCCCAGTGTATTTGCGGAGAGCAATACACGAGTCAATTTGTTTGCGTGTTGAATTGCGCTTTTGCAAATGGATGGGAGATTCAATTGTCTATATATGCAGGATGATCGATACGCTACGCAATACAAGCAGATTGCATTGCCTACGTGGGTATTTGCTTTCTTGCAAAGAGATAGCAGATGTCATTTCCTCTTTATCATTACTTCACGTAGCTTCCATTGCTTAATTTCTTGATTAAAACTATAGTCCATAAAGAACTTAATACTGTTTAATTCATCACCAATAAATTATTAAGAGCTGACGGTTCCTCTAATTTACTTTTATTTGATGTCCTGTTAAACATTTGTCGTTTGTCCATATCATCGTTGAGAGAGGGGAGCATTTTTCTCAATAGAATATAAATTTCGAAAGATAATATTGCTATATCATCTGTATGGTTGGAAATGTTCATCAGAAGAAAATGATCAAGTATATAAATGGTACGTTTCAAAAGCCCTAGCAGATACCTTGAGATACACCTAAGAATTGTACTACCCCTGTGTTGAAGGTCCTATTTGTCCTAACTCTGTTTTCATTATGAAAGAGAGCATGTCTGTAGTCAAAGGACACTCTCAATGTATCAACAGCCACAACTCTTGCAAACAATGGATCATGACTCAAGTAGCTAAACAGCTTGCTCGAGTTCATCTACATTGCTCCAGAAATGCCACCCATATTTGGACACTCCTTAAATGTATGAGTCTGATAACTTTATTTGAGATTTTAATGACCTGTACAGCTTCTTGAAGGAGCCAAGAAATGGACACAGATCCCTTTTTAAATATATGGGACAATCTTTGCTAACATTATTATTTCAAAATCCTTAGACACTCTCGGGAGTAGGGTTGTCGTTGCACATGTTTTCTGTTGGTTTGCTATCATTGCTTTTAAAGAGTGGTGAGATGTCATAATCTTTCAGATCATTTGAGCAGTATGTTGTGTCTATAAAAGCATTTATAGTACCATGTCTGCAAGGTACTTTTGTAGTAAATCCTGTCGTAACTGATTTTGTGCAAGATGCTTCACAGTTCATGTATTTGTTCAGACTAGAAACAAAGAAAATTTAACTGTGCATTTACTCAAGCTTGTGTTTAATTCTAAAGAAAATTGGGTATGAGGTGTCTCTATCTGCACTTTTTGACAAGGATCATTATCACTGATGTCAGTATTGCGAGGAGAGATGGGATTTTTTTTTATTACTTTCTGATCCATCTGCATGTTTTATTTACGAAAGGAACAGTAATATCCCAGCAATTTTGTAATAATCAGTAATAGCCCCATTATCTTCGATCAAAGTCACCCGTGATGGCATCTGAATCATGCTCGACAAGAGCGAAAGCACTGCCTTCCAAACTTTCCTGCCTTCCCGTTAATTTTCAAGGCTTTACACTCCCAGGATCGATCCTTTCTTTACAGCATTGCAAGACTGTGCAGGCTTTTTGCTGTTCTTGTCCCAACTGCTGGTAGCCCGTATCCGTAGCACGTTAGTTCCTTTGACTTAACTGATTATAAATAATTATTTTAATAAATGTAACTTTACAATGCTTTGAGGGACTATACGGCAACTCGAGCCCTCTTCAGAGCTGATAATGTTGAGGGTCATTACTTGAATTTAGAATAGATAAACATATCAATGATCAACGCAGTTCAGTCTACTAGAGGTGAATTCCTGAAACCATTTATCTAGGCTACGATCACACTGCTTCGTTTTCAAACTTATCCGTTTTTGTAGATATCTGTCACCCGTTCACACTGCTCCATTTTTGTACGAAAAAGGAGATAATAATATCCGTTTTTGTGCGTTTGCACTGCTCACAAAAACATAGGAAAAATATCCGTTTTGTGGCTTCAGTCCATTCACACTGATGCATTTTTGTGAGGTCAGACTGAAGTGGTGCCATTGAGTACTTATTTTGTATTGTTGCTATGGTAGCGTTTTTGTTTTTATCCGTTTTTGTGCATTCACACTGATCAAGACCGTATTCGAAAACCTCCGTTTTTGCAAATATCCACTTTGAAGAGCGTTTTCAAAAGCTTCCGCTTTTGTGTTGTTTTGTGCGGAGTAGTGTCAACGGTTTCACAAAAAAACGGATATTTTTTTCTCCATTTTTATACAAAAACGGGGCTGTGGGAACTGGGCACTAGACATCTTAAAGCTTCCTCTAACTCTGACTATTTCATTGTGTTCTCAGTGAAGGAAGAACACCGTAATGACACGATATGTAAAACTTGATGGCACTGAAGTAAACGACATCCGCCTGGTTGAAATTACCCGGATTTTCTTAATTGAACGAAGAATGGTTTGAATCTTGGCAGATAAGCATATATTGTTTTCAGTTCAAAATTCTTTGATTCTGTTCTACTCATATTGTACGTCTTGTATGCGTGCACATTACTATTCTGCAGCAATTGCAAGGTATTGAGACTGTTGCTGTTGCTGATCCTTCTTAATGGAATGTTCTATCAGTCCTTTCACATCCTTGTCTTTGATATACATTGTATTTGATGGTAGGCTGTCAATAGAGTGAATCTCTTTCATTCAATGAATTAATCTCATTCTCTTTAAATATTAATGCTAGAACCTGTTGTCTCAAGTCTATACCAGTTTGTTTTCTCTCCACTTAGATTTATAGTTCGATCATTGCATAATTTGTTTTGTCATATTCATAGGGTCTCAAGGCTTTAGTACCTTCTGCTAACATTCTGTGAATTAATTATGAAATTTTTAGAGCTTCAGTGTTCTGCAGTGATATAGCTTCTTTTTTTTACTAGCATCATTTTCTGCCTCAGAATTAATTTCTGCCTCGGTATCAATGTTTGTCTGAATATCATCACAGCTGAATGATTGACTTCCTGATTGTCAATGCTTTAATTTGCATGTGATTTCAAGTTGTCGGTTCTCATTAACTACAAATCAGCAATAGAACAATGATGAAAAGCTGAATCATGTAATACGTTACTGCTTGTAATCAGAGCGGCACATTAAGTAACGATAATTGAACAAATTCTTGTTCATAGACATCATGCAATTCAAAGTAACAAATATTCTTAGCTAATCTTTCGTTTTGTCTTACCAATAACTACTCAGTTACTCACTTAAATCTATATGTCAGTAATCACAAATATTGATACATTCTTGGGAAACTAGTGATTATGTTCGTACTACGCATAGATGACTATTCAATCTTATTCAAAAACCGCAATTTGAGGAACTATTGCACGCTTACTTACTTAACGGTATTTTTTTATTTCAGTTAAGTTAGTACCATACTGTTCTCTGAGATTTCATTTGCTATTTGAACACAATAGGGTTTTACTCTAATGAAATCTGCTTGTTTGTGTGGTCCAATATACGGTTGTAAAATTTCAAACGACTTACTGTATGCATTATTCTGGGATTATGCCACGCAAAAAGTACAGCAAGATAGACCAGAAACGTAACATGGAGAAATAGAGTAGGTAGATGACCGTACCACATCAGCTCGCACAAGGTGGGCTCCTGAAAGACATAGAGATAATAACTTTTAGAAAAATTTTAGACGTTGACCACAGATAGTTTAAGCTATAATAACTGCTGCCATTTTCTCAATAGCAGATTTGCATTTAAACTGTTGTGCTTTGTTTTGTTCATATAGGAGGAATGTATTGTAGTAAATTGAAGCTATTTAGTACCACCTCACTATTTTGCCTCATTGATTGCCAAACTGACGTATTATTACAGTTAATTGTCCTTGCAAAAGTATTTTGCCAGGTTACATCACAAAAAGCCTATTATAATCTTGCTGCAATTTTAAAATGGGAGATTAGAAGTTTCTACATTGTTAAGAGACTTAATTACTGTGATATATAAAGAGCCAACTATTTGATGATAAGACTGGTATCTTCTGCAAGTACTTTTCATCATTCTAAGTAGTTCTATATTATGATTGCGTTCAGACAGCCCTAAGATCTCAATAGTATCATTGTCTAGCTCCTCAACTTCAGCAGGGTGCATTTGGTTGGCTGCTTGTACCCGTCAACTTACAGGTACTATTAATTTTTGTTCAATTCAGTTGTTGAAAAGCGGCTTGGAAATGCATAGAAACTGCAGGAAAGCATTACTGAACTGTAGTCTCTTTGTCGACGATTACATTCTCTCACATCTGGTCAACGTGATATGTTCAAATTCACATGCAGTTTCCATGAATTTAACAATGAATTCAACTTCTTCAAAACGCACCCTTCAAGTTGCAGAGGCAGTAAAATATTTCTGCTATGTATTCTACGGGATGGTCTTGCTTCTTGGAGTTTTCGGTAATATCGTCGTGGTTTACGTGATTGGCATTCGGAAGAAGAAGCGAAACTCTGGAGATATTTACATCCTATCATTGGCATGTGCTGATTTCATTGGATCGCTTGTAGCACCATTGATCATGATAGGCGACTTGATCACGGATATGTCGGTTTGGATTTATGGTGAAATACTGTGCTATGTCATGCCCACCATCACACCAGCTACATTATGTGCTTCTGCGTGGTCACTGGTTCTTATTTCCGTCGACAGACTGAGGTAATGAAGTTCTTGCTATTATAGGTAAACAGTGTCAAGGATTCCTTTACAAGGGAGTAAGTTAGAATTTATGTTACCCGGCAGACCATGGCTCTTGTTTTATGCAGCCTTAACTGTGCGTGTCAATAGACCTGGCATTGTCAAGTTTATAGTATATAATTGTGGAATATTGAAACCATAATGTCTCTGTTTCTGGGTGTTTCTGTAGTTGTTGGAAAACTTTAAAAGCTTGCATTCATCGATAAGTGCTTTTAAGTTTTGTCTGTCTACCTCTTTCAAGCAGGGTAACTTTTTTCAATGTGGCAAAAGTCAGCTTTCATGAGGCAGTTGGCATTTGGTAGCAATTTTTAAGGATTTATGATTTAAAGTGGAAAAGTCTATGGAATTGTATATTTTTATTTTCTAGTGTTATTTCAAAGCCAATGGTCCTCGGACCCCGGAGGAAATTCGCGTATGCAAACATTGTATTCATTTGGCTGTCATCAGTGATTATCGCGATTACATACAGTATTCGATTACAGCTCGTCGAAGGTGCTTGTATGGTGTTAAATGAAGCGATTTTAGACTCCAAGGGTTATGTGGTTTTCATTGGTATTGCGTTTATTTACATCTGGTGTATCCCTTACTTCATTTTGATTGTCACATATTTCTTCACGGCTCGCGCATTGAAGGCCAATTCATTTGCACACGACAATACCAGAGCACTAGAACTGAGAAACAAACAGAATGCTCAAATCGTGAAGATGTTTGTAATTGTCGTTGTTATCTTCCTTGTTATGACAATGCCGTATGCAATCTTCTATTTCTATCACTGGTACATGTTTGTTTATGATAGGAATCATATTGATTTAGTGTTACACTACACCATCAACAACGTCCTATTTATTCTCTCGTCTGCTAATGGCTGCGTGAATCCAATTCTCTACGCCAAAATGTACCGGGAGGTAAACGGATACCTAAGAAATGTCATACATTGGATAATGGCTATTTCTTGCCGACGTTTTCGTGTGGCAAATAGTGACACATATGCTACATCATCAAGATGACCTGTATCTACTTCTATAGTCGACGAAATCAATTGTGTACATATCAAATTCTCAAGAGCATTGGACGTGTTGGATGGTAGTGTCTGATCAGAACTTAAATATCAACGGAGAGGATACCAGTTGTAGATGAAGATAACGTAGATTCAAGTAAAGATATTTGAATAACTGTGCACAAAAATGCATCTCTTTTGAGCCAAAGAGGTAGCGATATACACCTTGCTTTTAAGCAAGTTGTTTTTTAGAGCAGTTGTTATTTTCAATCGTCTGGTTCATATTGTATCAGAATGGAAGCATGAACTAATGAATGCATTTATAGGTGATTTAGTTATTATGATGATAATAGTGAATCGTATAATGAGCATAATTAAAATAGCCGTTATACAGTTGTGAGGCAATTGAAGGAGAGCGCAGCACCCAAGACCCGCCTGCAGTATTCGTTGCCACGACACAAGAAGAAGTAATGAACTTCTTTTGTAGGGTTTTGTTATTGCGTTAGTATTTTGGTATAGATGCAGCAGCTCTCACATCGCATAACTCGAGTCATGGAAACTTACAGTTTGTATGCAAGAAGTCATATGCTTTCTCTTCCTTTCGTATTCTACGATGGACCATATAGTTACAGAATCTGTATTTAAAGGAAGAAATCAAGGCGCGTAGTAACTCGAAAGAGTAGACATCCTCTGCTTTCTTCAAGGTAGACTTAGTATAGAATGTTAGGCCTATGCCTATCGACGTCTTCATATAACGCATCAAATACTAAATGTTGAATTAGTTGTCAATGAACTGTTTTAGTTCCATTTGCAGCAACTTGATCAGTTTTCAGAATTGACAGTAGTGGTTGTCATCCTTTCAAACTTTTCCACAACTCATATACAGGTCATAAATTATTGCAGATAAGCCTACCAGAATTAGCATAGCCGCCAAATGCTTGAGAGCCATGTCAAGTCTATTTTCTCCCAACCTAATTGACCAATCATCATGTAGGATTCTGATCACGCATGCTAAGGCTAGGCCCATTTTGCATGATTATTGGTCAATTAGGTTGGGAGACAATAAGCCTGAAATGCTCTCAAACATTTGGCGGCTATGCTACTAGAATTAAGTTTGCCTAGCAGTGTTTTGGTCTTCATTGGCTCCTTCTGACTAACCCTTGAGTACAACAATTTACCCATAAAATATGATGATGATACTGTAAGAGAACAGTTGTAAGACAAAACGTTTTGTACTGAATTTGTGAGGGGGTAACATGTCACAGTGTGACAAACGCTGTTACTTCATTTGTCAAACAAAGCTGCGATGAAGAAGCTTTTTCATAAAACAAATTTAACACGCTTAGTATATGAGGAAATCTTTAAAAAAAAATTCAGAAATTATCACTTGCACAAGTTGACAAAAATGCTTGCATGCATGCATGCAAAACCTTTTAGGCCGTCGGCTCTTATTGTCCTAACTCTAGCAGTCCTTCACCCTGTATGTAGCACATTAGTTCCTCAGTGTTGAACCAGTTTTTTGAAGAAGTATGCTAGTTCAAATGAATTGCCAATGCTTTAAAGCATGCAAGAACTCGAGCAGTTTTCAGAGACTGTGCTGGGGGTTATCATTTAAATCCTTCCTAGAATAGATTATAGATATACTTATGAAGCATCACTTCAGGTTAGTTTACCATAGCTAATACCTTAAAGCCCCATGTTTTGGCTCTCTTTTGGCTCCTTCTGACCTATCCTTGAGTACTTTGTTATTGATGAGCTTATTGTTCATCTATTGCATGGATTGTTTTGGCTCTACCTTCCTACAAACATTACGTTCTACATCTGCAGCACGAACTATTTTTACTTGTACATCAACTCATGCTTTGAATATTTCTTTGCCTACACAGTGCATCAACTTGTTAATTTTGAGAAGAGCACCTTAATGGCATTATATATGAAACGAGGTTGTAATGGGTGCAACCACATCTGGAATGATTGAGACAAAGCATTAGCTCCCTTTTTAGGTAGAGGCGTCAGTACTCATTAAATGTTTTATCTTTACTTCTGGTGGCTATGGTGCAACACTTGCTAATAAGCTCTATCGTTTCCAGCTCAAATTGTGTTGTTCTGTCATGCAAATATCATACGTTTTGCATATACTCAAATTACTGTGCTTAAACATACGCAATGTATTGCTATAATTGTTTAGTTCGCCAATGTGTTTGAAAGTCCTGTAGCCCTTTCCGATCCTTGTGGTTACCTCTAATTATTGCAAAAAAGTTCTACAGCCAATATGGTGGGATGGAAGGGATATAAGCCATGATATACGATATAAGAAGGATTTGCTGGATAGCTTTCAATATCCATAGCGAATCCCTTTGGGTGAGTACAGAAATCTCAGGCTCACGTAATACAGATCCTAGTGCCTGTCTTTTCCACTCTATAGCAGTTAGTTTGCTGGGAAGTTAGATTTACAGTTCCATCAATGAACAACGTGTTTGCCATATGTATATGGTCTCAAATATTCAGCACTCTCGTGCAACCTGCTTTGAGCTTGTTATTGAATTTTAGAATATCAACTTACCTGCAGCTTTAGAGATGTTTCTTTTTGGTAACACTTTTTGCTTCTATCTCAATTTCTATCTTAGTATCAATTTTTGCTCTAGGCTCATGAAAGCCGTTCACATCTGAGAGATTGGCTTTCTTCTTTGTCAACAGTTAAATTTGCCTGCGATTCTAAGTTGTCAAGTATTATCAATAGCAACTCAACCTAACGCATTTATAGACTTTAAGGGATGTTGTTAAGGGATTCCAGAGAACAGGGAACCATCCAAAATATATCCAGTGAACAACGCAACAAGGGAATGTTAACTTTCTAAGGTGCAGGGAATGTATTTTCCTTGAAACATTTCTCAAGGATTTTTTACGGTATCTTGCCGAATTTCAAAATGAAAGTTGACTTGAAGTGCTCTCGTAGCTTATGTTGCTTCATCAGTGTAAAGCAGACGTGTATGCTTCTATTTTACATATTTTACTTGATCTGATTTATCAAGTACCACACGTGTGAAAAAAGACTCAAACAGTGATGTGATGGAGAGCAAGGCATGGGCAAATTTTGCCTCAAGCTTTTAGTCCCTCTACCACATGTAGTCATTGGGCAATACCTGCAAATCTTATCAGCGAAAATCCGCTTTGCAGTCGAACGATTTGTTGGAACCGTAATGCTTAGCGAGTATAGCTCTCTGTCACCAAAATAGGTTAACTTGGGTTGTTTCTCATTTTGAATATTCCTGAGAAGGGTGCAGTACACCGTTGTATCTCACCCAAAGTCGGTACCGATTTTGTTTTGATCTTGCTTCACTTCTTCCCAATAGTTACCATACAGAGGAGCCGCGGGTTTGCATAAGCAAGTAAATACCTCCCCTCCCCTAATATTCTGAAACTGGTAAGTTACACTCGTCCAAAATTGCAATGAAAGTTATTGAAGATTCTCACACTCATACTAATGAGTTCACTGGCATTTTCTATCAAAAATGAGTGCATCTCTGTGCTCACACAGGACATCTGTCATTAAAAAGGTGTTATCCCAAAAAATTTTCCTCGGGGCTAAGCCCCAGACACCCATTCTTTCATCTCTGATGACAATACATCTGAATGGGGCCATGATTGGAAGCCAAACCAAGAAACTTTCTGCTACATGTTGAGATGTTGTCTCCTTCTCATGGTTTGTGACTGAAGTAGACATGCACTTGCTTTAGGGACACGGTATAAAGCTTTTCATTTCATAGGAAAGTGCCAGTTTTTTGTCTTTAATCCCAAAAACTTTCTAAAAGTTTACATTCATTATTATATGTTGTAATCTTTGAGTGCTATAATTTTGCAAATTTTTCTGCAGAACCTGACCTCTACTTCCATATATGTCCAAAATCATACCCAATTTTCATATTTTGCTGCCTTAGCATTCGGCAATTGCAAATGATTTTTACTTCTCAAATTGTATTGGACATTTCTCTCATTAAATATGTTTTTCATAAATATTTGATTCAGATAATTTTTTGCTTTGAAAATCTCAACCATTAGCAACTGCAGATTGTACTAATGAATGGTCACTTATTTCAACTGACGAAAGAATTCATGAAAATTTCATAGACTTGACGGGGTCAGTATCATTTGATAAGTGAGCAATTGCATGAATCTTTTGATTCTCCTTTCTACATAAGTCCTGAATATGTTTCTTGAAATTTGATTTCTTGTCGAAAGTTATTCCCAGAAATTTTTCATAGTTACTTTCCTCAATTTCTGAGTTTCCAATTTTAATTGTTGTTCCTATGCTCTTATCCCCAAATACCATTAGATGGCATTTTCACCATTGATTTTCAAGAGATTATCAGAAAACCATTTTACCATCACATAGCAGTCACCTTCTAATTGCTGGATAGCAATTCCAAGATCTGGATGGCATCCAAAGATAGTAGTATCATCAGCATAGTTGCAAATTTTTGCTAGATTTGCAAGTCAGAAAATGTCGATTATAAATATATAATACAGTAAAGGCCCTAGAAGCGGCTCTTGCGGCACTCTTATTTTTTATTTTCTCCCATTTACTGTATAAGCTCTTAATCTTTACTCACTGTTTTCTATTTGTGAGGTAGCTTCTTGTTAGCTAAAGAGCAACCAAGTTTAGTCGATAGGCACTGAGTTTTCCTAATAGAAGGTCACAGTTTACACAATCAAAACCCTTTGGAAGGTCCATGAATACTGGGGTTACATTAGCATTTTTCATGCCATCTGGCAAGCTACTGGCCTCAATAAAATTACTGAAAAGTCCTGTTGGATGAAAGACAAATATATCTGCATTAGGTTATAATATCTTTGGAGGGATTGCTTCTTGTGGTGAGCCCTTTTATAATCTAAATTTTGCAACTGTAGAAGCATTTTTTTCAGTTGTGATCTTTCTACAAATGAAAATGTTATGGTGTTATCAACTGATGATTTTATTTTATGGGTACTTGGATGTGTTTCAAAGCGTTCCAGATTTGCTAAACTGGTATAATCCATGTGATCATTCAAAGGCTCTTGTTCGTGTATATTGGTTATCTCTAAAGAGTAAGCTATATTTACAAAATATTTATTGAAAACTTCTGCAACTATGCTCTCTGTTGATTCCACTATACTATTTTCTAAAAGAGTGATAGACGAGCTACTTTGAACCTTATTTGAAAACAATGGCTTTACAGTTTGTTAACCAATCGCGTGCTACCTTATTATGTTACTTGCAACGGCTTTACGGATAAGTTAACTATTGTCCATCAGTCTAAAGATGCCTACAAAACTCCGGGGAACATGAAGATTCTCTCAAAGGAAAAGACAAAGAAGCGGTAAGTTAATAGGGAACATGGAAAATGTTCCCTCAGAAAGACCCTCAATCTGAATCATTTGCTACCTTATTACTTGCTATTAGATACGGTTACGCGAATCGAACATATGCGTGTTCATAGAAATCATGCGATTTCTATTTTACTTATCTTTGTAATTATCTTTATAGTCTTTCGTAATTGATGCTTTTGTATACTTAAGCCTGGTTAAGCAGCTGTACTTTAAATTGCTCAGAAGGAGGTTGTGTGACCATTCTTAGTAACGTACAGCAAAATGCAATTCATCAATCCAACTAACAAAAGCTGCTTAATCTCAGCATCTATACCATCTGGCATAGTAAGAGCTTCAACATGTAATCCAATCGAGGCTGGAGAGAAGCTGTCCTAGTTTTCACATGGCTCAAAGTACGTTCTAAGACATTAATTGTCAAGATCAACTGAATAAAAAAGTACGTTAATCAAGAAAATAATGATATCCATGCAAACTGAGAGACAAATTAGGCAAAACTCACTTTGTGAGTTTTCCCGCTCAAACAGCTTGTATAAGTCTTTAGAAAAATTTGTGTCAGATGTGATTTGCTGGCCGGTACCTTTTCGTTGTGACAATTAACAAAATAAGTAGAGAACTACATCAATTTGGCAATGAGATTCATTAACGATAAAGCTAGAACTATTGATAATCCGTGTGAAATATTTCTACCATAGGTTTTCTGTGACGTTATTTAGGCATCCGTCTTGTACATGGTAGATCAATGTTCAGAAGTGCTGTTAACAAAATCATCCCAGAAGCATGCCACTGGGAAGAATTAGTTGATCTAGAGAAATTATTATTCATAGCAGACGAAGAATCAATAGCAACCGGTTTTTTGGAATATTTTGCGGACGTATTCTATCCTTAGATACTTGATTCAACCCTGTATAATTCATTTGATGACGTTACATTCTCGCATTGGCTACCTTCAGAAACCCTCCCTTAAGCTAAGCCTTATGCAAAAATTACAAATGGTTAGTGAGCCCGCCTTGACTATACCACATCACAGAAAATGATGAAAAACTTTGCTATAGAGTGCTGATAATATGTAAACTGATATGTTATATTGAAGAGAACAGAAAGTTTTGAAAGTGAGTTTTTGTGTGGCATGTGCAGATAATTTCATATGCCCCCCTCGAACAAGCTTTTCCCTTCCGTATTTTAGCTCCATTCAAAGTATAGAAAGTAAGTATGCCCCCAGTGGACTGCTTTGAAGACGTAAGGTACAAAGGAATTTAGTGTCACCTGATCATTAAGAGAGCACAGTAAAGATGAAAGTTGCTGAGTTTTCTTTCTCATATCTATCTAATTCCTCGACCTTGATGTATAATTTGGCATATTAAAGCCTGGTTTCCATAGGTCGCTAAATGTCACTAAACGTTGCTATCTCTCGCTGAGTTAGAAAACGTTCTATCTCAATGACAGGAAGCGACGGCTAGCAACAGCTAGAGACAGCTCAGTGTAACGTAACTGGGGTTTCACTTCTGGTGGCCGGCAAGTCTTCTATGTTTATAGCCTTCAAGCCTAGGCCATAGGCCTAGGCCTAAGTTAGATAGAACGCAAGGAAACTGCTCTTCGTATGTGGCTTATATTTGTAACCGCAAGACTGAATTGAACTAACTGACTGACTGAATCAAATACTAAAACACACATAATATAATCGTAAGCACTATACAACATTCGTTACGTCAGAACACAATAAACGTTGACAGGGACAAACACATCGCCAGGAAGAGTGATACTGACACTACAAGCGAGTTACATTCATAACAGGAATTAACACAAATACGCCATTCCAAAACGCAATATCAAAAGTAAAGCGACACGACCCACAGATTAATCTAAGACATAGAACACCAATATATTACATCAGCGACACTAAAACGTTATGGAAACACGAAGTCCTAACTTCTGGCGACACGTAGCGACAATGTTTTCCTAGAATTCTATTGGCATTTCAAATTGTGCAGTTGCGCCAAGCACCAATTCCTTAAATGTAGCGACGGGTAGCAACAGTTGGTGACCTTACGGAGACCAGGCTTAAATATAATGATAGTGCAGAATGCTATCCAACTCATTCCATTACATTGAATCTCATTTGGGTCCGTAGTATTGAAATTGCCGACTAACCTTACTGTTTTATTAACCAAAAGGTTGATTGTCAGTTTGGCACTTTTTCTCTACGTTTGCCTTCTTTTTCTTTGATGATTATAAATTTTTGACTCGCTTTGTGTACTCCATTCACTGTTGGAAAGGAAACTTTTATTAATGACTACAATCTCGATAACTCAAGCCACCGATAACGCGAACATACGCTAAACCAAACCGATACTGCTTTCACCTTGAAGCATGCGCAGTACTTTGATATAGAAATAACGGCGATAACCCGATCCCTCTATAACTCGAGCATTCGCTTTCTCGAAACAGTTTTGATTCCTATATGGGGTATTTTTATCTCGATGGCTCGAACTTTTCTGCAATGAGAAGGACAAAATAAGAATATAAAATTGTCTTTCCTATTCCATTAGCCCAGCTACTGTTTCAGAACTAATTCAAATATTTTCTTTTAAACATAACTTGATTGGACATCTGAGTTTCTCTTCATGCGCATCTTGTGGGCAGCTTTTCTTCACAAAGCTGCCAGCCTCCGAAAGACTGAAACAAGTTTTGAAACAACTTCTGTTGACAGTATTTCATACCTTTCATGACTGCTACGCTGTTCTCCTTTTGCTTTCGCTCTATGCGAAAAACACTAAGATGCGTCATTGTGTAGAAAATGAGCATTTGGTGGACTGGTGTGACACAATACTATGTATTTTAATACGATTTTCGAAAAGCTATATTCCAGATTCGAAGTTCAATGTTTCGCATAACAGTACTTTTCTTAACCTATTCTACTTGCTATGGAACAGACCAGCACGACTTACGCTATGGATATTTTATCTTTAGTTAATCTATCAATGTTTTATCAGGCAAACCAGTAAGTACAATGACACGAACCCTTGGGTCCGCACACCAAAAGTATTGAATGGGGATAAAATTGCAGAAAAAAACGAGATGGTGCTGCATCACTATAAGCATACCTTTTCAGTTTCACTGTGTTCAAATCTCTTAAAGTACGTAATAGTTCAAACCAAGTCAACTTGAAATCATCAGAAGCTTCATCATCCCAATCAGGTTTGTTCCTACAGAGGAGCTGGAAAACAACCTTAATACGAGCTGCTACTGGAGGGATGCCTCCTAAGGGATCATAGAAAGAAAAAGCAACACTCAAGATATTTCACTTTGTTAACTTCATTCCATCACACTTAGTCAAAAATTTGTCAAAATTGTAAACACATCTATCACCGGAAACATTCCAATCCAAACCTAAAACTTGCTTTTCCTCCGTTAAACCGGGGAAGTCAATGCAACCAGAATTCATCTTAGGAACATCTTCATTCATTAATTCAAGAAATTGTCTCAAGGAAGGGCTGTTTTTCACCCATTTTCGCAATTCAAACCCAGCCTCAGACAATCTTCGAAACTCTTTCAACAAAAATCTTAGCAGTTGCAACATTATCAGAGCCTGGTACAAAGTCATCAACATAGAAATCTTCCTTCATTCTTTGAACTAGCTCTTCATTAGCAAAATTTATATTTCTCAAAATGAGTTTTTATAGTTCCATTGAACAGAAATGGACTACTAGTGACGCCAAATACCACCCTAAAAAGCTATATACGAGATGAATGTAAGGCTAACCATCTCGTATAACAATATGCTCTCCTTCACTGTTCATATCAAACCACAGGAATCTCAAGAAATCTCTATGTTCATCTGAAACTTCTACAGTTAAGAACGCTTGCTTTATATCAGCTAAAATAGCCACATTATTAAGTCTAAATCGGATCAAAACATCAAATATCTTAGGCAGCATATTTGGACCAAAATACAGACAATCATGAAGAGAAGGACCATTATTCCCACATGATGCACCAAATACTGCACGGATTTTTGTAGTCTCCTTGTCTTCTCTAACTACAGGCCTATGGGGCAGGTAATGTACCTGGCCAGCATCCTTTTCACCATCAGGCTCTACCACCTTTTCAAATATATTAGCCTTCTTATGATCCTCAAAAATACGACCTTACTTCTCAGGCATTTCATTCACATCAGGCCTCCTTTTCAACGACTTTAATCTGTCTCTACAAACATCAAAATTGTCAAGTGTCAACTCGTGATCTGGTTTAAAAGGCAATTTTACAACATATCTACTGCCATTAAAAGCAGTATCTCATTGAAAACTGTGTACAACATCCGAATCTCCATCACCAATATTTTCAATTTCTCAAAACTTACTAAGCTCTTGCTTCAAAACATCACTTTCATGCGTTTCACATCTCAAAACATGTGATTCCATGCAATTACTCCCCCCATTTAGGCAGTACGTCCAGTAGGTCCACTCAATACCCATCCTAAGATTGACTCGCTAGCAGTGGGATACTCATTGCGTCTGTAAATTGTTCTTCCAGTGAAGAAAGAATGGTAGAGATCACAACCAATCACAATTTGAACGTCATCAGGCGAATCATTGACAAAGTCCTCAGCAAAATCTAAAGATGCAAGAAGCTCAAATCTTTTGGTTTCTGAAAAGCACTGATTGCTAAGAGGGCTACACAAACTAGGAATACGCAAAGCTTGTACACACTTGACAATGCCTCTTTGAGACCTGTGTCTCACTTTGAACCGAACAACATTCAATCTGCTCAACTCTGATTCATCATTTCTCCCAAAAGTTTTGATAACAACATTTTCTTTTCTAAGTACCTTCAAGCCCAAGCGTCGAGCTAGTTCCTCACTTACATACGACCTTTGGCTACCACTGTCAAATAATATCCTTGAAAACACAGAGGAATTACCTTCAACATCACTAACTTCAGCGGTGCCTATTTGCAGCAAAATACAAGACATATTTGAAGAAGAAACATTTGTGCTCACTTCATGTCTACCTTCAGTACTGTTCTCTCTCCTCCCGCTACTCTGATCCCTCTCCCAGCCTCGTTCATTATGCTCTTTGCTCTCTCGACTCTCGCAAATGCTGATATTATGTCGCTGTTTGGAAATCTTGCAAGCATACTGAACAGGGCATTCCATCACTCTGTGACCCCTTTCTAGACAAAAAAATCATCTAGCGCTCCTTCTCAGAACACCCTTGCGTGATCTTACATTGAACACATTTCTACATTGAGAAGTGGTGTGACCTTCTCTGCAACGATACAGACAGACAGACTTCGCAGAGGAACGTGACTTCTTTACCTGACCATAAAAGCTACTGGTTGTATACATCATTTTCTGAGTACTTCCAGAACCTGTCAACGAGGAAAGGCAATTCTCTGCTGTCACAATCTCCTCCTCAAAATATTTCGTGAATAGACCTAATGTCCATGCCGCTGTGCCAAAGCGTCGACCAATCTGTATTGCAAACTCATCAGGTACATTATCTTTCAACAAGGGCAAAAGCAAGCTTCCGTACGTTGAAGTTTCAACCTTCAAAGATCGCAAACTCCTCAAGCAATTTTCTACTTCGTTATACAACTTTCTCAGACCAGAAATATCCTTTCCCTTGATTTTAGTTAATTTCAACAGAGTTTCCATGTAGGCTGTAATCAATAATTGAGGATTCTCATACCATTTCTTAAATATCAATCGCCTCCTTATAATTATCAGAGCTCAATGCTAAACCTGAAATGCTTGCTAAGGCCTCCCCAGTTAGGAAGCTCTTCAAATAGTTGAATTTATTTATGTCAGATAAACTTTCGTTCTGATGAATAGCAGCGTTAAACTGGTCCCCAAAACCTTGCCATTTCAAAGCTTGGCCCATAAACACAGGCAATTCAAGCTCAGGCAACGTACAGTTAACATTTACACTTGAAGTCGACGGAGGAATGGCAGGGGTACTAGCTGGTAAAGATAGTTTTTCTAGTTTCATAGTCAACTCTGCTAAAATTTCATAAGTAGGCCTTAAAACAGTCATACCTTCTTAAATGTCATCCGCAATACTATCGGGGTCTAAAGAGTTCAGGATTTCTTCATCAATTTCATTGAGCTGATTAATGGTTATTTCTAGATTGTCTGTCAGCCCCTGCAATACAACTTGAGTACACTTTGGATCTTCAATGGCTCCCTTACATTCCTTCAAATTCAAATCAAGCTCCTTGCGAATAGCCTTTCTCCTATTTTGTTTCCTAGTCAAAGCAGCAGACATTTTCAAGCAACAAAGTGAAAGCACTAAACAAATCGCAGACACAAATCTCTTCAGAGACTAAGAAACAACTAATTCGTCCGATAGCAAGGCAAATATTTCACCGATGGAACAAATGAATCTGAACACGTGAATTTCATGAGTAAATCAGGTACCTTCGACCGTGAAAACCCGGTGCAATATCAAAAAATTGAAATCAATCTTACGTTACTTTGCCTTTCGAAGAACTATTCTGGTATATGTATTCTGGTATATATCTACTTTTATGTTCCTCTTGTCGGGCGCCAATGTACAATTTTGTTGCACGATAATAGACATTGAGAGAAAGAATACAACGTCTCTTCGGGTTCGAATATTTTATCACTATCTAGAAAACAGATGGTTCCACCCCATTTATCAAAAACCAAACATAACATCACAATTAGCAAATGAACTCCTTCACAACATCTCATTTTATACAGAAACAAAGCAGATTAAAAACTCCATTTCACATCGTATTGCGTAACAATCATTGCCAATGTGTTGCTATCTTCTTTGCTCTCCATATGTATTACACACCAGACATTAGCAAAGTACGCATTCTAGTCCTCCTATTTCTATGCTTATAGCAATCGTTTGTATCTCAAGGACCAACCAGTTGCTCGTTCATCAAGCTTCTCTTGTTCTAAGAGCTAGTTTCATGCTGCAAAATAAATCCCAACTCCTTAGAGCTAATGCCAAAATTAGGATAGAGAAGAATTATACAGGGTAATGCTTGACACTAACATGCTAGATGGGTGCATTAGATTGTCGATTTAACTTGGAAGTTACCGTGAATGTTCACTGAGAGATAAACTGAACTATGCTAGACATCAAATCGAATGCTATTAACAAGAAAATGTTTCACAGTATGGTAAACTTATAGGAAGAGGGTAAGAGGAAGCGACAGATGCATTGGGTGGCACCTGTCATTGTTCAAAACAAAAAGCATGCAGCCCGGCGATGCCATTACTTATACCAATGAATTAGAGGTGCATAATTCATTACTTGCATTTTATAGTAAGTTAATTACATTATCTGCTTTAAATTTCGTGGCTACTTACGAATATGGTCACTAACGGCTTACCATCAGCTATTCAAAGTTATTTTTTAATCAAGGTTCCTGATTATGAAATTGGATAGGTTGGTAGGCAGCTGCGTTCAACGTGAGAAGCTGCAGAAGTTTGGTTTGCAAACGTAGAAATACACCGCTACTGCTCTAGCAATTAATGAAAAGAGTTCCTCAGGAGAATTTACAAGTATCAGCCTACCTAACCTACGAACAATGGCAATCATTCTTTGTAGGTCACTAGTCTATTGGTTCATTATATATGTTTTATGTATTCACTCACCACAATCTTTATTGATTGTAAGTGAATATGTTTGGTAGTTAATAATTATTAGCGATATAGTTGGAAGAAGCGATGCAGCCAGATTTGCCTTGAATAAAGACTTCAGATTGCTCCAGGAAGCATAAACTTACGATTTGTATTGCAGGAAGCAAAGATGGCAAATCATTCATTTGCTTTTGATGTACTGACAGAGTTATTTTTCCAAAATACAACAAATAGCAGTGATAACGTGGCTATGCCAGTAATCGATGTACCAGCCATGAATTAGAGTTATATGACATGTGGATATCTAACCTATACCAATTTCTTATCCACCGGTATCCCTCCGCTGAAAGGTTTAGTTAGATATGTTTGCTATGTGATGTACGGGATGGTCTTTTTCTTTGGAACATTTGGAAATATCATCTTACTCTATGTGATTGGCTGTCGTAAAAAGAAGCGGAATTTAGGAGATTTATACACCTTAGCACTAGCGTTTGCTGAATTCTTAGCAGCACTGGTTGTAGGTGTAATCATGGCAAATCATGTGCTAACAAACTTCTCTGGTTGGCTATACGGTGAAGCATTGTATTATGTGTTGCCTGGTATTTTGCAATCTACAGTTTGTGCCTCTGGCTGGTTTCTGGTGTTGATTTCACTATACAGTATCGGTAAAATTGCTTGACTATGTTGATAGTAACACTTTGTCCTACATCCTAGATTCCTATAGTATATTTTAATTTGGAACTACAAGAATACTTAAGTGAAGCCGTCAAGTAACTAGAGTTCTGCGAAATGAATGTTTATGTGTTACAAGTATTGCATTTTCAGACAGGATTCTTGAGCCCTATAGTTTCATTCTTAGAATTTTTCATATTGTGAATATGCCAGTTATTGCAGCTATCAAATTGCTGTTAATATTATAAACTGCTAATTTTAGAGGTGAAATGAGCGGTTTTGATTGCTATCTATTATCGCCGCTGTTACATATGCTACTACAGTTTGGGGCAAAATTACCCATGGAATACACAGCTATGCAGATAAAGTGAAAAAATGAGAGTCACGAAATGGGATAATCTTGAATACTTAGATAAACGCAAAATCCTAACAGTTATGCAGAAGTTTCAACACAAGAGTATACACTTCAACATAAATAGTTACTGAACTTACTTTAGTCGAACGCACTCTTGATCCCAATGGAGAGATGTACCTCTCCTGACAAAATTTCTCTTTGATATTTATGCAGTGCTTGAGTTTCGGAGGAGTTTTGGGGTTAAATGCCCTCCAAAGCTTTGAATATGTGGTCAGCTAGGTTCATCCAAAAATGTCATAAGAACTAATGAAGTTCCTTACGCACAAAATTGACTTTATCTGCCGCCTCTGTCTACAATGGGGTGCAACTTTACGTTTATAAAGGGCGGTCCCCTAATGCCAAAAGGGCGTGGTTATGAAATGTTTCCTATAAGTGTCCTATGAACTGCGGACACCAGATCTTGAAATCTATTTTCCTTAAAATATGCTGTTAACTTTATCAGCATTTGAGCGGCCAGAAAACCAATTAGGAAGCTAAATCATGCTATCTCTCTTCACAGTGTAATTTCAAAGCCATTGGTTCGTGAGCCCCACCGGTCATTTCTGTTTCTTAGTGTGACACTCGTCTGCATAACATCAGTTGGAGTTATTTTGCCTGACATACTAACTATACATGGTTGCTTGAATATAACCTCAGACAATGAAAGCTCGTTCAGCTCTTTCATTAAAGCGACAGCATGGGTTATCTATTCGCCACTTACTCCAAATATCAGCATCGCACCTGTTTATTACTTCACTGCTCGTGAATTGAAAGCCAATACGATGAAGCATGACAACAACAGAGCAATACAACTGAGGAACATACAGAATGCTAAAATTGTGAGAATGTTCAAGATTATTGTTGTGATCTTTCTTCTTCTCGCAATGCCGTATGCCATTTGCTATATATATATAAAAGTTATTTGCTCTTTTGCAATAAATTGATATCAAACGTCATAAAACTTAGGTCTGTGACCTACATGCTGGTTATTCCAGCTTCAGGTAATTGTTGCATGAATCCTATCATTTATTCCAAATTGCACAAGGAGGTAAACGGATATCTGAAAAGCATTAAGCAGCGAATCACAAGAGTCTGCTGTCGGCGTAAAGAGTGAAATTGTTCCCCATTGGCAACGTGCCTCTCGTCATTCCCAACTCCAGTCAATTCAAAATGTAGCACGTCGTTCGTGATGTATTTCAGTTTGACAATGTTCCAAGAGATAGTCGAGGTGTCAGAGTTCATAGAGCACTATTACTCTAGTATTGTCTTTCACAAGTGTGAATGGAGAATATGCTTCAAAGTCAAAAGTGGGATTGTGATATGAATTACTTGTTAATGTTTGCACATCAAGTGCCCTCTTTTTAAAAGGACCAAGTAATCTTTGCCTAGGCTCGATATTGTTAATTATTTGATAATATTTAGATTCAACGTGCTCTTAAAATTTTCTTATGCCTTTTAAGAATGATTTTGTTTCAAATATTATTGAAACTGCACACAGTATTTTCCTAGTTGTTTATGACATTCAGCCGGGCTACTTTTGAGCATGAAGCAAAGAATACTAATTTTATTAGCAACCTCGTCATTAGCTGTTTGCTCACAGCAGACCTTTCGTACCTGAGTGCTTGTGGAAATTCTCATAGGATACTGAGCATGTGCTAGCAGTCTTCGTATATTCGAGCCTCAGTGTTATTACAAGTTGTGTACCGTAAGAACCTTTTGTTATCTACCTTTAAATATCTAATATTGCCTTCATGTTGCTACCTTGATCTCATAATACTTTCTATATGCACATAGAGAGCCGAAAATCCAATCTTTTAACTTCTTAAATGCACACACAGTTACTTAGATTACAACTATCATATGAAATTGTACTCATTATACTCATTTAACATATGAAATACTATGTATTTAGAATGAAGGTCTCTTCTGTATATAACATGCGTTATCAGTGATTTCCTAGCAGGCTATAAGATTGACAAGTGAAAGCATATTTTTGATATTATGCACTTTCTCTTTTTCTTAAATCTTCCTTAGCTTTTAGTATTCTTGTAATATTCACTATAGTCCTTCCCCATCCAATTTTCATATTTTGTACTATTGGCTATACTTTTGTATTGATTTTTCAAGCATTACTACGTCTATAGTTATATTCTGTACGTCTATAGTTACATGCTGTTTTATTATACCTGCCCTTATCTCACCAAGTACATTATCTAATGCCTTGAAATTGCCTTTATTGCTCCTATACGCTATGTTCTTCACGTCGGTGAGAAAGGCAGTGGCAGCTTCCCAGCATCTGTTTCTCTAGCTCCTTCTTGTGTTTCCACGCCTTTCAATCCCAGGTGTCAGTTATTGAACAGAATTTGCATTGCTTAAAGCAGGACTATTCAATTCAGTTTTCACTTTAGCCATGGTTCAACAGCAAGAACGTAAGCAGTCGCACAACGGACTCATTTGGCTAGGCGGGGGGAATAGGAGTTTGCACAAAGATGGATAACACCAAACGTTGCTCAACATGAAAAGTTAGATAATCTGGGACTCTGAGTGCTCAGAAGATCCTAGGATAGCACATTGGACGACAGAATAAAATGGCGAATGTGCCAACACAATCGTAAGTCACCTACACCAAAATTCGGCAAAAATAAAGCTAATCCAATTAGCCAGCACAAGTGTAATAATCAAATCATTGGTAATAAACATGATGAAATGCTTTATCCTCAAATGTAGTGTGGTTGGAACAGACGTTAGATCTTCGATGACAGATCGTTTTCAATTGAAGGAGTTACCTTTATTTCTCCTATACGCTAATGTCTTTTGATCAGTGAGATACGCAGTGCCATCTTTTCCAGCACCTGTTTCTCTAGCTTCTTCTTGGTTCGTTAGCTTCTCTCTGCGTGTCACAGTATAATGAAATTGCAGTTTTGTAGTTAGTTGCTCTTAATTAATATAGAAACAACAAAAATTGAAGGAGTTTATGTTGCTTGAGAAAGAAAAGCATTAAAATCTCATTAAGTTCATTTTTCAATTTGCATCCGTCATGGTTAGATTTCTAAGCCATAAGTAATTATTCCAAAAATAATTGATGAGATACAATGCAGTTAAGGGTAAGTTTACTCTCAGTTTACGGTAAGTTTCGGGTAAAGCCTAAATTCCACTAGTTTTATTTCAGCTTGTTTTTCTGTGTACACGACTGTCAATCAATAGTGAAGGACGAACCAACTAGAATAACGTCCCTTCTTACAGAATATCCGATTTTCCAACGGCTTGGAACGACATTCATTCAACATAACCAGTGTTAAAAAGGCTTACTTTCATCGAGCGTGACGATTTCAAGAATCATGGTCAGAACCTGCCCCCTATGGAAAAGTACTTTTTGAGCAGAAGTGAAGAGAATGAATATATTTTTGTTTGTCTTTAGAGAATAGGTGCACAGGGCTCCTTCATATTTTATTCACAGCAATTTGATTTGTTTTCATTCTCCTCGAAAATGTCACCCTTACAAATGGCCCCTTTGCGGAAACGAACCACGCCTGAGAAACAAAACACGTTCGTTTGGAAAAGCAATTTTTGAGGATAAGTGATGATAATTGAAATCTTTTCATTATCTGTAGAGTATACGTTTACAGCACGCCTCATAATTTGTATAGCGTTGGGTACTTTTACGTGCAACAGTAACATACCTAGTTTATGCCATGTAGGGTAGGTGAATAAACTCTTTGGGTTTTGCTAGATTTGGAGAGAAGGAGTAATATGGATGGTGAATTCGAATCTGACCATGTAGAGTCGTGGAGCGCCGTGGATTCTTCGAATAAGTAATAAAGGAACTGAGCGAAAAGAAAGTAATTTATCTATATTGCTAATCTTTGCCCTTTGATATCTGTTGTTTAAGTAGTCTTACGTCAAACATAGGCTATTCACATTGGATCTATAAGCTGCTACTTAGTGATAAGGAATTCATAAGTCAGGCAGTCATAGGCCTTAGGTTAGTCCATCAGAACAGTCCCCATAATGTGTGAATTGTCTAGGGAGTTCTTCTTCTTTTCAATCATCCTAACTATGGCATACTAAGTGCTATACCACTCTCTGACACAACAAAGTATATCCGTGGTTTCACGTGTTTTAGAAGGGACGTGTTTCACCTATGCTCATACCATTTTCTAAATCATTTCCTAAATTCGCGGGTCAATAGTGGAGCACAGTATCAATAAAGTAATTGAAGTAACAGAATCCGTAAGGTTCGTAGTAAAAGCTGATACGTTGAAAATATAGCTGAAATTTGCCATCAACGATAAAAATGGGACTGCGAAACCAAAAATCCCATTTTGGAGACGCACTTGCCCAGAAGAAAATTGTCATTCCTATTACCTGAAATCCACTCTCAGGTCGGAAATGGGAGAACAGGAAGGTATGGATAGAGAAAAGCAGACAAACAATCTCCAAACAGACTGACACAATCTCCTTAGGTTTTATGCCATAACATGAATATGAACGATTGCAACTTGATTTTGAGGAGTTTAACCGTGTCCATCGAGGTATCATTGTGCTATTAAATAGCTAACTTGCCAACACTTAGAAAATTCCAGGTGCAAAGCTCCCCAGCCAATCAGAGAATGAACGAGAGGCACAATTAACGAGGCTAGAGGGTCCAATTCTGCACTTGGAAAGAGAGGCAAGGCATCATTATGAAATTGATATTTTGTAGGAAGCCGCAACTTGAGGATGAACTTCAATATCAGACTTACAAAGAACAACAGAGACCGTTATAAAGTATTGGATGGACCTAGGTTCCAATCAACTCCCAGTCAGTACAAAAATGGTAAAGAAAGCCAGTTGAATACTGGTAAATCGAGGAGCACCTTTGATCAAAACGAACATGACATAAACAACCAACTAAGCGTTGAACATCAGAAGAGACCCTAAGAATTTGGCAACCAAAGAAAGAAAGAGAACCAGAATTCTCAGTGACTCAGAGCTGAATGGGATACTTGATGAAGGTATGCAGAAACATCACAGCATGAGACGTAGTTTATTGTGTAAAACCTGTTAATGCATGTAGACGCGAATGATCTGACAAGCAGAGAAAGCATAAACACAATGCAAACCCTATAAGTTAAGTATAAGTTGTGCAGTCAAACTCACTTGTCACCTTGGCAATCGAAATCAAGATTAAAGTCTAACTAATATCGTGGCATTTTACAAAAGAACTTCAAGCTCCGATTAAAAAGATTCCAATTTGTAAAGTCAGATATACGCATAGAATACCATTTATAACAAGCGAACACGTAAACAGCATTCAGCAATGGTGGCAAATAGCCTTCCATGCTGTGAGAAAGTGCATTATGGACCTTGTTTTTCTGCCACCCCCTCCCAATACAATAGGCATTACCCACCCTAGTTGTAAATTTTATAATGACATCATTTGGGGCCACGCTTTTTCTAATTCCCCCAAGCTCTATACAAGCTCTCGGTGGGCCTGTGCCCTCTTCACGTAACTCGGATTGTTTTGTCTGATCTGAAGAGATCCGACGTACGCGAGTTTCATTGTATATAAAGCAAAGAAGTATCGCCAGCCACCACCGTATCCTTATCTGTATTTGGGATGAGATAAGACCAACCAGTAAAGAAAGAAGGCAAGTGTCCCAAATTTGAACAAAAGAGTCAAAGAACTTGCTAAAGAAATTGACATTGCACTCATTGAAAATGACCACTTAGACCTACCATGTTTGAACAGGAAAAAGCTCTTTCTGAGTGAAAAAGGATATTCATATTCAGCCTCTGATTTTCTGAATTTTATAGGCATATTTTTGCGTACAGTACCATCAATTTATTCTTTGTGACGTGCGAAATGAAACTCATGTTTCATGAACGTTGCCTCACTGCTCTTGATGATCTACAATGCCTCAGAATGCACCTCTAGGGTATTTCTCTTATTCTATTGCTTTAATCACAATGCAGTAGTTTTCATATTTTCCAGAAGTGACTTCCATATGATAAATCCGAGCAAGATAAACTTCAGTATTTGAAAAGACGATTCCTAAGTGGTTCGAAATGAAGCATTCATATTTTGAGAATGATTTGAGCACATTAGGCTAAAATCTGATATATCGAAATAGTATTAAGGTATGGATAAACCGACCGCAAATGAAAAATGTGTTTGCAGCTTTTAAAAATCTTACACAAAAATTGAACAGCAAATTTCGTATGTTTTGACAATCATATAGTGCTATCCAGTCAGAATACAGATGATATAATGACAGCATCACGCGTTAGAATCTCATTCTTGCCTGCCAGTATTGAACAGTAGGGGTGCCATCTGCCTCGTATACAACTCTCTTCAATTGGCTCGACAACTTTAGACCAGAGATGACATCATTAGTAGCACGAAAGATGATTCTTGCAAGTATATTCAACTTGGTTCTTTTGCTAGCCGTGAGTGGTAAGCTGATTGAAATTCACTGATTTGTTTTGCATGCATTTCGATAGTAATAGTCTTTGCTGGTTGTTGACTAATAGTTTCAATAGCTTCACTAAGGTCTGCACTCGAGTTAATAGTGGGTACTAAGAATTTTATTCGAATCCAAATCGTTGTGAAGAAATAATGATGAATAAGATACCTAGTAAGCATTTTGCATTACTTCAGGGCAGATTAGCAAATGAGCCGGTCCATCTATTAGTAACCGCAATGGCAATTTTATACAAATTGAAAAGTGAAAATGCAAGAAACTAGCCGAACCTAACGGGATTCGAACCCACGACGTCTGACTTTGTACGTCAAATGCTCTATCAACTGAATTATCGAGCCACGCTTTCAAATTGTTGCTCAAGGGTAGATCATTTGCTCGCACCTCCCTCTCTTAACAGGGGAGCCATCGCAGCTTCATCGCAATGTGCACTGGACCTGTTATTGAGAGAGGACTCCTCTCACCTGGGGAGGGGGGCATCGCAGCCTCATCGACTGGATAGAATAAAGTTTTATACACAGATTAAAGTCAAAATGAGCTCTAGAGAAATATATTACAGATGTTTTGCTGGATTTACTGACTCCTAATGACCTTGGGATTGGAAACTAGCTTCTTAAACGACAAAAAGCCGCTTTTGATTGCACTCGCAACCTTTAATAAATTACAACTTACAGTAGCCTTGAAAATGCTCCACTATTCAATGAGAAAATTTGACTCAAAATATAGCTTTCTATATAGATTAGTGCCCGCTAGACTAATGGAGGAGGATGAATTAGATTATTTCTATGTAGTAAGGATGGTTTAACAAGATTTAAGATGGAACTATTACGAACGAACTACAAATTCTGAAAAGACGCTATTTTTCATTAATACGAATTAGGTAGTGTGGCATTTGTCAAAATAGCATAGCTCTGGAATCTGTACGAATTTGTACCTATCCTTAGACATGAATGTCTGTTGGAAACAATGCTTCAACGTAATATAGGCTGCGTTTCCGCCCTTTTTTGCCCTTTTTTGTTTTTAACTTTAACGTCAGGACTTTTAAATTTCTCGGTGGTATACTAGCAAACAGAGCGTAGTTCAAAAAACATGCAGAATACAAAGAATATTCTTAATTATATTGTATGAATAAGTAAGTATTGGCTAAATATATAGAAAAACCTGCTAAGCACAATAAAAATGACTCCAGTCGGAGTGGGAAAAGTGGATAAAATTGTATTTGAAAGTTATTGAAATTCTGCCAACAATGTAAATTTCGAATAGAAATCGCACTAAACCTTAACCTAATCAATTTCTTCCAACTTCAAAATATCATATCTCTGTATTCAGAAGTCTAAATTTCTTGTAATTTGTTTTGTTATGTAGGCCTAGTTATCCCTTCTGATAATAGCTAATAAAAGTTGGAAGTTGTAAATTTCATTTTTTCCTATTAATTCCCATATTTTGCGAACCTGAATCACTGTGCGATAGTCATGTCACGAAGATTAACACACGAAAAACACTACTTTAAAAGCAAACATATACCTAAAGTAACAATTTTCTTTCCCTAGTTAGCTGAGAATTCTCTACATTCATATCCTTATTTAGGTTTTAGCAGTAATCTGCCATTACACTTTACCCTGTCATCTTTTGTAGCTTTCGATTATTACTTTTATACCCTTGAGCATCGCTCTCCTTTCTCCACGTGTGCACTGCTACAAAAGTGACGATAGAAGGAAAGATAAGCTTGTCTCTTGACACTAGCGGTGCACTGACCTGTGTTGCTTATTTTCAGTTGTGTTCTATGCGACTAGTCTTTTCCCTTCTATTACTGAACTACAACTCGACTGCTAGCTCATAAGACAAAACACATTGAACATTGTGTAGCCAGAGTGCTTACCAAGCAAAAGCTCACCAATCACACAAATAATCCAGTTATGTTTGATGTACATTATTCCTTCTATTAACTGCTTGATGTTGGTTTTTGCAAGAGCCCACATGTCAAACTAGACATTGAGCTATTGATAAACAATGGCTGCGTAGTTGCATTGGAGTGTTGAACACTAAGGTGCATCAAAACTCCTTCGATATCATTCCAATGAATAAAGGCACTGTCTTATTCGCGAATGAAGTCGCGTAGATCATTTTGACTTGTCTGCTATTTAATCTGTACCGCATTAACGCAAGGTACCGGTGTCTCTTTTTAGTGGGGCTTCTCTAAAAGATGATGATATTTCTGACGATGATGAGATCATTCCAGAAACTGACTCAGATAAAGATATCAGTTGCATTGATACTGGCTAATAGGGTTCTTCATTCGAGCCAAACTAATTTACAAATTAGTTTGGCTCGAATGAAGAACCCTATTAGCCAGTATCAATGCAACTGATATCTTTATTTGAGTCAGTTTCTGGAATGATCTCATCATCGTCAGAAATATCATCATCTTTTAGAGAAGCCCCACTAAAAAGAGACACCGGTACCTTGCGTTAATGCGGTACAGATTAAATAGCAGACTTAGTGCAGAGGTTGTTTCTAGTTTTATGCCTGTTCATTCATTCATTCATTCATTCATTCATTCATTCATTCATTCATTCATTCATTTTCATTTTCTTTTTAAATGTTTATAGCTGGTAACTCTTTAGCAAATGCTATTTTTCAAGGGAACCTCCATTTACGATAAAATACGATACAAAATTTTTACAAGCCCAGTTACAATATAATGTTCATTCAATTAATATGATATAAACAAGCATAAAACGCATAAAAGTAAACATTAAAATATAGTAAAACAAAAGGAAAGAATTAAAATGCAAACTTATCGTATTAAAGTTTTAAAGATGCCGAGAGTAGATGCTTTTTTGCCTCTGTTGGTAGGCTGTTACATAGTTTAACGCCACGATACGAGAAACATCTTTTTCCATTTTAGGATGATGCTTTCGGTATCTTGAGATCTGTTGACTTATTACGTAGGATGAGGGCTTCACCAGCGGAGTTTCTAGTGAAAAAGCGGCATAAGTATTGTGGAGCCAGCTCATTAAGCGACTTGTAGACAATTGCATTTGATTCTTCAACAATCGGTTTATCAATGATCTTTCATCCAAGTCTCTCTATAAGTGGTCTGTTCGGAGCATCTTATTTGCTATTAGTGACAATTCTTGCAGTTCTGTTTTGAAATTTTCGAAAGCAGTCTTTCTCAGTGACGCCACAGGCTCCCCAAACAGAGCAGCAGTACCGGAAGTAGGGCTCCACAATACTAGAGTAGAGGTTAGTGATATTCTCAACTTAAGCTGTAATCAGCATGTTTGCCAAGGTATTTGATTACTTCGACAGATTCAAGCTCTCTATCACAGATAACTGGATTTAGTTTATCATCATTGATATTAGGAATTTTTTCGCTCCAAATTAAATTCCCCAACAATCATTACATTATCAAATTTAGAATATCTGTCTATCACCTTGGATATTTCCGCAAAAAGGAGTATTGTGAGCTTTGCATTGGTGGCTTGTAAATAGCCAATATCAGCCACATTTGCTTCCGTATATTTAACTCAAATGGTACAACCTCTATCTCTGAATGTGGATTTAAGATTTTAGACATCCAGTTCTCTTGAAATGAGACCTTCATTAACATGAACTAAAATTCTTCCACTTTTTCTAGATACACCTAGCCTGTATGGTATTTTAAATCTATTTGTTTTTAATTGATTCGTTGGGAAAGATGAATCAATCTCTGTTTCAGCAATCGCTAAACAGTTAACTTTGTCACTAAGTATACTCGAAAAGTTTTCAAATTTGTTTCTGATAGAGGTCATGCTTAAGTAAGCCACAATTATGTTCTTTGGATGCTTGGGGCGAAAACGTTTTATTTCACTGAAGCAGTCAAGCTTATTTTCAGATACACCTCGAGTTTCAAATGCCTTAGCTATTGTTAAAGATTGTTCCGTTTGAGTCACGAGTTTATTATCGCTTTGATCTTATTTATGCGAATCTAGATGAAAATCGGTTCTCAGAATTGAAAGCATCCTTCTTCAAAAATTAAATAAAAACGTAGGTAATTAGAGGCCAAACAAGAGTTTCATCTTTATTTAGGCAAAGTTTCCTGCTCAGACATGACAGGTCAATGTTTTCATTGTTTATCAATTCGATTTGCGTTTCCTTTGCTAGTTCTTTTATCTCTTTGTTCAAATTTGTGTCACTTACCTTCTCTTTCATTGCCTGTTGGTATCTTCTCATCAGAAACGTAGATAAGACTATGGTGCTGTGTAGGGATGTTTGTCTTGCTTTATCTATGATAATGTTTAGGTTTAGGATGGCATTTATCTCTTTTACGATTTGTCAGATCATTCGTACCTGCATGCATTATAATGCAATTGGGTTTCTTTTGGATACGAGGCTTTGCATGGTCTACTATATCCCGTGTCGTCACTCCTGGCTGACGTTGAACTTTGATGTTGTGATGTTATACTTTTAGTCTTCTAAGACTAGTCTATCAATTAACCATTTTATAACGTTAGGTATCTAGCTATTTGTAGTGTATTGTATGTAGTTGTCGTTCGATAATTCGACTGCCCTTTAACTGGAACACTCGCTAGAGCTCTCTTTGACATGCTAACCGATGGCTCTACCATTTCATAGATCTTTCAAAATCCATTTGTGCGTTGTACGAGCTGTCGAATTATTGAATGTCAAGTAGTTCCTTTTCTTTTTTGTATGTTTTTTTCCTGTCTTCTTTCTGTATTGGCCATGGGGTAGCCAGCGTATATGGCTCCAGATTGCATCGTCTTTGTGTTTGTAAAGTAACATGAGACATGTTTTGTTCACTGTATCATTTATTATAATAGTTATTCGAAAAGAAAAACAAAAGGTTAGTCAATAGGTCATAGTAGGATTGATCGTTTTTTGGTGAGGTGCATTCTGCTCTGTAATGAATTGCAGTAACAAACAAAGATTCAATCCTAGTCTCTCTTTCTTCTATTTCCCATCAGATTCGTCTCGATAAGTTACCCATCGCATTTTTTAGTTTACTTTTCATCTTCTATTTGTTTCACATTTACAACGGTCTTTACTTCATATCTGTAGCCAGTTTCCACAATCTTCGGTAGTGGTAATGTCTTATGGGAACGCGTGTTTGTGCTTCCTATAGACTGCTATTCGTTCTGTGGCATCCTTCGTTGATTCATGTTGAGGTTGTATCATTATATAACGCGCAGAGAACACGGAGGCAGAGGGAAGAGACGGCGATGTTGACTGTACTCAGACTATACTCTGACTGACTTTACATTACGGATAAGATGAATATTTACATAAACTGAGAATAACCCAGAATAAACACGATTTACGTAAAGGAAGGGTTTGGTTGCTGTCAGAGGTGACCAGATATGTGATGACAGGTAATGTCTAAGGTGTGTGATTTAGTGGATGCGAATGAATGAAAGAAGAAAAATTGGCGTGAAGTAAGAAATGGTCTAAGCTGCAATGTTTACGTTCACTACAGTCACATCAGTTGTTTTGTTTGAAAATGAGGTTAAGAGTGCAGCTATTATTCTCACTAGTTTGTCTCAGGACGGATGACCAACAACGGCGCTAACAAGACTTGCCCTTCTGTCTATTCTCTATTCTGTGCTAATTGCTTGATTATGAGCCAGATGGGGACGAATTGTATATTCCATTTGATCCATCTGAAATTCTATCGTTGAGATGGAAGAATAATAGCAGTGTTATTTGCTGATTTGCTGGTTCTTTACCTAGGAAGACAGATTGCGAAATTTGCCAGCAAATGGAAGAAATAAATTCTTAATTAAAATTTTGGTCCCAAAATTTGAATGAGTGTGTGTTCAAGGTGTGATTAGGATGTGATTTCATATCTTCCAGGCAAATGTCCTTAGTTTCTATTACTGGATTCAATCTATTCAGTTCTTAGGCCTGTCCTTATATGTTACCAGCAAACTATAAATAATCATGGGCATAATTATATAACCATGCTTCCTTTTCGGAGCATGAATCTTATTTTTGAAGTAGTTAGCATTCTTGCATGACATCTCTCCTAGTTCACATTAAGAACGCCGCAGCTGACATTGTGAGATATGATAGAAAGAAAAGAAATATCCAATTCAACTCACCGCCACCTGTTCACGGCATCACAAAGAAACTTGTCGTAATAGCACAGCCGACGAACAGCAATGAAACTATACCATTTCCCTCGCAGCCGAAACTCCGCATTTATGATGAACTGAATAACTGGGTCCAGCCTCTTCGTAGAGAAATAGATGGATGGAGAGTGATAGCAACGATTGTCTCTGGAACTGGGGATTCGAGAGCAAGGCTATTAGGTGAATCAATAGTCGACTTCATTGATGGCACGGCTGATTTTACAAATCTGGCCGTTTCACACAAAGGGATAGGATATAAGCTGAAATTTGAAATCATTTATCCACAAGATTTACGTTTAGCTGCAGTGTCTGAAGCATTTGATGTCAAGGAACGTATACTAGTGTTTGCGCTTCTTCAGCAACCTACAGATGCAGTTGAAATTGTACCTTTCACAGTGCAGCCAAGAGTCGAAATCCGTGATGCTGCAAATGGGGAATTAGTGAGCAACACTGGTTGGAAAGGAAGAAAATGGCTGTGTACAGCAACTCTTGTCCAAAATGGCAATTCAGGATCTAGTCTAATGGGAGAAACAAGAGTCGAGTTTGAAGAAGCTTTTGCACAATTCACAAACCTGAGAGTCGATTCAGCTGGTAAAGGATACCAACTTAGATTGAATGTGCTTACCTCACCAGTTTCTACATACTCTGGCACTTTTACCACTGCGGCATTCAATGTAAAAGAAAATAAATTATATCTGAGAATTATGCAACAGCCTGGAAATTGTAACGATACAGTCATTTGTGGCAATCAACCAATTCTGGAAATAAAATCAAAATATCCCAATGCATTGGCAAGTGCTATTGGTTGGAAGGGTAGTAGTTGGTATATAAATGCATCAATGCATTCCGGCGCATCAAATACCGTTTTAAATGGTACAAGATATCTCAAAATTCCTACATCAGGACTCGTACAATTCACAGACTTGAATTTCTATGATGTCGCTGTTGGTTACAGATTGAAATTCAATGTCATAATTGTTCCGCATAATCCAAGATTTGCTAACATGTCCGTAGTATCTGATTCATTTGATGTAAGACAGCGAAAGTTCTTTCTCATTGTCAAAGAGCCACCCAAGGATGCAAATGATTCTGCCATATTTGGCAAGCAACCAGTTATAGAAGTGAGAGATGTGGGTACTAATCTAGCAGCAAAACCTTTGAAGAGATATTGGAAAATTACTGCCAGCATCGAGAACAACGCAGCGGGTAATGGGTCATTAAAAGGAACACTTGGTGTTACAGTAAAACGAGAGATTGCAGTATTCACAGATCTATGTATTGTTGGCTATGGTGTTGGGTATTCTTTGAAATTTGAATCAAACCATGGACACACAGTCAGTATTATTGCTCATATTGTGGTATTCAAATTTTTAGTATATTGTTTAATGGTGTAATATTTAAAAGTATTTCTTCTTCATAGTTCTTGAGTTAAATTTCTCTCTTCAAATTTTATTCAAAATGTTGCTCCTTCATACAACATTTAAGCATATTTCTTCACATCTCTTAGGTCAAATATCTGTATTTAAGTTTCACAAAATTATTATTTCTTGATGTAATATTTTTAAATACTTCCTTACAGTCCTTAGTTAAATTGCTCTATTTAAAACTCATAAGAATGCTACTTCTTGAAGTAATAGTTAAAGTTGATTCTTCCTCATACTTCTTGGTTCATATTTCTTTAATCAGTTTTCATTACAATATCAATTCTTGGTTTTTTCCCCGCATTTATTGATATTTCACTTTTATTTCATAATATAAATATGATTTCTTATCCACTTTGACTGTCTTGGGGAAAATTATTTCAATGCCATGACTTTTTATCTCTTCATGTTTTCTTTAGGTGGTAACATCATCATTTACTGTACGATACAGAAATTTTTACCGTCCAATTTTTAATCATTCATCACCAAGAATCATTGACGTGTATGAAAACATATCAGCCCCCGTCATTTTGCATACCTTCTTTGCTACTGACAAAGATACTGCAACTGCTGGCTCACTGACTTATACGTTACTTGAATCTGACCTCAGTTGGTTGTTTAGCCTCTCACCTACTACAGGAAGGTTTACATTGATAGCTGGACTTGACCGTGAAAATGCTTCGTCATTTAGAGTGTCGATCCAGGCAAGTGATAATGCTCCTTCGCCGTTCTTCTTTACAACAACCCGCATTATAACAGTGAACATTCTGGACGTAAATGACAACAAGCCATATTATGCATGTCATGTGTTAAACTTTACTATACCGGAAACTTTAAAATCAGGTGAAATAGCATTTAATGTGAGCACAACTGATGCTGATGCAGGAGAGAATGGAAGAATCATTTACACGATAATATCATCGAATGCTAGTGAACAGTTTCAATTAAATGCGGATACTGGCGTTTTCACTGCATTAGGTATTCTTTTATCTATTTAGTTGGGAATTATAGCATGGCCTAAATAGAAGATAAAATTTTGCGAGTGATATTGTCAATAAACATACTTTCTCGCCTTTTCATAATAGTATATCCAGCCTTTTAACAACTGGCCTTCTATGAATATTCAATACCATATCCTGAAGAATCTGATAATGTATGGAAGATAACCACTTCATTTCAGCGTCATTTTCTAGCAGCTGAAACCGGTAATAAAGCCATAAATATAAATTATTTCTTAATACCATCAAGTACATTTTCTCAATTTATAGTGTTGCTTCTTTCCTTCTTAACAGTTTCTTTGGATCTTGATGGAAACGAGCAGCCAGGGTCTCTCTTTCATTTCTTAATGAACGTCCATGACAACGGAATTGAATTACAGCAATCGGTGGAAATCAACGTGTTTGTTCGTATTATTCAAGTCAACGAATTTTCTCCTACTTTCAACCCAAGCACTATCGTTATTTCTAAACCAGAGGACATTCCAGTCGGTTCTGTGCTAGCTACTTTGAACGCAACAGATGCAGATTCAGGTCGAGATGGGAAAATATCATATACAATAACATCAGGCAATGTGAATGGTGTGTTTGGTATAAATGCTGGACAGCTCATTGTACAGAACAAATTGGATCGCGAGACACAGTCTAGTTACAATCTACTAATTACTGCATCCGATAATCCAACTACCGGTGCCACAAAGTCCTCAATGCTCACAGTTGTATTTAATGTTCTGGATGTAAATGATAACAGGCCAATGTTTCCTCAAGCCTTCTACATTCTAGATGTTCCAGAAAATGCTGCAGTAGGTACTGCAGTTGTCTCTGTAGTCGCAACAGATGGAGATGCTGGACTCAACGGACAACTGGAATACAGTGTAGCATCCGGTTCCTCGCCTCTCTTTAGATTGGAAAGTTCTACAGGCTCGTTCATCCCATTAACCATTCTCGATCTAGATTCACAAAACCTCACTTCAAGGTCATATCATATGACAGTGTTTGTGACTGACAAAGGCCTACCATTTGCTTTGAATAATTCCATAACTACCACATTACGGATAGTTGCTGTAAACGAGCATGCGCCTGTTCTAAGTCACTCAGCAGACATAGTAATGCTGTTGAATTCTAGTAAGCAAGTAGAAGATTGTATATTTAAGATTGAAGCATCGGATCGAGACTATGGAGATGATGGTAGGCTAACATACAGCATCGTAGCCGGAAATGACTATGGAATATTTTCACTAGATTCAACCAATGGTATATTACCTATATTCATTAAAATTTCTATGTCCATTAGTTGAAATGCATGGTTGGGCCAACCCTATATTTTGTAGACAAATATTATTTTTCTTATTGAGCTGCTTCCTATATTTGTATTTGTTTTTTATCCGGATGTATTTATTTTTACATGATTCCTTTCCCAAAATATTTGATCGTAGTTTTATTTCCATCGAGCTGTTAATCTTTAAGCTTGAAACTTTTCAACAGGTACTTCCAAGCGTAGTTCTTTCTCTCCTTTCTTTCTTCTAGTGTTCTATTGCACTTAGTGACTAGTATTTTGCTTCCTTCTTCTCATGAGGATTTGACTGATAATTTGCTGAGTCACTAAGTCTCTGAGTTTCCCGTCTGTTATGTGTTGTATCAAGCACCTTCATGAAATATGTCCAGCTTTTTTATTTAATCATCGATGCACAACAGCACAAGTAAAAGTGATTGAGTTCTATTGTGCCATCTAAAATAGGTTAAAGGTCATATTTTCCGCACTTTTGATGGAACTTACAGTTATAATATTTTAGCAAACAATAAAGAGATAAAAAGAGATGAAAAAGAACTGAAAGGCAACTTTGGTACTGTAACAATCAATGAAGAAACGTTAATATAACTTTAAATATCAACCTTTACTTATTTATGTTCAGCTGCACGGCATGAAAGGGTCACTCATTCACATTCAGTCACCATTCCTCTAATTCCGTATGTGCACTCATTTATTTTGAATCATATGAAAAGGATAATATTTCATGTATTCTTTCACAATCCATATGCTTCTTATATTTACCATGCCTTCAGGACATATCCATCTTGTAAAGATCCCGTCTGGAAAGTTTTACTCGCTTGAGATGAAAGTAACCGACCATGGAAAAAACCCTGGTCCGAAATCTACAAATCTTAGACTCGTTCTATACAATGAAAGATCTTTAAGTGGTTTTGATGCTGGAAGTGTCTATGTTGGCTCCAGTCGTGCGTCAGTTCAAATTTCTGCCATAAAAGGAGCAAAATCTATAGTGCCGATTTATGCCAATGTCGCATTTCAAGATTTAGAGGGAATCGATGTCACTATCAGGTACTTTTCATACCTTTCTAGCAGCTACAGATTTCATTTCTTTGCTGTTTTGTAATAAAGAAGACATTGCTACATGTAAATTACCCTATATGAACTTTGCAACTATCCTTTAACTATTATGGGACGTTTTTTAAACTTCATTGTACCTAGTGTTGTGTACAAAAACATCTCCAAAGCTCCGTTAAAGCAGCAATCCCTAGCCTTTTATATTGAAACTAATCTTATCCATGCTAAGAAGTTTTATATTTTGCTTCTAATTTTCGTATCACTTGTTTCAAATCTATTTGCCTTCTCTTAGCTACGACAGAGGAATTGTATCGTATGAATCTGCAGTGACTGACCTCTTGGCTATCCGTACTTCTGGTGCAGTTAGACTATTTGGTCTCGTAAAAGCAGATAGCAAAATTACTGGAATTTCCAAGATTGCTGAGTTAACTTTTATTGGATTGCTATCTGCTTCTGTAAATATGACTCCAAGTGGTGTAGTAATGGCGGATAAAGCTGGAAAGGGTATTCCAACCCTTGCGACAGAACCTACTTGTGATTTCGGACCTATTCTCAGTATAAACGGTGACTGTGTTGAGGATATTAGAGATGCAGCTCTTATACAAACATACGTTCGGGAAATGCGATCTAATTTTTCATCAGCTATTGGCAAGGCTTTATCTGCTAATTTAACGATCTTTCAGAAGGATTCCATGGATGTTGACTATAATGGAGTAATCGATTATTATGATGCAAAATGTTTACAAAATGTTCTCATTGACTACACAAAATCGATCGACTCATTCACAGCTGAGCGACCACTTCTACCAGAATGTAATTTGAAAGTACAAGCTATTCTTAGAGGAGAAGAATTTAATATAGTCACAAACACACGTGCATTTGTCGTATTCACATACAGTGATAGTTCTTTAAACACAGAATTTACTTCCGTTGGCATGACTGGGTGTGCATCCTTCAAGCTTAAATCTGGCTCGAACAGATACGGAAGAGTCTTTGAACTGGAGGAATCATTCGATGGATCATTTGTTTTTACCGGTGTGAAACTAAAATTACCAAAAAATGACATCGGTATAACCCTTGTCATTGTCGTCGCAACACCAGATGGATCAATGGTCTCTTCATCTTTTGTGAAACCAGCAAATACAACGGGAAGCAAAAGTTCTATCACAGTTGCCAAAGGTATCTCATTTGATATTTATGATTCATTTGAACCTCAGATGCGAACGAATTTTTCATCATCTCTCAGCTTGTGCTATGGAAAAACGATTTCCATGCAGATTCGTTTGACATTCAATTCAAACTTTAGCTTGATTCGTGGAAAAGAAGTAGAATTCATTACTGATTTCAAGTTTGCCTTTCAAAATATACACGCAGCAGCAACAGATGTCTTTGCATCCAACTTCACAGTTAGGGCTGGGAGCATTATAATTGAGTTTGATGTCATTATCCTTGAGAGCCAAGAGTCGCAGTTTATCAATGAGTTGATGTTTGCTATAAAGAACGATTTTATACTCCATTTTGCATCAACTGACATGATTGCTGCACAGACTTTAGTAATCAATGGAAAGGAGAATATTCCGAGTCCAAAACAATCGGAGAGTGATAGCTATAGATTGGTTATTAAAACTATTGTTATAGTTATTTTCTGTGCGACAGCTTTGGCCATAGTCATCATAGTTTGCTATCGCAAAAAACACACGAGCTCAAAGAGGACAATTTGTTTTACTGAGAGATGCAGTGGTTTTACTGAAGGTAGATGCATTTTAATTTTTATGAAAGTATCAAGAGCTCTTTTTTCACTTAATGGCCTATCCTCTGTGTCTGACTAAATAATTCACTGGTTGGCCCAATCAATCATTCCCGAGTTTATTCACATTTTACTCACAAATTTGCCTAAGTTCTTTCACAGCTGCACCATCAGTTACCCACTCATACTCTCACTCACTCACTCACTCACTCACTCACTCACTCACTCACTCACTCACTCACTCACTCACTCACTCAATCACTCACTCACTCACTCACTCACTCACTCACTCACTCACTCACTCACTCACTCACTCACTCACGTAATCAACCACTCATTCACTCACTCATTCACTCGTTCATTCACTCACTCTCTCATTCAGCCACTCACTCAGCCACAAGCCGGACTATCACGTAGCTTACACGATTACTGGCTTACCCACCTGCGCACATAATCAGATATTTCTTTTCATTTCAATTTTCATTTTCAACTTTTTAGGTATGGAAGTCCGTGAGTAAGAGAAAGACTGCTTTACAAGGGTTCATGTATTTGAATAAAGCATAAATTAAACTAAATACGATAACTGCTAAATGGCACATAAATAGTAATAGAGACAAAATTTAAAAGAATATTAGTACCAAAGATACAACAGAAGCACTGATATTTATTGCTATACGAGGAATTTCATCAACCTTTCCTTGAATTTCTCAAGTGAGAGTTGTTTTTGTTTCATTCTTCAATCTTTTCCAGAGCCTGGTCCCTATGAATAGCAAGAATCTTTGACCAGCAGCTATCCTCAACATTGGAGTTCTAAAGTTTATTCAAGAATTCGGCAGTATGGTGATATATAGGACGGTCCTTCATCGTTTAAGATTTAAAACACATATTTAAATGTTTCAAGTTCAAATAACTCTATCCGTTGGCCATCCAAGGCAAAGCTGAGTGAAATGGCTGAAATAACATATCGACACTCATCAGCTATCTTGGCTGCCCGGTTCTGTAACTTTTGAAGTAAATTAAGGCTAGTGCACACTAGTAATATTTAATGCCAGCAACTGCAATTGTTTTTCGGTCACTAGCGACAAAAGTCACCGGTTTGCAGAGTGGAAAGCCTCACGATTTTTGTTGAAAGCGACCAAAAACAGAAAATCGTAAGTGTGCAGGTTAGAGGAACTTTTTTACTGGATAATTCACGAATCAGTGACTGCTTTCTTGGCATGTGGTACTATGGCTGTTAACGAAGGACTATTCAACTGGGTGCATAGTCACAGTATAAACGATGGAAATTTGCAAGTATACGGGTAAAGAAAATCAATCACCATTGACAAAAATCTCTATCGCTCGCGACAAAAATCGTTAGTGTGCGCTAGGTATAAGAGAGTTCTCAGGTATATTACCCCAAACAGGGTAACAATATCTAAGATAGGATTCTGGAGGACTTTTGTACATATTTTTAACAGTGGATGCAGGTATATACTTTGTAGAGGACCAGAATTTTTCCGATACCCTTTGAAATCTTACTTATCAACTCTAGGTGCATAGTATTCTCACCACTTTCAATTGTCATCGTATTTGATTTAAATGCTTTTATTCACTTACTCAATCATTATTGCATTTCCAGCTTATTCATTTACATATGGCTGATGATTTGATGGTGTGAGTTTGGATTCTAATTTAAAATTCTTTGATGTATGTAGCAATTTCTTTGTTCGATTTAGCTGAAAGAGACAATGGAATAGAGATATCTCCAAGGGATGCCAATGAAGGATATCCGACCAACACTGATTACAGAGAAACTGCAGACGGCGTCGTTAACGATTCTGCAAAGTCAATTGCAGACCAACACTTTCAAATGGTGGGCAGTGTAGATAGCAGTGAGGTAATGGAAACTGCACTAGACAATCCAGATCACTAATAATAAAATTTGGAAAGATTGTCATGTTTCGCTTAAATGAGCGAGTACATGATTGTTGCATCTGTAGTGAAGTCTCTTACTAAATCATCAACATAAATTGTGACTAAAATTAGAGGATTCTTCTCCACAAAAGCACAACAATCACTTATGAATTGAAAATTTTGAGCCTTCGTTGCCTTTTTATTCTGCCAGTTTTTATCGTGAATAGTGCATACACACTTTTGCTCGCGATGGTTAAACCCCCCCCCCCAAGAGGATCCCTGCCTAGATATCATCGAATTGCGGGATTTATTGAACAAGGAAGAGTCTGACTTGGTACTATTCAACCACTATCCTGCCTTGCTGCCAAGAAAAACTCACCAACTTGCCAAGAACTCTCATTGTCTTGCGCTGTTTCTGATCTCCAACTCATTGTTGAATTCGAAGGATCAGGACTGTCTTGGCAAAACCTTTGCACGTTTGTCAGCACATTCATCTTTTCCCAGCTCCGACCAATGTTGTGGAAATTGCAACACAATGGCACATTCATCCGTTTTTTGTCCTTGGCCAGAGCGATGCTCCAATTGCATGGCTTGGGGCCATACTTGTTCTAACTGTGCATGTAAAGTTCGTCCACAACATGAATCTCTTCATACTTATTTTGAGTTGCCATTCAAAAAGTACGTAACGGTGGGAGGTTGGTGGATAAGCGCCAATTGTGAAACAAACTGTTATGAAGAATATAGGGGGTTGGAGTGTCAAATTACGTCTGTTACGTAGCTCCAAAATTTCAGTGCAATTTTTTAACTTTTTCACTCTTTGACGAATACTTTCTAAAAATACAAAAATAAAGAAAGAGCTTGAGACCTAATGGGACTTGATTCTTATATTATCCCCAATCATTCTTAAATTCCAGCAAAGTTGAGACTTAATTTAATGTTCTTTTAGAATATATTGTCATTAAAAGTATGAGAATTGTGTTGCGGAAGGTGGGAGTTTTATGCCAGGATGTTACATATCAAAGAGGGGTTATCAGCTTGAATGTGACAAGCCGTTACGTAGGGGAGAGGGGTTGGCTGGATCACAATGGCATTTTTTTCTGTTATGTGCTTTTTGAATGATCCCTGTTGTACGAGGTCCCATTTCTCGGTGAGCTTCCCCTGAGTATGTCAGCATTGTTTAATGTTCACTATAGATTGCCTTGCAGAATGTGAGTGAATTGGGTGAGGAGGGACTCAATCTCCTCTCTCAATCAGCCGTCGTTTTAGTGCGAGCGTTAAGTGAAACGGGATCTATGAAGTCGGTTTTTAATGCGCGGCTTTTGGAACTTCGGACGCAAGCTGCCTGTTTGGTTGGAGTAATTCCATGTTAATAACGAGATAGCCTTTGAATGCGAAAGGAGTTGTGGAAACATCAGTGGTACTATTGTCATTGGCATTGTAGCTCCAAAGTATTGCTGTACAGTATTTCCGTTAGTGCACGTTGCATATTCCATATGCATTGCAGGTAGTGCAAATACGGATATTCCAGTTTGCATTATGAAAACATCTAATAATGACATTGAATTATTCTTAAGCCAGAAAATAGCAGAACTTTGCCCCATGGTTGAACCCTTGCAATGCCCTGCTTCTGAGGTTAATTACATGTGTAACACAGCACATCGTTCGGCTGCAAGTGAGTTAAAGGCCGCGATATCTCTTTATTATCATTGCTACAGGGACATATCTCTTGTGTGACTGAGATGTCCTTCGAAGCGCATAGTTATTATATTGCTGTCCGCTTTCACTTGGTATTTATGCAGTTCCTAGCTGCGTGTGGTTCAGCATGGGTCATATTACAGGTTTTGGGATTAGTGGTGTAGAGCTGGCAGCTTAGCCTCCTAATTATTTTCTTTGTTTTATTTCGAGGGCCTCAGCCCCCCTAGTTATTCTCAACAAATACTGATTTTCTTTAATTAAGTATCCTTATATGGCCGTAATGTAGTCTGTTTTGCTCTATTTGATTTCATTATAAATTTTACTTCCTTTCATGTACCTTTCACACTATTGTCATCGAGGACCGCTTAAAATTGGAGATGCTAGCTTCTTTTTCGTTCGAATAATTTCCATTGTTATATAGCCTCGTTTTGAAATACACAGATTTGTATATGAGCCCTCATCAATGATATATAAGCGCCGAAGGCGCTAGATGCGCATGTTCATTGTTCGGCACTGAGGCAAAATCACTGAAGCGGTAAGAGGTCAGAATGCGAAAGCCCTGCTGTGGCTGAGTATGGGAGATAACATGAAACGTTCTTGCTTCACATCATATCTATGATAGTAAGGCACCAATCTCTGAAGAATCATACAAATTGATGTATATACAGCCGATATACACATCTAGCGCACAAAGACCTCTATATTCAAGTATAGATCTAGATATTTGCATTACATTTTGTCGCCTGGGCCATCTCCTTGGTATATCTAAAGTGACCTATACAGGCACCAAGCAAAGTTTTCTATTTAGAGATACAAGTTGCAAGTAAAATTTAATTCAACGAGTTTTGTTCAGTTCAGTTTTATTTTATTACATTGTTGTGAAGTGTGACATTGTTGTGATCTGTATAAAAATTTCCTCTCTATACTGCTAGGAATTTCCGATCTCACAAGTTATTCAGGCCCGCCGAGAGCATGTATTGGGCCCCGGGGCACACAGATGCATACATGCTTCTTCCAAGGGGGAGCTGACAAATTACATTTTCCATGGGAGCCCCTCTCAGAAATTACTGCCTAAATACAACTTGATATTGTTATTTGCTATAAAAATAAATAAGGAATGCATATCACACAGAATCTCTTGAGATTAGTTTCGTGCGTGAAGCCAAGAATATAAAAGTTGTTTTAAAAATTGACAGCGTTCTAACTTATTTCCCAGAGTAGCTCAACTCTCCCTCAAAATTTCGTCAGAAGGAGCTTAGATTTTGTAGCCCCCTTAAATTTGTATCTTTAGGGGAACAAATAAAAAAAAATGAGAGGCTGTGATGGATTCACTATAAAATATCAAAGTTACTACCGAATTATTTCACAGCCTTGGGACCCCTCTTAGGTATGTTCAGGTAATGTGCCCCACTTGCCCCCTCTCGTCGGGCCTGGTTCGTGTGAGATGACCGCAGAATAATCCCTGCCTCAATAACTCCTGAACTTTGAAAGGTAAAGAAGAAATCCTTCCGCAAATCGCAATCATATTCATACTCTCTCACTTAGTTTTTGCTTGCAACTTGTAACTTCATAGTGCTAATAGTATACAGAAAACTTTGCTAGGTAATTGTATAGCTCATTTAAAGTATTTTTTCTGCCTAGCAATCCATGAATGGAGCTGCATTCATTTGATATTGCATGTATAATATGACAAAGAGAATGGCCTAACCCAAAACATTAACGGAAATAGCCTGATTCAAGCAGGAAAATTCCGGCTTTTTGTAATAGATGTGTCTGCTGGTTGGTGTGCTATTCGATTTGCATGATTTTTCAGGGATTTGACTCTTCTTTTCGCATATATAGTGTGAAACGAGAGCGCTTCTTGCTATCTCCCATACTGAGCCTGCATGAAACTTGAGTATGTTGACCTCTTTACTCATCCGTGACTTGCCTCACTTAGACAATAGATGGTTTTCGCGTGACGTCACAAACTGAACTGACGCCATTGTGGAGGACAAGTTGGAGCGAGTGGACACAGCTAATTTGTCGTGTGAAACAACTTGCACAATATGGTTAATTTTTGTGCAATATACGGCTGTTCAAATAGGTCTAATAGGGAAAATGACAAGAGTTATTACAGAATTCCGAAAATACCTATGAAATCTGACGATTCGACAAGAAATCTCTCAGTCCAGAGAAGGCGATTGTGGATTTCTAGGATCCATAGAAAAGATGTTGATTTTTCAGCTTCACATCATCGTGTATGTTCTGATCACTTTATTTCAGGTGGGTGCTCTGAGTTTTTTTATATTTACAATTTGTTTTGCTGTACCTATGTTCGATTACTTTCCATGAGTAGATTTAAGTGCCGCTAGAAAGTTACTATTTGTTACCACTTACTCTAGGAAAACCAGCGACGTTGTATGAGACAGGAAATCCTGACTGGGCACCAAACAAGAATCTGGGTCATGCAGAATTCAAAGTTCCAGACCAATATAGGTATCTGCGACAAGACTCACGCAGGAAACGCAAGGTGGCTGACACAACGTCAAAAGGCCTAAGTGAAACGAAGGTAGACAAGCCAGAACATGATGTACTTGACTCCTCTCAAATTAACATTGCTCATCTGGAAGGAATGGTCCACGCTAAAACTCAGACTGATGCTACGTCAGTGGATTATGAAAGGATTCAAGTAATGTGTACTGATTTACAAGAAGAGGTACATGCACTTAAAGAGTTAAAGAGAGCTACGAATTTTGGAACCGAGCAATATTTTAATTCTAACGAAAAAGTGCAATACTACACAGGCCTTCCTAGTATCGAAGTTTTGAGAGTAGTGCATGAATTTTGCCTAGAAATTGTTGATGTCTATGAGAACTCTGTGCTATCAACATTTCAAGAGCTAATTTTAACTCTCTGCAGGCTGCGCCTGAATTTGCATGTCAAGGATGTTGCATATAGATTTGGAGTTTCAATCCCAACAGTCTCTAAAATATTTCACAAATGGCTTGATGTACTATTCTATAGGCTGGGCAAACTTATCAAATGGCCAGAGAGAGAACAATTACTTGAAACCACACCATTATCTTTCAGAAATGTCTTTGGAACAAAAGTAGTTATCATCATAGATTGCTTTGAAGTATTCATAAACAGACCAAGCAATCTATTGGCAAGAGCACAAACATGGTCCAACTATAAGCATCATAATACAGCAAAGTTCTTAATTGGCATTTGTCCACAGGGCTGTATTTCTTACATATCTAAAGCTTGGGGTGGACGAGCTAGTGACATATATATCACTGAAAACTGTGGGATACTTGAAAACCTGCTACCTGGTGATTATGTATTAGCTGACAGGGGATTTGATATAAGAGATTCTGTTGGATTTTACTATGCAGAAGTTATTCTACCTTCATTTACAAAAGGAAAGAAGCAGTTGTCAGCTAAAGAAGTGGAGAAAAGTAGGCAAATTGCCTGCAAAAGAATACATGTAGAGAGAGTCATTGGATTATTGAGGAATAAGTACACTATCTTACAGGCAACCCTGCCATTGGACTACCTAATGAAGACATGTAATGAGTATTGTACTCTAGATAAAATTGCTGTTGTCTGCTCTGCTCTTTGTAACATGTGTCCAAGTATAGTTTCATCATGATCATTTTAAAAGATGCATCAATCAGCCAAAAAGATTGTTGCCATCAAACAGTCAGGGCAGAGCCATTCTTTTACTTTTGGCCTCTCCAAGTTAAGACACTCCAAATGAAACCATTGATATGGACAGGTTTGATTGCTGCATCTGATCATATGTCCTTTTTCCAGGCCTTCACAATAGCAATGTTTCTCATTTATAGTTGTCTCCCCAACTGCTGCCAATAGATTGTTGTTTCGAGGAACAGTATAAAACTTTCCAAGGACTTCAACAAGAATGCATCTCCTAAAGAAAGTTCTTGACAGCTTCACACAGTCAGAAAAAAACTCTCCATTGAATGGAACCCTCTCAACATGGCACTCTCTTTTGGTCCAAACAACAAAATCACAGTACTTTTGATTGGTACAAAACATCTGAGCTTGTATTTGATAGTAGTAAGGATGCAGCCTATTTAGACATATCTTGCCATCTTTCAGATGGAGGCAGAAACCTTTTGTTTGAACCCCTTCAAAAATGAAAGCTTCCTTGACACAGTATGGACATTTTATTTCAAGGCATCCCTTTCCACAACACTGGCACTCCACCAATGCATCAGGTGTGGCAGCTATATGTGGCTCTTCATTGGAAATAAATAGTCCAGACTTGTAAATTGACATGTTGATATGCTTACTGGCCATCAAATGGTGGTATGTGTCCTTTGCAGCTTCTTCATGTTTGCATCCCCAGCTAGTCTGCTTTGATGTAAATGTGCATGACTGAGGATAGCAGATTGCCTTGATAAGACTTCTAGAAGGTTTTACAATGCTAGTTTTACATACAGCATATAACTTGGAGGCAGTAACTCTTCCAGCTCTAAATTCAAACCAAATGGAGCTGGCAGCTTGATTTCTTGTCTGTTTTTCAACTATGTCAATTTCAGTATTTGTTATATGAATGGAAATATCATTAGCTTTCTCAAGCAGCTCTTTGTAAGGCAAGTCCAAGTTTTCTGGTTGGTACAGGGATGCAACCAAGTTTAGATGTTCAACATCAAGTAAATTGGGCTTAAATTCCTTTGAATATTCAGGGAAAATTGAGAGGATTGAGGACTTGACACCAGTTGCAGCTAATTTGGCTACAAACCTATCCATTCCTTCATCAGAAGCAAATCTATGCTTGTATGTTGTTGAGGAGGCACATTGAACAGGCTTGCATGAAGAGTGCAAAGCCCTATCTGCCTTTCTTTTCAATGATTTAGGTGAAGTAAAATCAATATCTGTGATTTCCTTGTACCCCACCCCTCTAATACTTGGTGGCATCCAATAAGCTTTCTCTTGGGTTACAGTACTGTTCTCTTGCAGCCTGATGCCATATTCAATATAGAACAGTACTGCAGCCACATGAGAGCATGACTCCCCCAAACCTGCCATGCAATCACAATGGGCTGATAGTATAGTACCATCTCTTTTTGCTATTATCCATGGTGATGCTGGAGTTGCAGAAATCCTTTGTGAATGACGTACCTGAAAAAACCAAGAATCTATGCTAATGAATATCTATTTGATGCTGAAATCGAAAATTGTATAACCTGTTCATAGGCATAGGCATTAAATTTAGGGGTCTTAAAACTCTTGGCCTGAAAAGCAGAGGGAATTGAAAGGCAGCCAGGAAATTTACAATTACTCTTCCAGACAAAAATACCCAAATGAGATAAACTTCTGTCCTATTTGGGGGCTGCATCCCTCACTCAGTCTCATATGGCCACGGGCCTATTCCAAATATCAGTACATAACCCCGGCATAAAGTTAACATGAAGGTATAGTAATACATACCCGTCCTAAAACCACAGCATTGTCTTCCTTGAAGAAAACGCCAACATCTCGAACCCACCCACATAGAAAATGATTGTATGATTCCAAGCTTTTGTAATTTTTCAACTCGTTGCGCGTGTATGGACTTGGGGCGAACAGGAGGTAAGTTACGATATCTGGATATGTTATGTTTGGGAAAGTAGCAAAGTCTACAGATAGATCTGTTTTCTTTATGGTATAAGGATCTAGTCCATCGATTGACAGTATCTGTTGATCATATCTTTTTCTTGCAATTTCGTCAAGTTCGTAGTAACGTTTACTCTTCGCGGAAGCCATCCTAGCGGTCTGGAGTCATGTTGTCCTCCAAGATGGCGCACGTGCAAAATTTTTCTAACTTAATGACGTCACCGAAAACCATGTATAGGCAATTATCTGAAGATGCACATCTAGCGCCTTCGGCGCTTCTATATCATTGGCCCTCATAGTTATTAGTTTAGCTCAGCACCAGTTTTTGGGATCATATAAGTCTGGCCTAATGTGACTTTGGCTTTGGAGTCATATCGGCCCAAGGGGTCAAACTGGTGGCTTGGAACAATATCAGAGCACATTTTCTAATTATCAGCCATATAAGGTGGGGATCACAGAGGGGAGTGAAAATGTGCCTCCTAGACTGTTTGTAGTCCTTCACAGGGCCGACGGTGTTAGATCATATTTGAGATACATACATGGCGTAAGAACAAACCAATAACAAATGAGTATCCAGGCCGAGGTTATAGTTTAACTGTGCGAAGGGGGAGAAAGCTACAGTAGAGAAAGTGGAGGCAAAGCAAAGCAAAATCATTGTACCCAACGCTGTTAAATACATTAAGTGAAGAAAAATATTGCACCTCTTCCTCAAAATGGCAGCCACTTCTAGATCTATGAACAAAAACACGTCCAGGCAAAGTGAATTTTAATCGAATACCTTGAGGACCACATTTTAACACTTTGAACAAAAGAAAAACTTTGTAAACAAAAGAAATTTAGTAAAATGCGTAGACGTGCCTAGAACCGAGGCATTACTCAAGTTCTGGGTAGTCCCATTCACGCCATTTTTGAGACTAGAAATATTGACTTGCATGATTTGACTAGGCAGCATACGGAAGTAGTTTGCCTTTGCTTTCTTCCGGGTGATTTTATCGAGACACCATATCTATCTAAATGGTCGGTGATGTCCCACATGGACCCCGCCCTTTGATGGCTTTTGTTTTTAGTGCCACTGGGCATTTGGTTACCCTCATCACCAAGTAAGCCTGGTGGGATTGCAGGTTTAGTCGCCGACGAATCGACCCGAGATATGTGGTACAGGGCTACGTTGTACCTGTAGCAGGCAAGGCCTGACCTGACCAGCACGTCCGCTAGGTCTAGGGTGACCCCTCCCCTGTTCTCCGCCTGTTCTAAGTAGCCTCTTAATCAATCACACAACAACAGCTTCGAAGTAATTCGAAGATGCGCGCGCTGTGGAAGAAGTTTCCTAGATTACTTGAGACATGTTGTCAGAAAAAAAGGGAATGGTCTGAAGAAAGTAGCTCCAACCTCCGACTTTATCCCTTTTCTTAACATGGTATGGATCAAACTGGAGGACAATGATGGGATTTTCCCAGCAAGGTTAGCTTCCAGTCTAGTACTTTCAACTACACTTGTTTTTTAAAGAACCACTTAAACTAAAGTGACTTTATACGGAGCCTACAAGTAGAATGCCGAAATATTAAAGAACTTAAACTACTAAAGGAAACTTCCCTGAGAAACTTTTCAATTTGAAAAAGTTTTATAACACCAAACAATCAAAAATTAGGAAGCTGTTTCCATTTATCTGCAGCCAAAACCCGTATGGATTGTTTGCTATGTTTGTGATTTAGTCCATCATTTTTCGTTATTAAGGCAACATTCAGGATTTCATTGTTTTACGTGTGTCTGTACCATCTTATGTCACTACTTGTGCGCTGAAAATTAAGGAACTGTTAGGGAACTTTAAGTAGTACAATTTGATCATAGGATGTCCAAAAGTAAGGAACTTTTGGAACTAGGCCTTGAGCTAGGTCCCTTATGACAAGTAGCGTGTAGCGCATTTGATACACTTCGGAGCCCTGTCAACTGTCAAGTGCCCCAAACCCTCACCCTAACTACTAGTTAAGTAGTGCCACACATTTCATCGTGGGAAGAGTTTTGTTTAAGTGCTCAATTTCTGAGTCTGCATGAATATGAGCCTGGCGTTATAGAAGCATCATCTAGGTGTCAAACTCCTAGGGGAATTTGAAGCTTGTTCTAGATAGGACATTTTCAAGATAATGCATAGTCAAGATACTATTGAGCAAAGCGATGGGAAGTGGAAAGCTGTTTGAGTTTGCAAATGTTGGAGTTATCAGACAATGGAACTATCAAGCATTAACTGTATCTATTTATCTATCTATCTATAGCTACTATGCAATGCCAGTAAAGCAGAATAGGTATTTACACAAAAACTTGGTTAGTGGTTATGGTTATCAATAAATAGTAAGAACAAATAAAGTTGTACAGAATCACTTAAAGCAGACATAATTGGAGAGTAGAAATTTAGAAAACATTGCGTTTTCATAGATTTCTGAAGTGATAAGCACTATAATTAGATCTACATGAATCTGAAGTGTGTTCTTTGTGAATCTATTCTTAAATTCCAGCCATGTTGTACAAATTAAAGGTGGGGTCTCTTCAGTGTTTTGCTGAAAGCAGCTCTATCTGCTACCATGCAAGGCCAGTTGATGAAGAGAAGTTTGTGAACATTAGCTCAATCATTTTTTAACTTCCAATATTAGCTGAATTTAATGAATACAGGAAATAGACAGGACACATTGTCAAAGGTTGTGATTATATTATAAAGTAGATACCCCCTTTAGAGCTTTATCAGGTCATCATAATGTAGACTTCAATGAATATTGGTCAAAATGTAGACAAAATGGGATGTCACCCCAAAATTTCAACTTAAAAGCACCCCATTTCATTTATAAATATCAAATTTATACCATTAGTCAGCTTCAGGATTTGCTTTCTCTCATTACTTCAAGATTTGCTCTGCCATCTCTTATTTTCAATTGTTTTTACCTATAGCTTTGTTTTAAGCATTTTGCCTTGTTTTGACTGGCTTCAGATCATTTTGCTGGTTTTTAGGTCATTTTGGCTTTTTTGACACATTGTTGATAATTCTTTATTGTTGTAGTTACCGATTGTCTATAATTATCAACTTGATATCAATGAAATAGATCAAATTCTAATAATTTCAGAATATTTAGCTTCTAACCCTTGCACAAAACCAATTTAATGAGAAAACATGGTAGCCTGTTCATGGTAAATAATTTTTTGGGCTAAATCTTTGAAAATTCAGGCTATATGGTAAATGGCAGTATCATCTTATTCTATTCACCAAGAGCTATTGATTGGCATATAATTCATTGGATTAGGCCTTCTATTTCTAGGAGAGGTACATATCTGGAATAGAACTTGTACCTTGTCCCAGAGTTTCCTTTAAGTTTTTCATTCTTACAGAGCAGTCATTAAGTATCAGGGAGACTGAGGTGGAAGTAATTGAGTTGAGGTATGAAGTATTGATGCATGTTGGTACTGGGGTATAAAAGTTATAAATTTCAAGCTGAGGTATGAAATAAACTTAAGATTGTCTCAAGAATTTGAGTCTTATAACTCTGAAAGTTGTACTAATTTTGTTTGGGAAATCCCCATGGAAGCATATGGTTGTTTGGAAGACCTTTTACAAAAAAACTAAAAGCTCATTTTAATATTTGCATTCAATCCTATTTGCTTAGCTGAGGTATCAAACTATTTTGATTCCTTAGATTGGGCCTCCAAATAATCTTTGCATGTTTCATTGGAAAACAACAGTTTTGAAGCTAGTTTGTTATTTGTCTCCACTGCCACCCTCCCCCCATTACTTAATGTTGGTTTCCTTATGATATGGGATTTAATGAGCTGACCATTCATTCTAAAGGTGTCCACTAAAACAGATGGTTTGTTACCTATGATACATTGTATACTCATATATATCATATTGATGAATGAATAGCATCTAAATTCATCTTAATGTGCTGATATGGGTTGTAGTTTGCTTGTAAGTAGCTTTCTGGTTGAATAAGTTTGTTCTGCAATTGCTGCTTGAGAATGATTCCAAGAGTGACTTATGGGACATTTGCAAAAGTTAATTGCCAATTTTTCACTAATGGAGCCAATCAGCCATCAATATTAGTGTAGCATCTAGTGCTCTTAGGTCCCTTGGTAAAGGTGTGCACTTTGTTTCTGAAAGTTACATTTTCCATTTGTAAAAACGTTATGTTTAAGTCTGTGTGACTAGCATTCTGTGACATGTCTTCTTTATCACGATGACATTTGATAAGAATTCTGCTGAAGTAAACCATTACTAATGACAGAAAGTGTGTAACATTCTAATCTATATTCAAGGTTCAAATAAACATAAATGTTTTTTAATTCCTCTACAATAGGATGGCACCTATCCTAAACCTCAGTGACTAATAGGGCTACTGATTTTGTAACTAAAGGGACATTGCGATCAATCTGCATGTAGAGATGAAAATAAGCTGAAGTGATATTCAAATGCAACACTTATTATGAAAGCATTTTTAAAATCTACGAAGCTTACATAAACAAAAGGGTTTATATCAAAGTACAGGCACAGCACATACCTGCAAGTCTATCTCTATGCATTGTTCAAAGTCCTATACTCCTTGATGTAAAATTTGACATTGCAAAACACAAATGAATTACTTCTTTCTGAAAAGGCCAGTGTCCCAGATCCTCCCAGCCTTGCTCATTTTCTGTGAGACATATGCAATTTGATAATTTCTCACAGTCACGCATGAAAGGGGGAATTCTGATGCATTTTGTGAAAATGCTTCATTCATTACATTATATTAAGATTACTGATGAATGAAAATCTTGAAAGGAATGAAAGTGTAAACTGAGCCTATTCTACCTACTATTTTTGCTGATAGTAACGGTGGTAAGACAAAATATATATTGCGAGTCGCGAGTTCGAATCCCACTTGGTTCAGTTATTTTCTCGCACTTTCACTTTTCACAAAATATATTCTTCAATTGATATTCCCCACAGAAGTTTTTAAGCATGTGGTAAGATAGATTGTTAATTGCACTAGCAGATATACCTCAGATATGCCTTGAAGTCATAATGTTTTCAGAGTTTCATGTTTGTGCCTTGAAACCCCATAGAAAAAGTTGTCATTCCCTCCTGTAGTGAATTACTCACTCATTTTTAACATTGAAATTTGACAGGTATGGCGTCGCCTCCAATAATCTTCACTGGCCTTCTGTTGGTCACTTTTCCATAATTTATTGAACATTCATTATGGTCAGCATTTCTCACAACTGCAAAAAGCCATTTTGTTTTCATATCTTCTTTTTTTTTGAGTTCTCACAACAAAGTCATCGTTGCCAGAATTGAGCCCTGAGGTACTCCATATTTAACTAACTGGCATGAAGATTTCGAATTGCCACATTGAACAAACTGGTATCAATCCTGCAGATAGGTTTTTGTTTTTTTTTTTTTGAACTGTCTTGGGTTAAAAGCTATCTGCAGGATCGATACCAGTTTGTTCAATGTGGCAATTCGAAATCTTCATGCCAGTTAGTTAAAATATGGAGTACCTCAGGGCTCAATTCTGGGACCTCTATTGTTCCTCGTACAAATTAATGATCTAACGAAAGTTGTCAAAGCATGTAACATCCAAATGTATGCTGATGACACTGTCATATACGTGTCTCAAAAAAGCATTAGTGAGGTAGAGAAAGCTTTGACAAGTGATACGGCAAACATTGCAAAATGGCTAGAGAACAACAGGCTTATCATAAATTTAAAAAAATGAAAAACGGAAGCCATGGTTTTTGGTACTGCCAAAGGGTTGCACTCTATAAATGATATAAAGATCTGGATGAATGAGCATTCGATGCACGTTGTAAATAGTTACAAGTACCTTGGAGTGATTTTGGACGCTAGCCTGAATATGAACGAGCACTTACAAAAAACTTTAAAAAGTGCAGCAGCACGAATTAAGCTTTTGAAAAGAATGAGAACATCACTAACGAGTCATGCAGCTGAATCGATATACAAAGCAATTGTATTGCCTAAAATGCTGTATTGTTCTACACCGACTCTAAAGATCTCGGACACAATGGGTAAGAAATTCGAAAATCTACAAGCAAGAGCCATTTAAATCATTCATCATCACTCAGAGTTTGACCAAGAACGTGGGTATATGACGATATTTAACCAGAAAAAGTTTAAAGCGGGTATTTTGATCTTCAAGTGTTTACAAGGAACTACCATTCCTAACTTTGCGTCATATGCTGAAAGAGTCAGCCACAATTATGGTACAAGAGGCAATAAAGCTACTTTACGTGTTCCAAGGGTCAGAACAGAAGCAGCAAAAAAGTCCTTCTGGTTCCAAGGCCCATCTTGTTACAACGAGCTGCCTGTTGAAATTCGAAGCTTGGAATCCTTTGTTGTTTTCAAGCATCGACTAAAAGAACATCTGCAACTTTTGTAGTCATTTTATTTCTTAACAATAAGTATTGAAGGACATCTTAGATTTTTACATTGTAAATTGGTGGATTACTTTTCGTTCTTTTTAATTTTCAGACAGGGCCCTTATTGATAACAATACTCATAGTACTGACGAGGTTACCCTGTATAAATATTGCTCTTATTATTATTATTATTATTGGGAGTGAGTGTTTTGTGTACTATGTGCTGATGAATGGCCACTCCCTCTGCTAATGAATGATGGAGCAGCTACGTAAATATTCATTTGTAGCTTGTTCTCTGCAGAAACTGACAATTCACTTGCCATTGAAATATCATGAAGCTTAGTAGCAGCTTTAAAGGATGTGTTGAAATCATGGCAATTCGGTTTGATTTCTACTGTTAGTTTGAAGTAACATTGATTTAATTACAAGTAATTGGCATTTTGGCATCAATGTTTCGGTTCTTGATGAATTGCTTTTGACTGGTCTTCAGGGTGTTGTGGACATCTGCTTACTGTATTTATTAATTACAGATCCAATTCAATATACCCATTCTTTTAAAGTTTATAAGAATTGTTTGTACATTACTTTGCTTCTTGAATCTGTAGATTTGATACTGTGAAGCTCTGTGCATAGGACGCAGTGTGCAGACTAGCGGACATAATAAAACAACATGTTCCCATTAGCATCAGGAAGAAAAGCAATACAGTAAGAGAACAGCTACCTCGTATGTGCAAAAGCAATAATCCTATAATGACTTATGATTTTGCCATAGGACAACATCTTATTGCAAATCCAGAATGCACCAAAACATATATAGACGATAATTTTCGTATCACTGGGCAAGCCAGATCGTCCTTTCATTTAATTGTTTTGGAATCATTTTGCATTAACACGATAATTTTTTCACCTGGGCTCGTCAAGTAAACAATGGTGAATGTGTGCTAATTGGCCAATCACAGGGCCAGCTGGACACATTATTCATCAAATCACGTGTATCCACATCTGGCTATATATTTCAGTTCACCTTTCGATCATTATCCGACGTTTCATACTCTGAGTCACCCATTCATACGTCCAATTCAACACAAACAAACAGCCACAACGCTAAGTTATCTTGCCATCTCCTTTGTTTACTTCTGGTCACCTCAGCTTAGCACCAAGCTTGACCTTCGGCTAATTGGCTTACGTCTGTATAGTAAAATTGTTGCTTGATCTCTAACATTTCTGTACATATGTATGCAATCTATGTACTATAGTTCAATCAGAGTAGAATCAGAGCCAGTCAATTACAGCGTCTCCTCTGCCGAGGGGCATATCACTTGGAAAGGTCTCGCACATTTTGTGAAAAATCGCAAGACAATCACACAAATCACAATAATGAATGACAGAAGTTGCAAAAAATCGCAGAAGTCACAGAAAATTCACAAAAGAGTATTGAAAATGATTTTAAAGTGCTAAAGGCACATCAATCTTGTACATCTTTCTGAGAGTGATGCTTCCCTCATCTCTACCTCCGTGTTCTCTGCGCGTTAGATAATAATACGAGGCAGCAATGAATCAAGGGAGGAGTATACACTGTTCTCATACGTGGTTGATCAAATTTTTGTAATTTTAGATTGTGTTAAGAGTGTGGTGGTGGTTGCTCACTTTCCATGTTTTTGTCCTTGGTTTTTGTATTAACACGATTCTAAGCCCTCTGAATTTTTCTAGGTATTCCTTCGTCGGTGATGGCTCAAATTTCCAAAGTAAATCCTGAGAATATATGGAAGAATAATGCCACGGAGAGAGATAGCCAGATGACCAGTTTGCACAACAAATAGATGCTAAATTTCAAATATTTCAAGTATCTGGAATGTCTTTTTTTATCTAAAAACTTCTTTGAAGGATTTGGTTATGATTGTGCAATAGAGCTACTGGCATTCAGTGGGGAAGACATGCTAGCAGAACGTTGAGAGAGTAAGGAGAAAGGTGAGAATTTTGTTGCTAATAGTAGTTGTCGTTGTCGTAGTTGAAACGGCACATTTTTTATCTATCCACCAACAGTGTGATTGCTCTTAGTGGACACATAGCGATCAACTTGGATTTTCACCGCATTAATTCAGGCTTAATCCTTATAATTTTCTCGGAGGGAGTACGTCCCAATTTTTTAAGGGCAAAAACCTGATAGCCATGGGTTTCATTCCTTAATATTGGTTGTCGCTTTGCGCAAATCATGCTCTTTCAAATATATTGTTCATGCTATTGGTTTAAGGCTAAGTAGCATTTTGAATATGTCAATCAAGCTGCAGCTGGCGGTTCTTTTGAATAGTAGATACTTTTTAGGTTTAAGAGTTTTTTTACATACTTCAATCAACAGTTAGTTGTGGAATTCGTTTATTAATAGATACCAAGAAATCATACCCTAGAAGCTCTTCAGAATTACATTCAATTTCCATGCATGACTCGTTTCCATACAGATGGCTCATTCACGTAGCTATCATTGAAGTTCAATTTCGATATAAGTAGTTCAACCAAGAGAAGGCTTCATATATCCCTTATAAACAGATGTCAGGACATCGATTTCTAATACCTCACCGGAACTAGATTTGTAGTCTTCTTGCTCAGTCCTCGGAAATCTCCCGTAGCGTCTACGTAGTTGAGGTTTGACTTGTTCTCAATTTTTTCAATGAAGAGGTAACTGCAGAATTCTTTGATTAATATATATATATACCTATTAATCATTTCCTGGAAACCTCTTCAGAATAAGACTCAAAGAAATTCAGCGTAATATTTGCTTCCTTACAAATAGGCTGTTCACATAACTTTTGATTCAAGGTCAATTTTGTTGCAAATACTGTAACCAAGAAGCTGTTGTAAAATCCCTTGATTAACGGATACCGAGATATCATTTCTTAGAAAATCTTCACAGTTAGCTTCAAAGTATGCGTAAGAGTTATTTTCGTACATATTGATTTTTCACACGACTATGCTTAAAGTTGAATCTTGTTTTACATATTGTAAATAGGAACCAGCTGCAGATACCAAATTATCATTTCTTAGACGTTCTTCAGAGTTAGATTCAAAGTCTGCGTGTGATTTACGCCCGTACAAACGTGTTGTATGCAAGACAGTGACTGAGGCTCAATTGTTTCTTAATATTTCAATCTAGAGGTCTAGAGGTAGCTGCAGACCTCTCTTGGTAACAGCTGCCAATATAATTTTCCTTAGTACTTCGTCGGAAATACATTTGAGGTCATTGTACAAAATTCTTAGAAATCTCTCTTAAATTCTAGTTAGTTTAACACCAAAAACTCTATTGGAAAATATCCTTGTTATTTGAAATCAGCTAGAGTTTTTTTTTGTTTTCTTTTTATTCAGAATAAAAAGCTTACAATAACAAGTTACATATAACATTGCTTACAAGCCAAACATTACTATACTACAAAGACGATACCCTGAGGAGCAATATCCTGACTACCCCGGGGCCATTACATATAAAACATAAATCTAAACTAAAATTTAAATACGATTACAAGCTACATATAAAACAATAACTAAGGAGAAAAAACTTGTCCCGCAGTTGATGTCGAGCTAATGAATTTGAAAGGGTAAATGACAGTCACCATGCTCCCTCATGCAACGTTAACACCGTTAACACCGTAGCTAGAGTGTTGAACTCTATGAGTGCTTCCATCATTATTTTTTTATATTTGTCTGCATTCTTGAAGGTCGATCAATACATGACACAATAGGCTTTGTGTTTTTATTTGCTGTTTTTGGAAAGTGATGGGAGACTCAATTTCCTATGTATTCACGAAGATCGATACACGAGACAATAGGCTTGCATGCCGTTTTGCGCTTTTGCAAAGAGGTGAGGTTCAATTTAGCATGCATTCGTGAAGATCGAATGCAGAGCAAATGCACTTGCGTGTGTATTCGCGCTGTTGCACACAGATGTGAATTAAATGCCCTCTGTATTCGCCTTTATGGATACTTAGGCCAATACGCTTTCGGGTTTATTTATATTTTCTGCAATGAAACAGAAGATTCAGTTTCCGTTTATACGATTAATCGTTAATTAACTTCAGTAGCTTTATTGCTCAATTCCTCGAAAGAGGCTATTTCCCATGAAGAGTTCAATGCTCATGAATTTATCACAAATAATTAGTAAATGACCATTCGTTTAATTTATGTTTATTTGATTTCCTGCTATCCATTTTGCCGATGTTCCACATCTTGGAGAGAGTGTGAACATAATTTAGAGGGATATAAATGTCACGAGATAATATTGCCATGCCATACCACATGGTTGCAAATATCTATGTGATTCATCAGAAGAATATGATCAGAGCTATAAGTAGTAAGTTTCCAGAGCCGCGAAACTGATTCAATCTTTCAGCAACATCTGCACCATTTGATGATGAAATAACATCTAATGATGCTGGTGTTGCTAAAGCATTTAGTCAGTTTTTCGTTACGATAGTAGAATCACTCAAAAAGAGTGAAATTACTGAAAACACAACAACGACCCAAGGAGATAAGTATCTGACCCATCCCTGTACGAGCGTAACAAGGTGTCTTTGACATTCTTGAAGAATGTTGCCCATGTCTAGCGACACCTTTTCACAAATTCTGCAAAGCATGGATTCAAGTTCTCACTGTTTGAAGTAATTTTTTCAATGTCTTTTTGTTCTCATTTTCCCTCAGGTTGTACGATTGGTAGGCCTATCAGTAGAGCGTGCCATCTTACGTTCACTTTGACCTCTACCAGCCCACCCACCCTGTATGCTTGAGTATGCTTTTGGCTTTATCCTCCTACCGACCTTCAAAGCGTGTGTACTTTTTGGCTTACTCAATAGAAAAAAAGAGTTGCGCTAGGTTTAGATCATTCAGTTGTTATAAGAGCTCTCTCTCAGTGATTCCTAGTTTCATAAACATGATAAAATTCAGCATTTTCATTTCTATAACACTCGAGGAATCTATGAATGAATTCGAGTCTTATAGCAGGCACCAGCTATAAGTTGTAGACTGAGCAATCGGTATGGTGACCTACCCTTCGAGAACTAGCCAGTTGCACGCTCAGCCTGTGCCTTATGACCTTTGTCCTCGTAGGATGATAAAGGAAGAAGGCACCAGTGGGGTTTGAAAGAGATGATGGGGCAGGTTGAAAACAGCAGACACATTGATGGGAAAGAGTAACTTTTGTTACTCAGAATGATAAACATGCGATCAATAATGTTGCTGCTAGATATTTTGCGTAGGAAGTTCTTGTTTATTGTCACATTCTTCATTAACCATCTTCAATGACTTCTGCATCTGTTGTGCTTACTTAAAAGTAAAGGTTTTTGTCCCATACACGATTCCGTACGTTGGGAGTGCCTGTTAGAGAGGACACTTATCCTGAGCCGCCGGCATAGTGAGGTAGAGTGGCCAGTTCCTTTCTGTGCCACCTTTAACTTCCCCAGTGTTGCCACCAGGTAAGAAAATTGCTGCTGGGTGGACAGTGAGCGAGCATCCCAACTATGATCTGAGAGTTCGGCTCGAACCATCAATGCTTTGCTCAGCAGTCAAGCGCTCTAACCACTCGGACACTCGCCCAGTTATGCTTACTTACATGGTAATTAGCCAGACCTGATAGGTTCTATCGGTAATGCGACTGGCTCTGTGACTTTGGTTTCCACACTTGATAGACATTACTATTGACAACACTCATCCACATGTCATGTGTGCAGAATACACTATACATTAATTTTTCTAGTCCAAACTATACGATTATGATAAACTATGCCTGAATTAGTAGCTTCTGTTACAAGGACGTAGTTTTCTCTGTTTGTTGTGAAGTGATCGATTAAGCCCTTTTTGTGGTCATCTTGGCACTACAATCAGTTTTAGTAGCAACTCCAGTATGTCCTTTCGATTGCTGCTTGGAGTGGGAAAATTTTTACAAAGATGTTAGTATTGGAATCTTTTAATGACTTCAAGTGTGTCACAATTTAATTTGTGTCACAAATATTTCCTTTTCTTCTGAGTGCAGGTTTACTTAAAATCCTTTCAAAAGTGGTAAAGAACATGGTATCGCTATAACTTTCTTGTGGGGGTGGGGGGGGGGCTTATTGGCTAAGAATAATCAAATTCTTGTGAGTCTCAAGATTTGAGCAGGTAATTTCTGGTAGGTGTGGTTCAGCTTCCCTGATATATGATGAAATTTTCAATTTTAGTTCAAAACTGAAAAAAGCATAGGCACTTTCAAATCTTTGCCTGGCTACTTATGGTTTTGATAGACATGTTATCGGAAGTCAAGGCTGGTATCTGTATATAATTTATATCCAGTAGATAGTATCATCTGGTCTTCCACTCGAATTCAACCGAGCTCACTGACTAATTTGTATCTGTTAACTGGTAGGCTGTAGTCGATGTGGTAAAAGTGAAGTTCGACTTGGGTATGAGTAGTCGAATAGCATCGTGGACAAGTTTCAGAGCTGCAATATTACTGTACTAAATATTATCTTGTTGTCCAACAGTTCCATTCTCTAACATTTGACCAAGGTGACTTGTCCAAACTCAAATGAAGTATCCATCTATTCAACAATCAATTCAACTTCCTCAGTAAGTTGCCTTATGGTTGCAAATGCAGTAAGATGTTTTTGCTACGTGTTCTATTGGTTGGTCTTCTTTCGGCAACATAGTCGTGTTTTACGTGGTAAGCTTTCGGAAGAGAAAACGGAATTTAGGAGACATTTTTCACCTGTCATTGTCTTGCGCTGACTTCTTGGGGTCGCTTGTAGAACCAGTTGTCATGCTACAAGGACTGATTACTAGTAGGTCTGGTTGGGTTTTTGGTCAGATACTGTGTTGTGTTATGCTTGCCATCATGATATATACATTGTGTGCCTCTACATGGTCGCTGGTTTTGATTTCAATAGAATGACTACGTTGGGTCTAGGTTTTAGCTCATATTCATGCTTCGCTTTAGTTAGCAGGTACTGAGGTACCATTTGTACTGGACAATTCAAAGTACAACCTTTCCATGCCCTCCTACCTTACACAAACGATGTTCCATCTCCTTGAGGAAACGTTCTCTGTTCTGGGTGGATTATAAATAATTATGACAATGAAGGTAGAATCGCAAATTCAAGGGGAATGGATCTTCTGAGAGGACATAGTTCCATTCAAGAGTATGTAGAATACGCTGACGATTTAATAGAAATTTTTCGTAAAGTTCTACACAATCCTGTAAGCGAAAGCGAAGAATGACGTAGAAGTTACTGATTGCGATAATAAATTGTAAACAGAGGAGCCTTTTTGTAATCTAAGACCCCCTTATCATCCACTGGAAAGCACATTTTGCCTTTTAATAAAATTAACATTCATGAAATTAGGACATACAGAAAATTGATGTAAACTTTAGCTAAAGCAGACACGGAAAATACCTCTGCACAAAATGAACACCGAAGAAGGCCAAACCGCGTTAATTCATTAAGTTCTCAATAGTTCATTAATTGACTCATTAATTTCCTTTAATAAGATAGTGCTTATAATGATTCTGTTGATTATAATGCTTTGGCAGGAGGCAACCCTTATATGGCATTGCATGAAGCTCCTTGTCTCAAGCCATCTCCTGTTGTAATATCTGTAGTGATCAGCGACCTACAATACCCCCGGTTATGTTTATGTTTATACACTTGTATGTAGTTCAGTTGCATGAACGTATAAACTAACGGAAGAAAGGCATATTTTTTTACGTCTGAGTTCATATGATATAAGATTACAACAATACCCGTTAAAGTTTATCATTTCTTTTGGATATAGCAGTTTTGTTCGTTTTGAAACTTTTTGTTTCTTATTTTAATGAATATTATTCAGAGTTATGAGTACAAATTAGAATTAGAAATTATGATTGGAGGCTAGAACTAGACATTGTCGTTAAAGCTTTGGAATTTAAAGCAAGATTAGGAATTATTGTTAGAAGCTGCAATTAGAAGTTGCTGCTTCTAACTTTAAACTTCTAACTTTAGGAATTAACAAAAGTAAGATAGAAAAATTACGTGCACAAAAATTTAGATTAAAATTAGAGTTAGAAATTAGATATAAAAGTTTGTGTTTGAATTTACGATTGGGAAGAGTAATTTTGGATAGTAAGTATGTTTTGCCAGCGTTTTGACATGATAACATAGAGATCGTCTATCTCATTGTCAATATCTTGAAGACTGATTTATCAACTGCATTAATGGGAATTTCTAAATGAATATGATAGCTGGGAATATGCAAATGATAGCTTTTAAACAGTTTCGAGAAATAGAATGACAAAAATTTCTTTCGTTTCATTACAACAATCAATAATAAAAAATGATATCGTAGCAATATTTTGCCGTGCATCCATTTGGCATGGTCAGGTAGACGGCTTACCTAATGATGCCACTCGAATGTAAATATAGGAAGCATGAACAGCCTGTACACTGTCTGAACAAACCTGAAGTGTGTTTTCATCGATGTGAGACCAGTAGAATGCTGATTATGTGAACTTGCTGTATGCCCTGCATGTCGATTTCCTTTAGATATAGTTAATAGAGAACTTGCTTTTGAGATGTTTCTGAAAATACATCCATTTTCAATTGTAGGTGAAATCTCGAATTAGACAGTGTTAATATCTTTATCTTCTTCTCTATTGTCGAGCTTTATATTGAGCCCAATCAGAAGTGTGCTGAGAACGTCTGTGTTTTTATGTTCACTTCTTCTCTTGCATTCCGTTGTGTAGTCATACGAGCTGAATGAGAGCAGAAGCCCTTCTGGCCAATCTGTTGATAATTGTTTATGGCAGTATTGACGAATATACAGGAGTCTTCGATGCACAGTTGTATTTACTAGTTGGAGGATGAGAATGTGATCGTTGATGAGTCTGATTGTACTTTGACCAGACATCTATTTTTGCTTAACATTTATATAACAGTCAATTAGTATTTAAATTGATGATGCTATCTTATTTTTGACTGCAGCTAGCAACCGGGCAATAGTTGATGAGTGGAAAGCCGAAGTCATGAATACGATTTCAGGTGAGTTCACTGCTTTGAAAATAGTTACTTAAAACCAAATCAGCGGTAGGAAACTAGCTTTCTTCAAAATTTCACCAGCTCAATTGCTCAAGCCGTCAGACACAACCAGATCGATTGTCTGGGAGGAATTCCTTGGTTGTTTCTGAAACACAGCTTTATGATACCTGAAATTGTGACAGAGAACAATAAAATTGACTCATATGGTTGGTTCAGGAGTTACGTCATTCAGTTTTGGAATTGATCATATTGTTAAAAAACCACGTGTACCTTATGTTCTGTAATTTCTTGATATAATTGTGTATTTGACTGCAACTAGCCTTAGATCTGTGTCTGGACATTGTTATATCTGTTCAGTGCATATTGGCCAAATTAGTAAACATTTTGATAGATCTTTTGAACGAAATCTCCTGTCAGATTTTGCCTCACACTCTAGGCTACTGCACGGGGTCCTTATCTCGTTACTATTGTGTTAAATGGTTGCATGATAGAATGGCAGTTAGATATTTCATGCCAAGATTTACCATTCTCTACTTTATCAGAGAGATATGAAACTGATATTCAAAAAAACTAAAGAGAAATGAAATAAATCAGAGCAAAAATGACTCCTTAAGAAGTGCTGGAAGCAACATGCTTAAATGTTTGCGTAGTTTAAGACTCCATGATCCTTTACACTGATTTTGAGTCCGAGGCTTACAACAAGTGTCTTTTACGTAAGGGATTCAATCAGTTGCACGTTTAGTAACCTCCTCTTGATCATTTATGGTACGACTAAAAGGTATTGAAGGACGACTAAACATTATTGAAAGTGTAACTTGACGCTAAAAGACCTCGTGCTAAGTACACACTGCTAATGGCAAAGCTAGAAAACAATTTGAGTTGCAAACGAAGAGGTATGAAATTAGTGTACAGAGCATCTGTTTTGGCTTGGCGAAATACAGTGGGCGTTGCCGTATAGGCTCGCGTATACCTATACATCAAAGCGAGTGATGCTGTCAGCTAGAAAATGCTTATCTAAGTGAATTAATATAGAAAGAAGGCAGAAGCGCAGTTTGAAAGACAAAATGACCGTCGTTGCACGAAGCGAAAACATACAATTAGAATGCCACGAATAATTTCTATCAAGGAGTTCCATGGCTACTTAAAGCTCTAGCTACTAATTAGTTTGCCATATGTTATACTTAAGTGCGCTTTAATCAGAACTCATAATTATACTTTCTGATATATAAGCCGCCATGTTCAATGCCTTGGAAATTTGGTGTAAAAAATAAAGAGATGTCATTGTTAACAACACTCATCATCCACGGACGTCTTTATTGATTGTACTTAGATTTGGTTAATAGGCGACCATTGCAAATGATTGATTCATTTGGAAGAAGCATTTCAGCAACAGACATCAACTGAAGATTTCTCCTGCAAAAACAATGGGAATACCGTATGACATTACGGTACTGCAGCCTTTGACAGATAATCTGACTGTGGACATGGCGAATTCAGCGTGTGAATATCTTACCCTAGCCAATGGATCATACAAGCTTATCTCTCCAGTTCAAGGTCCAGTAAAGTATGTCTCCTATATAATGTATGGGATGGTCTTTTTCTTTGGAATATTTGGAAATATCATTGTGCTCTACGTCGTTGGCTACCGTAAGAAGAAGCGAAATTCAGGAGACTTATACATCTTGGCATTAGGTTGTGCAGACTTCTTGGCATCAATGGCTGTATGTGTAATCATGGTAAATCATATGCTAACAGACTTCTCCGGTTGGTTATACGGTGAAGCGATGTACTATGTTTTGCCTGGTATTTTGCAAGCTACAATGTGTGCTTCTGGCTGGTTCCTGGTTTTGATTTCACTGGACAGATATCGGTAAGGCAGTTTTTCTATTTCAGCCTTAATATCGTATGTTCTTTTTATTGTAAATGGATTATAGGGCAGTTCCAATTCTCAGTAATAAAGTTGCGCGGGGTTATTGTTGGAAGATATGTATTGAAATTCATCAAATAACGACCTTTGTCTTATCAACTTTCTTAAAATGATTGTATTGAAGGAAACAGGTTCTTAATTTAGAAGTGAAATAATGTTCTCTCTCTTTACAGTGTCATTTCTAAACCACTGGCTCAGAAACCTCATTGGTCAAAGCTATTTTTTAGTGTGGCTCTTGTGTTGGCAACTTCGATTTGTGTGGTGTTACTAGATATTCTAACTGTCCATGGTTGTTTGAATACAAGCTCTGTCAATGAAGTCCCCTTCAGTTCCTTCATCAAAGCGACAGCATGGGTTATTTACTCGCCACTCGTGCCCTGTATCATTGTCTTTCCCGTCTACTACTTCACTGCTCGTGCATTGAGTGCTAATACAATGAACCATGAAAATAATAGGGCATTGCAGCTGAGGAAAAAACAACATTATAAAGTTGTGAGAATGTTCATAATTGTCGTTGCGGCATTTCTTCTTCTTACAATGCCATATTCGATCTGCTACATGTATGGCAATTATTTACTGTTTTACGATAGATCGAATCCGAATCTCGTTGTTGTCAGCTCTGTGGTCTACATCCTGCTAATTCCAGCTTCTGCAAACTGTTGTGTGAATCCTATCATCTACGCCAAATTACAAATTGAAATAAACAGATATCTGAAGAGTATCATTCAGCAGATTGGGCGAGTCTGCTGTGGATATTGTGATACAAAACGTGACACTTGCTCTACCCAATCGACGATACGCTCTCCTAACAACCAAGACAATAGTGAATCTCAACTGTAGATTAGCACTCCTCACTTTAGCAAGCTCATTCTAGCCTGAGGTTCAGATGACTTTTTAGTAATTCTTGATTTCGACTTTGTAGAATTGCTATTAAATATTTATATGTATAATTAAAGGACGATCTCACCCTGTGTTGTCTTAGCTTTTGCCGTCTGTAGGAGTGAAGTAAGGAAACTGTCATTGATGCGTTTTTATTGTGTGCTGTCATCACCAGTGTAAATTCCAACTGACTATTTTACAACTTAAATGCGCTATATAAATTTGTTCCCCGGAATTACGCTAAAAGATGAAATAAACAAAATCTGTATGGGAAAGGAAGGGCTAGGTTAGGTAACGCAAAGTGTTGAGGGAAAGCTGGTATGAAATAGGCCTAAACAAAGGGCAAGGTGTTATGACGCAATAGAATGTTAGTGTGATGTTAGTTTAGTGTTGGCGTAGAGGAAGTGATGGCAATGAGTTGAAGGAATAACATGTATTGAATGAATGACTGGACTGGAAAATAGAGTAAATACAATGGAATTGCTGCAACTTCAAACTCAAATCTGTATGCGGTGGATGTCCCTATAGTGCTCACATGACGCTGGCGAACCAAACAGCTGATCGACTTGAAACTCTATTGGTTTTCCCTATGTGGGCCTAAGGTAGTTGTTTGATCAGAAGCATCTTTCAAGTCGAGCAAAATTTATATTGAAAAGAAGAGTAAATAAACTTGTGAGGATTGACATCAAGTACAGTGATGCACTTTGGTACTATACTTAAAACATTCTACATTATCCTCTACATACATAACACTGGGGTTCAAAGTTACTTTCTCCATTTTTTACCATTTAGATACATTGGCAACTTTGTTATGTATTCCCCAGACTTGTATGATAGGGCAACGTTGTATTACTTAAACTATATTTCGATTTTTCAATTACATCAAACATAGAAATTGTTCTTCAATTTGAAGTTATTCTTCTAGCATATTGACATATTGCCTCAAAATGTTCTCAGTGTTATTTTGCCTCAAAATAAGAACTCATCTTGAGAATTTAAAGTAAATATTTAGACAAAACGTTTTAGTGGCAATTTCTTATCGAAGTGAAATGTAGGATTGGTCATATGGGCGTGGTAGTTTCTAACTGTACAGATTTTGCGAATGTCAGAATTTTTTCTGGATGTGCATCTGTAGCATACCAATAATTTCTATGTACATTTTAGTGCGAGAAAATACCAGCGTTGCAAATTTTATTATTTAGATTTTGAATGTTATTGTCTAGATATCTTTGTTCTGCTATTACACTTCTTTAGATCTGGATCATCCCTTACTTCATTTTAACTCACTGCTCGTGCACTGAATGTTAGCACCGTTATACATGACAAAAAGAGAGGAATGAAACTAAAAGCAAGCAGAATCGTAAAGTCGCTAAGATATTTGTAATTTTCGTCATCATTTGTCTCGTGCTTACAATACAGTGTGTAATCTTCAGATTATATTGTCGGTGCGTGTGTATTAGACATGAACACGATGCTTATTTTAATGTCAAGTTAGAATAAGCTATCTAGGCATACCCCCGTCTTAGTAAAAAGTACTTGCAGTACGCAGTAGGAAAAGGGAGCAGTTGTAGTGAAGGAATTGAACGATCAAACGCTTTTATTTTGCTGATTTGAAGAAAGTATATGTGTCTTTTGTGCTTCTGATTCTTCTCCAATGCAATCGGGCATTACACATGGATGCTTATGCCAGAACTCTTAGTTTTGAAATGTATCACTGTCTCAACTGCATCCTATCAAGGAGGATCGCTACAAGAATTCTGCTTAATTAAACAAAAGAAACTAAAGGAAGTTGCATCGGTTACTGCATAGTGTTAGGCATAGAAGATCTCATCAAATGAACTACAATGCGTGCCAAAAGTCTTAGAACACTTTCTATGATTTAATCTGTAGACAACACATAGCATCCCCTCCTCCGTTTAACAATGTTGTATGAAGCAAATATGAGCAATTCAAAGACCAAAAGTGATGCGTGTTTATAAAGCTACTGGTTTTCGCTTTCGAATCAACATTATTTGAGGGAGGAAAGGGATTTACATTTTAATTGATGTCACGGAGAAGCAGCAGGAGTCGGAAATTCATACAATTGTGTGGGTGCTCCAACTACATTTGGCTGGCATTGTAGTGATATGTAGCTGCTCCGACATTGCCTGCCAAAAGTACTTGGCAACACCTGCATATTTGTTTGACTTTCCGTCTCCTGTTGCTTTTCCGTCAAAGCAGTTGACGTGTAAGCCCCTTTCCCTCTCAGACAATTTTGATTCGATATGGGAGACCTATAGCATTGTTCACATGTATCAATCTTACCAGTCTGGTTATTCATATTCCCTTCAGATAACATTAGTTGAATGGGGAGGAAATCCTATAGCTGGCATACTACGCAAATGATAGCTAGTATTCCAAGACTTTTGGCAGGTTTTGTACATGTCACGTTAGGTGAATTGAGGCCAATAGCAAAAGAAAACGACATACTACTACGGCATAAATTCCATGGGTTTCCTTTGACATTGCATATGATTAATGTGAAAGAGGAATATGAATTTTCCTCATTTCTATGAGATGAAATGCGATATACTTTGTTTTCATCTGTAATCTACCTACCTTCAATCCCATAGTTGGTTTCTGCCTTCACTGTCGAGCAATTGACCAATCCGCTATCAACGTTTCTTTTTGTCTTTGATTCTTTAGCCGGATACCTACGTGACACCTGGCACGCTTCATTGAATCCAAATCCATACTATTGATTAAGATTCATTATCAGAATGTAATGATGAATAAAACTATAGGCTGATTTTGTAAACCTCTTTAGTTTCATCCACCGCTGGTTTTGAGAATATGGTATAGATGGCTAGAAGTTGCTATGTATATTCCGCTAATTTAACGCCATAAGCTTTAGAAGTGTGGGAAAAATTTGTGGAAGAGATTTAGCTGTCGCCTTCGGAACATATCACATTAGCTCCATTTTGCCTGGAGAAAGACAGAGCCAGTATTGAAATTTTTACTTACAGATGAGCACTCTTCTTTTCTTACCCCTTGTTTCATTTCCTCTTTGTAAGAAATCAAATTCTCTGGCACATCTCAGGCTCTTATAAAGCTTGTTTTGAAATGCTACCAGCCTTTGCTTGAAATATGCAAATAAGAAGGATGGTTTTCTTCCGAAAGCAGAACACGCTTATCCTCTTTCACATTACTACAGAAGGTCTGTACCTCCTCAGATGCCATGGTTTGCTTTCAAAATTTTGATGTATTTGTTCTTTACATTTGACGTGTTTTAGCCAGATTATTGGTTCTGGATTATTGGTTCTTTAAAATGCAGGCTTTTGCGTTTTTACTCGTGGGAAGTGCACAGGAGGGAATTTTGTATTTTTTATTTCAAAAACAGCAGTTTAAATTAAAGTGGTTTAATATTGCTAACTTCTTTGACGCATAGAAAGCTCTCTGTATGACTAGCGCAAACGGGCGAAATTTTGTCAAGCAAATCAAAGAGGAGTGCAAATTTTTCTCACTTCAATCCCATAGATCGTTTGTGCCTTGACAGCAGATAACTGGACGAATCTACTATCAAACTTCCTTCTTGTCTCTGACTCCTTAGACGTTTATTGACTTGGCCACCTTTCATGCTTCATTCTATCCCAATCCATAGTTCTTAATTATGATTCAACATGAGAATCTACTAATAACTGAAATGAGCACAGATGTTTGAGTTCTTGTTAGTTTCATCCATCACTATTTTTGAGAATCGGGTACATACGCCTGGTAATTCCTGTCTACACACAGCTAATTTTAATGCCAGAGACTGTAGAAGTCTTAGCTCTTTGATAAAGAGGCGTCTACATCGAAGTACTCTTTGTTCTTACTGTACTGTTAGTGCACTGCTTGTATCCACCAAAGTGGCCCGCAGCAAACATTATCTATAGTGGATAAATTCGCCGTGAGGCCGGCAAGTATTTAAGATGCATAGATCATAAGGAGGAAGTAAATCACGAAGTTTATAAAAAATGGTTTATCTCAAAGGCTGACCCAAGACACATCAGTCCATCATATATACTGCAAGCAATCAAAGCTTACATATCATTCATATGTGTTTGATATGGAGGTGGAAATTATACACCCGAACTCAAGCTTGGCAACCGTCATAGAAGATTGCTTTTTTCAACAGCCCTGCTCTATTAATGAATTCATCGCTTATGAACTGGACCGTTATACCATGTAATTTTTCCTTTTTTAGTTTCAATTTCGGTAGTGCGGGTCAAAGACCAATTTTCAATTTGATTGTTGCTTTGTTCGATGTCTTTGGGGGTACTTGGAAATATCATCGTACTCTATGTGATTGGCTATCGCAAGAAGAAGCGGATGTATACATCTTAGTTTTGGCATGTGCAAACATACCTGCGCTGGTTTCTTGTGTGGGAATGTTATTTTATATAATAGCAGGCTTCTCTAGTCGGCAATACCTTAACGCTAATTGCTATGCTTTGCCTGCTACGGCACGTGCTGCAACTTGTGCGGGGTTGGGTGGCTCCATGTGCTGATTTCGTTGGAGAGATATCGGTATGAAGAATTTTCGTTCATTTCAGTACACAGTTAATTCATACTACTCAATATTTTTCTTCAGATCTGTTCCATTCGACAGCGTTATACCTTTGTTGTATCACCTTTACACTAAGCTAGAAAACCTTAGGTGTACTTGCTTTAGGTGCACAGAAGATATTATAGCTGAATTATGTAATGGTAATATGGCACCAATGACATGCTATCTTTTAAGCATCCTTATATTGCTGAGTCTCCACGACTTGTCAGTCGATAGAGTCCTTGACTTACAACGTCGTGGGTCGCAATTTAGTTGTTAGGGCTAATTATAAAGACATTTTTTGAATTTTAGATCCATTTTCATATTTTCAGTCCTCCCGAGTTCCACAGCTTATCTTTTTGGCAATTTAGCTCCTTTCCTTCATCTAATCTCAGAGCAAGCAACGAATGCATACAGATTCACGTCAACACAGTTCCCTCTGCAAATGATAAGGTTATTGAAATATCTGTCGGCATCTTCCTGAGTGACAGATTATGCAATCGTAAGAGCAGACCTCTGTTCCCCTCACTATTCACCCATGTAAAGAAATTTTGTAAAGTACACACTTATGTAAAGAAATGTTTTGTGTGGATTCGAGCATTTCCGTTATATGCTTTGCTAAACTATAGCATAATTGATATGATAATTGAGCTATTCTACCGACTTTTTGCACCTTCTATACACTCTCCGTGTAAAGCAAGGGTCTATTTTCCATATGTAAGCATCCTTGCGCGAGCTACTTGATTTCATGTAGAACAGTCTTGCAATAGTTCAAGATTGTTGTTTATTTATAATGACAAATAAAAGATATGTTAAGTCACCGCTTATTGGTTAGACTAGCATTGCTGAATTGTTAAAAAAGACGTGACGTGGTTCCAGTTAAACAAAGGAACTGCTGCTGTGGTTAACTATGGAGAATATTTGGCTTTTTTAGCTACTTTGCTTTGCTAGTGTAATGTAGGCCTTCCCTCCTTAAGCTCATTTAAATGTATAAGTCTGCTAAATGTAGTAAAATGTGTTGACGTATGTAAATGTGCTCGTGTATTAGTTATATGTAGATTTGAAAACGAGGGCAGAGTGGCCTTCGACGAAGTAAAGCGAAGTGCATTCTTAGAGCTGACATTCCGAGGACCCGTATACGCTACAAAACTGGTGACAGGACCCAGGAATGTCGTCTACATTATTGCCTGAACGGTTTAGTACCGGGGATTTCGCTTCATGGCTCCGCCATTTTGAACGATGCGCCTCAGCCAACACTTGGGATGACGCCGCTAAACTCATTAAGCTTCCGGCCTTTCTGCAAGGCCCCGCCGCCTCTTACTTCGATTCCTTCGCCGCTGAGGAGAAAAGTACATATGCGAAGTTAACAGAAAGCCTGCTTCACTCCTTTTCTCTGACTGCTGAACGTGAACAGTTCTACTCTCAGTTTGATGAGCAGACCCTTCGGCCAGGTGAAGATCCCGCCCTGGTCCAATGGCGTTTGAAGGAACTCTTGGAAAGAGCTGAGCCGGACTTGTCTGACACTGCCAAAGATGCCCTGCTCCGCCGTCAGTTTATGAAAGGCTTGCCACAGAACATACGGTTAAGACTTTTGGAGTCAAATGCTACGCCCACATTGGCTGACATGCTTTCTTTTTCGCAACGCTTCCGCGCCCTACACGGTGAAGCCTCCCGCGGTGCTGCATGTGCTACCCTAGCAACACACCCTGAGTCAGGTGACACCACTAAATCACTTCAGCAGCAACAGCAACAGCTAGAGGAACAGCAACGCAAGATGGCGGGCCTTGAGGACATGATTCGGAAGCTTTCCGTTGGCCAAGACAATATTATTGCCGCAATTTCTCACACCAGTGCTACAGCCCCAAGGAATAATGGACGGCACGACAACTCCCCAAAGAGGTCAGCAGTTCGCTGTTTCAGGTGCCAAAACGAGGGGCATATTGCTCGTAATTGCCCACAGAGGAATGAGCCCAAGTGTGGATTGTGCAGTGGCTGGGGTCATTCCAGTAAAGACTGTGCGAACAATTATTCTCTATCTTCTTCTCATAGTAAGTTGCCTTTAAACTTCCAAGGGGTGCCCCGTTAATGGGTTGGAGCGTTGAGCATCCCTCTGTTTTTAACGTTGGAAGTACTCCTTCGTTTGGTCTTCATGGTCAGAACGAAGTATGCCCATGCCAACCCCTCATTGTTTGCCATTTTCCTGGAGGTATCCAGTTACCGGCTCTTGTAGACACAGGCTCGATGAAGTCTATTTTGTCACAACAGGCATTTCAGCAAATTATGGAACAAAATCCACCCACTGCTATGGTGACCCCTCTTGACAGGAGTATTTCCAATCCTTGTGTATCTATTACGGGGCAGTCATTAAATCCTCTAGGTAGCAGCGTTATTCAACTTTCCTTACCTAATACTACTAATTGTTATGAAGGCAAGTTTCTTATTTGCAATAATGTGTTGCAACCATTACAGTGCATTTTAGGGTGGGATTTCTTTGTTGCCAATCAACTTGAAATAAGTTATTCTGGCAATTGCTATCACCTTGTTGGTCCACAGGGTACAACTCCTTTGTCACTACTTCCCCATTCTTCACAGCAATGTGCCTCCACGGCTAGCACTTTGCCAGTTTTTACACAGTCCTTAGCTCAAGGCCCAGTCAATGTTGTTCTTACTACGGCTATTTCAGTTCCTGCCAGAACAGAGTGTATAGTGCAGGGGAAGGTCGCTAAAAGTTGTTCAGATAAGCTGGGTATGATAAGTACCTTAGCTCAGTCTTCTGATGTCCCATATACCATAGCTTACTCAGTTAGTAAAGCAGATAGGCGGAGTGTCCCTGTACGTATTATGAATTCCTCTAGTTCTCCCATAGAGCTGTACTCAGGACAGAAGGTTGCCAAGTTTTGCCCACTAGCAGAGTTAGTCAGTGGTGCCACCCATCTGCCTAATAGTATATCTTGCAGTGTTCGTAATCAGAATGGGAAAGTTTCCCAAGTTAATTCAGAGCTACAAGCAGCTGTCAACCCAAAATTGTCTAGGGGGGATAAGGAAAAGCTCTTGCAGACTTTATTAGATTTTTCTGATATATTTCAAGACCACTTAGGTCACACTGCTGTACTTGAACATCACATAAATACAGGAAATAGCCCCCCAATTCGCCAATCCCCACGCCGACTTCCATACCATTTTCGGGGTGAAGTATCCAAACAGATTCAGGATATGTTGTCTCAAGGGGTAATTCAACCTAGCACTAGCCCATGGGCTTCCCCCCTTGTCCTGGTCAAGAAAAAGGATGGGTCATACAGATTTTGTGTCGATTACAGAAAGCTGAACCTGGTCACCAAACAGGATTCCCAGCCTCTACCTAGGGTAGATGACCTTCTAGATGCGTTGAATGGATATAAAATTTTTAGCACCTTAGACCTCCGTAGTGGGTACTGGCAGGTTGGCATGAATCCGCAAGATATGGAGAAAACAGCATTCATTGCACCAGATGGCCTTTTCGAATTTAAGCGAATGCCATTTGGTCTCTCTACAGCCCCAGCCACATTTTCCAGGGCAATAAGTATAATTCTGTCTGGACTTACCTTCGAATCATGCCTCTGCTATTTTGATGATGTACTGATATATTCCAAGGACATAGACCAACACTGTGAACGATTAACATCAGTTTTACAACGTTTTAGACAGCATGGTCTTAAGGTCAAAGCTTCGAAATGCTCCTTTGGCGCAGATCAAGTTCTTTATCTGGGGCACACCATTTCCAATGAGGGTGTCCATACTGACCCTGCTAAGATTGAAGCTGTCCAGAACCTCCCAGCCCCCACCAATGTGGAAAAACTAAGGTCATTTTTGGGACTAGCAGGTTATTACCGACGTTTTATCCCTCATTTTTCATCTGTTGCTGCCCCTCTCACTAAATTGACAGAAAAGTCTGTCCAGTTCAAATGGGATGCTTTACAACATGAATCCTTTTCCACACTCAAAAGATCATTATGTGAAGCTCCCATTCTAGCTTATCCAGACTTTGACCGCCCTTTCATTCTTCAAACTGATGCGTCAAATGTAGGATTAGGAGCTGTTTTGGCTCAGGTTGATCACACCGGATGCGAGAGGGTAATTGCTTATGCCAGCTGCACACTTTCCAAACGTGAACGCAACTATTCTGCAATGGAAAAAGAAGCCCGGGCTATCGTATTTGCTGTTAAGCATTTTCGTTTTTATCTTTTGGGTCGCAGCTTCTGCATAGTCACAGATAACAGCGCGTTGCGTTGGCTTCATTCAATGGAGCCTAAGGGGCGAATTGCTAGATGGATCATGGACCTTCAAGAATTTGAATTCACCGTCAAGCACCGATCAGGGGACTGTAATAGCAATGCAGACGCGCTTTCTCGACTTAATCATGATACCATCCCCCCTGAGGTTTGTTCTGCCGATATTTCATGTCCTGATGTAAGCTGTTTTGTTACTGTAAGTCCAGATGCAAACTTAGTTGATGCACAACATAAAGATCCTGAGCTTTTAAAAATCATTGAGCTCAAAACTCAGGGTTTCCCAAAGCCACCATCATTTGTTTGCAAAGGTAACCCCACCTTGCAATCTCTTTTTAGCTGCTGGGATCAGCTGTATGTTAATGACGGACTGCTGTTACGAGCTGTAAAAGCACACAGCAAATTATCACGAAATGTTGTAGTTGTGCCGCAATCACTTGTGACCTTAGTGATACAAAATCTCCACAGTAGCCCTTCAGGGGGGCATATGGGTATCACTCGTACCCTTTATCGTGCGCGTGAAAGATTTTTTTGGCCTAAGATGCAAGAAACTATACAGTCTTTTGTTACACGCTGCCCCACTTGCAATCGCAATAAGTCTGATTCCAAACAAGGCAAAGCACCATTGCAGCCCATTAATATAAGTGAACCATTTTTATTCTGGGCCATGGACTACATGGGACCTATTAGTGAAACAGCTAGGGGAAACAGACACATCCTTGTCATGATGGATCATTTTACTAAATGGTGCGAGGCTTTTCCTACAAGGGACCAGAGGGCATCTACAGTTGCTAGCATATTAGTGTCTAGAGTCTTCTCCAGGTTCGGCCCACCTACTTTCCTTCATTCCGACCAAGGTCGAAATTTCGATAGTAATCTCATGCATGAAATTTATGAATTGATGGGCATAAAGAAGACGCGCACCACCGCGTATCACCCTCAAAGTGACGGCCTTGTAGAAAGACAGAACAGAACACTGCAAGACATTCTATCCACTTTTGTTGTAGAACATCAAACAGATTGGGATGAGATACTTGACCAGGCTGTTTTTGCATACAATACCAGTGTGCATGAGTCGACCAAACTCTCTCCCTATGAAATGGTTTTTGGGCGTCCTGCGCGTATGCCAATCGAAGTAGAACTAGGTATTCCTGTACGCAGCCCATCTAGTCAATCTGACTATAGTCGTTCACTTAGAAAAGCCATTCATTATGTCAATGAGATAGCACGAAGACACTTAGAAACAGCTAGGAAACAACAATGCAGGCAGTATGATAGTAAGAACAGCAGAGAGTGGCAACCTTTTGAGTCTGGGCAAATGGTTTGGTTATGGCGCCCTAAAAAAGGGAAATTTGCTACTAGGTGGGGAGGACCTTACCAAATTCTTTCCAGGGAAGGAGTTAACTATACCATTCTGTCCAATGAAGGGAAAAGACTTGTAACCCATCACAACCAGCTTAAGGTTTGCCACACTCCTCCTGGTAAGGGCCAGCCTATCCACCCAGTTCCCGAAACACCGGGAATTATTCTACAGGAAGAACAACCTACTCTGCCTCAGGACAGGACAAATAGGGATAGAGAGTTTAGGGGTCCTAGACCTGCTCACCTTCGGCAGTTAGTTAACCCTCCAATTCGCTTTGGGGACTTTGTAAGTCATTAGCTTCTTTTTTGGATGTGTCAATTCGGTTCCTTAGATGGGGGAAGGTGTAATGTAGGCCTTCCCTCCTTAAGCTCATTTAAATGTATAAGTCTGCTAAATGTAGTAAAATGTGTTGACGTATGTAAATGTGCTCGTGTATTAGTTATATGTAGATTTGAAAACGAGGGCAGAGTGGCCTTCGACGAAGTAAAGCGAAGTGCATTCTTAGAGCTGACATTCCGAGGACCCGTATACGCTACACTAGAATGACCTGATTCATGTCCTGCCTTGTTCCATCAATAGTCATTAGTAGCTTACGATAAAATCCACTGTATGATACTTGCAGTACATTTTATACTGTCTTGATTTGCATCAAGATATATGCTGGGAATTGAACTCATGAATGAAGTCTCTCTTTACAGTGTTATTTCCAAGCCATTAGCTTTTGAACGTCATTGGAAAGTGCTGATCCTTCCTGTGGCACTCGTTTTGGTAACATCGATTGGCGTAGTTGTACCAGCAACGGTTGATTTCAGAATTATCGACAAAAATTGTGTTCTTTTAGTCCATCAGAATTACGATCGGATGATTTCTTTCATGAAAATGTCGGCACCATTTCTCTACTCACCAATGATTCCCAGTGTAATCATCTCCGTTGTGTACTTCTTCACTGCGCGTGCATTGAAATCCAATACGATGAAGCATGACAATAGCAGAGCAATGCAACTGAGAAACGAGCAGAATGCTAAAATTGTGAGGATGTTCGTAGTTATTGTTGTGGTGTTTTTTATTCTCACATTGCCATATGCCATCTGTGTCATATACATGCATTACTTAGGCCATTACTATGAACCGAGCCCAACTGACGATGTGATTAGTTCTCTGCTTGAAATTCTGCATTTTCCCTACTCTGCTAACCGTTCCATGAATCCTATCGTCTATGCTAAGTTGCACAGTGAAGTTAACGGATATCTAAAGAGGATTGTTCAAAGGGTCAGAGGAGTTTCTTGCCAGTGTTGTGACAGAAATGATGACAGCAGATCTAACCCATGGGCGATAGGTGCTGGTAATAACAATGATTTAAGAGAAGCCAGAATGTAGTTCAGTATGCTTGCCTGATGTACATTCTTAATGAAAAGCAGGAGATATTGAGATGAGTCAAAATTCTTGCTCGACAGCACCAAAGTGTCTGTTTTGCACTCGTAAATCAGAATGTTATAAAACACAAGGGAAGCACCAGTCTTTGAAAAGCGTACGAGAGTTTTGTTGTTTTTGAGGATTTTTGTCATTTTTGTTAATTTTCACATTGTTTGTGTTTATTTTTGCGAGTTGTTATTTTCTGTTATGTTTTTGATCTTCCACTAAGTGTACAAGAGTCTTTCGAGCTATATTGCTTTCAAATAGCAAACGCTTATCACTCTTGTTATTATTACATTGTGACCACTGAGTATTCCCCACCGTACAATTTTGCTTGGAAAGTTGAAGAAATATGGCATTGAAGTATTACTGGGGATTGGTTGCATTAATATCTCGAAACTAGAAAACAGTGCTGTGCCACAAAATAGTAAAACAGTCAATCTCAATAGGCTAAGGGTAAGTTCCGAATCACAACAACATATACACGACCAACAACTTTGACCTTACTTCATGGCAACTGCTAACGACAACTTCACATAAAGACTGGCTTCACAGAACATTGCACGCTTAATTTATATTAGCATACATGACGCGACAGAAAAATTATGAAATACATTAAGGCTAAGGGGGCAAGGGCATGATAACGTACTACGAATAGACAAAATGTGGCGGACGTACAATACTGTGACGGTAACTATGGGGTGTAGATCATGCAATGGCCTAAAATGCTGGTGGCAAGACAAACATCGGAACAAACTGGAACAAAGATCCAACTTTGCTTATCATGACCGAATCAAAGATTGAAATAAGAGGCGTTTGCAGGGAATCTAAGCGTGGGCGGAATAAAATGCACTTTACCACCAGTACTTTAGGCCATTGCATCATCTACATCCCATAATTGTTACATGATTAGATAATCCAAGTGATAGTCCGATAATGACAATCTAATCCAATACCCAGCCGAAAATCGCTACGTGCAAAGCTATGGCCAAACAACTAGATTTTTCTCTCCTCTTCTCACTATACAAAAATATAGTAAAAAATCTAGTCGTTTGGCCGCCTTGCATACTGTTGTATAGCATACATTTTCCGTGTAAAGTGCTTTTGATCGTGGCCAAGAAAATCTAGTGGATGTTGAAGTTGTATAGCTTTGTATTGCCGCTTGGCTGGTTTCTCGACATTTGTATAGTATAGCTTGCGCGTGCCCACTCCATCCCTTTTCTGATATGTTTCATTGATTGCTGAGTTTTCTGTGAAAGCGAGGTTCAAAGTTAGAAAGTTTGGTAAGTTGAATTTTGAAATGTATAGCCATTTGGCCACAAAACGTTATGTTACTAGATTTCTGGATTACAAATGTATAGCAAAAATCGAGAGAAAAGCCTATTCGTTTGGCCGTAGCTTAACTCAGCCATAACAACTAAGCAACTTTTTACATTTGTCCGTGCTATTGTGGTTCATAAGATCCTTAACGGGCTCTGTCCAGAAAATCTATGGAAAAATCCTATCTAAGATGCCACTACTGCAGATACAATACACAATTCTGCAGAAATGTCCAGCTTCCTAGGTATCACCTAGATGACACCAAGGAAAGATTTTAGTATTCAGCTCTTGAATTCTGGAATGAAATCCCCTTAAGCATGAGGGAACTTTCCATACTGGACCACTTCGAAAAACAATTGAAAATGTATTTGATGAGCTGAAAATATATAAAACACAACACGACCCCCTGGAAGATCAACTTTAATGTTATTATAATTTTTCTTTCTTGCTATAAGTTGTATGTTAAGCTACAATGGTATTTTATTTAGTATATTCTAATTTAGCTGAAAGGTTTATCATGTAAAAATATATTGAGATAAAAATGAAATGAAATTCAGTCCAATAGTATTTGCTTCATCTTTAAGTACACAATAATGAATATGTGCACATTAGCCAATCATAGGGCCTTCTGGACTCACTATTCATCATATCACGCTTACTCGCATCTGGCTATATATTTCGATTCACCTTTCGTTCGTTTCATTCTCATATAATTGTCGTGTGAAAAAAGTGCTTTTCAGCTTGCCTGAAGAATGGTCCCGCTTTTTCGAGCTGCAGTGAAGTTCTGCAGTAGTACTATCAGACTATTAGGAAATATCCCTCCCTGCCAGTTCTTTTTGCTGCTCAAAACACAGGTTACTCCATTTGTTCTTCTTCTTATTCTTTTTTCTTCTTCTTCTACTGGCTTCCCCTTCAGGGTTGCCTGTGCGAATCATTCTCCTCCACAACTCCCTATCTTCTGCATCAGTCACCTCAAACCCCTTAAGTTTAAGGTCTTCTTCTATACAGTCCATAAAGCGTCATTTTGGCCTTCCTCTTGATATTCTTCAAACTTTTAGCCGCGTCACCCTCTTGCACAGTCCCTGTTCCTCACTTCTCCAAACATGTCCAAACCATCTTAATTTTTTCTCTCTCATCTTTTCACTCACCATTTCTACTCCAAGTTCCTTTCTAACAGTTTCATTTTCCACCCTGCCCTTTCTGGTAATTCCTCTCATCCACCACAGCATCCTCATCTCTGCTGTATAAGCTTTTTTCTCCTGACATTTGGTTATTGGTAGTGTTTCTTTGCCATACAGCAAGGCTGGTCTAACTATTACTTTATACATCTTTCCCTTAATATATAGAGGCACTCTTTTATCGCACAGGATTCCTGACATATTTCTCCACGCATGCCACCCCGCATATCCTCCTCTCTACTTCCCTTGGTGCTCCTCCATCTTCCTGTAGTGTGGACACCAAGTACTTGAATTCTCTCACCCTCTTTAGCTTGACTCCTCTTAATTCTATCTCTCCTTCATCTCTGTGACCTGCTTGTATCTTCAGATACTCCGTTTTCTCTCTACTAACTTTCAGTCCATAGTCTTCCAATGATCTCTTCCATCCCTCTAATTGGTCTTCTACAACCTGTCTTTCCTTTCCACACAAAACCACATCATCTGCAAACATCATGTTCTATGGCGCCTTTTTTCTGACATTGTCTGTTAGGGTGTCCGTTACAATGGTCAAGATAAATGGATTAAGAGCTGATCCCTGATGCACTCCCACTGTAACTGTAAAGCTCTCACTTCTAACACATGTTACTCCATAACCTTGTTTAAACACATATGTTGGTTTGAACGAGATAAACAACAGCAGAATATACTTTATTTGAAGCATCCTCAAATCCATGCAGTGAGAAACTTAAACAATCACCTTCTATTCCTTCATAGTAACACCTAGGGAATTCTACCTTACTTGTCGGTTGTAATGCATTCAACCAGGCCTGCCAATGTAGGGCTATACCCTGTGGGAGAGGGTCATCCCATTCAAATTTCCTGGCACAAATCTCTTGAGATAACACCTTACCGGGCACTGACTATGGACTTATAATACCTAATGGATCAAATATTCCAGCAAGTATGGTTAAAACCTTCCTCTTGGTAGGTGAACAATAATCAGTTGTACTCACCATTGATAACGGAACTTCCATGGCATCTTTGTCCATATTCCTTGTTAGGCCCAAACCGTGGTTGTGCTATTTGTGCCTCCCTCTTTTCCTAAAGCTTTGTTTGCAACAGTAACAGTCTCATTAGATACCTCTTGCTTGTCTTTGCTCTCAGCTTGACTTGTTCTATGTTCATTGTTAGTTTTCTCTATTAATGTTGGATCATTTGATTTCCATTTTCTCAAAGAAAAGATGCCTCTTTTACCCTGTCTCTTGCTTTCTCATACAGACAAAATGCTTCCCCTGTAATGTTACAGCCTGGAACTGAGTCATCTACATAGAAACTTTCAGATAATTTTAGCACGAATTCTGGATCAATGGTTTTGAATGATTCAACATGGTGTCTCAAGACTCCATGTAATACATATGGTGATGAGTTGACGCCATAAATTACGGTATTGTAACGATACACTTGCACTTGTGGTTTTTCTGCACTAATGTCACTTACCCAAAAAAACGATTGCAGTTTCGATCAGCTTTGGTGATACCAATGTTTAGAAAGGCTTTTTCTATGTCACGTATCAAACAGGTCTTTTTTTATGTAAACCTCATTAATATATTAAGTAGCAAAGGTGTCAATGGAGACCCTAAACAGAGGCAATCAGTAAGTGAGACTCCATTTCTTGCCTCCTTACAAGATGCATTAAAAACGATCCTCACCTGTTGTTTCTGTGTGTTCCCAAATAGCAGTTCGATGCATCAAATAGTGTACTTTACCATACGGCTCTGATTTCAAATCTACTACCTTTTCTACAATGCCAGCTTATTCCTGCTCCTTAGTAATCTGATCATAGTTTGCTACGACTTCTGGTTCTTGAGCAACACTTGTAAGCTTTGATGACAAACATTATAATTTAATGGCAAATCTTCACGTCCCACTTTCTATGGAAGGCCAACTGTGTACCTTTTCCTGCATGAGAAATAGTATCTAACAGCTTTTCATTGACTTCGTTCTCTAGGCGAATACCTAGTGTATCTAAATCCCACAACGTACTTACCTTTTCCTCTAAAATGAACTTGTCCTGTTTGACTCATATTGAAATGAAATTGTGCTAGATATGGTAGATTCATTTAGAGAAAACTTTCCCCTTTAATGGGCCAGAGAAAATCCAGCCCGGGGTTGTGTGTATGACTACAGGATTAGTTGCCCCCCTCTGATTGTCCCCCCCCCTATGAAAATGCCATATGAAATTTGTTCCTACTATAATATCAACCTTCAGTTAGTTCTTCTTCTTTGCAACATCTGAGAAATACAATCTTTTAAGGTTAAGATAATCGTGCTTCACAAATTCAAAATGCTCATTGACATAGTTGTTATCTCAGGTACAACAAAACATTCAGAAATTATTCTTTCTCCCCCTTTCACTGGTGAAATATTAAAACTAACAACATCCCTCATTGTATAGCCAGTCTCATTTCCTCCATATGCTCTTATTCCCAAGTTCTCCTTTCTTACAACATTTAAACCCGGCATGCAGACAGCTTCAGATGTGTCGAACGACTTTTGACTCACGGAGTCGAACAATACTCTTGCCATTTTTCTCGCTTTTATTTTTCTCGCAACTTTCCAAGTGTCTAAAAATCAGACATATATTGTGTGTTGTTACTTCATCTGACTCAAACCAATCACCATGGCATTTTTTAATAATTGACTTAAGAAACTCCTTATCACTAACATTCTTATTTAAAAAAAGGTAATAATTTCAAACGATCTACTTAATTTAGTCTGATTATCCAAACCACACTCTTAACAATTCAATTACATCATCTAATAATTGTTTCTCATTTACTTCTTGTTTTAATCGTACAACATTTAGAATTGAGAATGGCTGCAGTGATTTAAATGACGGAAGGTATTGTGTTGGAACTGATTCATGGAAATGGAGGTGAGAGTATGGTGCTATGCAAGTTACGAGTGAAGAAAGCGTTACTGCGAATTATCGATAGTTTGTATTAGAGATTTGTGTTTTATTGAATTAGACTTTCTTCAAATTTGGACCTGGCCTCAGCTGCGTAACTGACTCTGAGGTTGGAGAATGTGGCACCTAGTTACTTGTAGTGCAAAGGCCACTCATGTCATGAATAGTAGTAGTGCTGTTGTTCACTAAACCCTCGAATAGCACAGGGTCAACAGTTATCACTGTCACTTGCTGTTGATGTTCAGATTGACTGTTCACGTTCGATATTGATCTAAGACCTCCTTTGTGCTCTTCAAGGCCATGTCCAACTGGGTCAAGGCAATCAGTTGTTGGCTGAGATATTTCTTTGTATTCGTTAGATGGAAATATTTCTATCAAAACATTGCATTTGATGCACCATCAACGGGAGGTAATTTGTCACAGAGACCCTCAGACCCTACAACGCTCACGCATGGCAATAGACTCCCCGTCAATGATTTGCTTAAACTTTACCAGGCTAACTATACATTTTAACAATAAGGGTAGTCCTCGGTATCCCCAACTATTAGCATTTAACATGGCACTCGATGTTGCAATACCGATTTCATGTTATTGCTGCTGTTGTCGTTTCACTGGAGGAGTTGGCTGATGACGCAATAGCATGTCACTCTCTAGTTCTTTTTCCTCTATAGCACACACATACAAACACACACACACACACACACACATACATACACACACACACACACACACACACACATACATACACACACACACACACACACACACACACACACACACACACACACAAACACACACACTTATATGCATATATATATATATATATATATATATATATATATATATATATATATATATATATATATATATATATATATATATATATATATATATATATATATATATATATTATAATTAGCATGTTAAATCTTCTGAACAAGTGTTCAAGTTTGCTCAAGCTGTGAACCAATCAAATGCGTGTATGCGATCACGTGAGTATTGACTCTCTAGATTGGAGTGTATCGAGAAGAAAGACAAGACACCAAAGATTACTCTCGAGCAAACGGAGACAAGTTGGAACCATGATGAAACCATCCCTTTAGTTTTGATATATGAAGTCCATCCATGCCTTTATGAAGTGAAGGAACCTGAGGATACCTGTAGCTAGAAATCGTAGAGTAAGGGCTAGTCTTTCTCCAGGAGGTATTGCAAGCCTCATATGAATATTTTCTATTGTGACTTTTGGTCCTGCTTTTGCCAACAGTTCAAGAAATGAATCCATATATATTATTGACAAGATTTATTGTTGGCCTAAATCGATCACAAGCACCCACAAGTAGGGCATGGTAGGCTCCGAGGATAGCTTATTGATACCCAATTTTTAACCTCAGGCGAGTAACTACTGGGTAGGTTCTGGGGGTCTAGACCCGTCCACTTTTCCTCACATAGCTAATACTTCCCTGTTCCTTAGATAACTTTGAAACTGTTTATTGAATTTTTGTTGAGTAGACCGACCTGCCTATACCATTTGTTACACATGACAGTGATGAAGTCTTGAAAACTCCTATACGATTTGTGTTGCTTCTTAGTCTGGAAAGTATGATTTCAAGATAAATTCTATTTGGAAACAGCTCAGTGTGCCCTTTTTGATTGATTAGAAACACTTGTTTCGTTTAGTTTTCGACTTGTCTTCGCTTACCGTGACAGCACAGGAGAGCATCGTAAGTTGCTTCAACTCCATACTCCTACTCCAAGGTCACCTTGAACACCTTCACACGTATGTTCACGGGGATTTTATTATGTGGACAGGACGCACACAAATTTGAAAACTGTCATAAAAATGTATGGCGATGATCGCGAACAAACGTATGATCGTGTAGACGGGGCTTAAAGATGCAATTTATGATGTACTCTAAGTGACTGAGGGTAGTTCGGTCACATTTTCAACTATATCCTAGCTACCTTCAATCCCGTAGATGGTTTATGCCTTGATCATCGACAACTTGACCAATCTGCTATAGCAGCTCCCACTTGTTTTCTATTCCTTTGCCTAATATTGATATGACCATCTGGCATCCATCATTGAACCCCACTCCATATTCTTGATTATAATTCATTGCGAGAAAGTGATGATGAATGAAATGAACGCAGATTTGTCAAACCTCGTTAATTTTATCCATCGCTACTTTAGAGAATATACCGCATGAGGCTAGACATTGTTGTCTATATGCCGCTAATTTTAGTACCATAGTCTGTAGAAGTGTAGCATACAAGCGTTAAAGAGGTTTGCTATCGCATTCGGTGGATATCAATAGAGGTCTTTAGTAAAAAGTTGTCGACATTGTTCTAATCTCAATCTAAACAAGAGTATATTTCTTACTGCACTATTGGTGCACTACTTCAATCTACCAAAGCCGTCCACAACAATCTTTGTTGAAATTGGGCGAAGTCACTGGGTAGCCGACAATTATTAAAGATCCAGATGGATGAAGCATAGCACCCTGATTAGAAATAAAGCTTTCTCAAAAACTCGATTCAAGATGCATCAGCTCGTCATTTATGCTGCAAGCAATCAAAGTTAGCATATCATTCATATAAGTTTGATATGGTGATGGAAATAACTATAGACCAGAATTCAAGCTGGGCAAACTTAATAGATGATTGTCTTACCCAACTGTATAATAGTTCTGCCTTATTTATGAATTCATCGGATATCAATTGGAGCAATGAGACTTGCCAAATCACACTTACGGAAAGTATTCATGGCTCTCCAGTTAAAGGTTCGGTTAGGTATTTGACCTATATAGTGTACGGGATGGTCTTTTTCTTTGGAATATTTGGAAATATCGTCGTATTCTACGTGGTTGGCTACATTAAGAAGAAACGAAATTCAGGAGATCGATATATCCTGGTATTGGCATGTTCCGACTTCCTATCTTCATTGGCTTTATCTGTGGCGATGTTAAATATGATGGTAACAGACTTCTCCAGTTGGTTATATGGCGAAGCTTTGTGTTATGTCGTGGTTGGTACGTCACAAGCTACAACTTGCGCCTCTGGCTGGTTTCTGGTGTTGATTTCGCTTGACAGATATCGGTAGGGTGCTTTGTATTTTGTCTAAAAATGGAGAAATAATGACACAAAGTTTGTTTCCAGGGTAGCCTTCATTCACTAGAACTGAGCTATCTATACTTTTTCCTCATTTGAAACAAAATCATTACATTTTAAGCATCCTTGTACTTTTGTGCACTATACAATCTATAGACTAGGATGATAGAACATTCGACCCATATAGTCATGGATCTTGAGTTCGAGCCTCGTTCAAGTCATTCGTTTTCTGGCATCTTCACTTAACACTCACTTTTCTTATCTGAACAATAAAGTCTATTATGTAGCACGGAATTGGAAACTAACAAACCGCCGTTCTGAACAGATCTATTTATAGCTGATTGTTAAAGAACTACGATATAGAATGACCCCAGCTCTGCATTTATGATTATTGAATACGAGTAAAATTTGCGATTTAAATTTAAACGTGAAATGTAAGAAAGGGTGGCTCTACTCCAGCGTGTAAGGTAGTTTGAAACTAAAGCCCATGATAGTCATGTTCCCTTGTCTTCCGTCAGTAGCCAATCTGGTCGATGCTGCCAAAGTGAATCCCTTTATAAAGTACTTGACGCTAGGCCTCGTGTATACCACCATTGTTGCCGGGCCAGTCTCTGGTTGCATTTGTTGGATATAATCATTGACAAGAAAGAGAAAATGAACCTGCTTGCATGATTTCGAATCCACGATAGAGCACCCCTACTGTCAGAGTAAAACACTCTTGATGTCATATTAAGTTCTGATACTTTAGAGTTATGACTAGTTAACCGTAGGCCACGTATAGCTTATATATAAGTTTAAATCTTGCTGGTATCGTCTGCTTCTTCAATCGAGCTACTGTACCTTTGATACAATCATTCACACTTGCACTTTAGAAATTTATGTATACACTATTTAAAATTCATCAATACAAAAACAATTTTCTGACGCATCATTAACTGCAGTAATTTGACTTGTTATATTGTCTTTTGCCACTCGAAACCCTCAGGATACTCGAATGCTTTCTAGGATTCAATCTTCTCTATTCAATCCAAAATATGACTAGCTAGTTCATCTTCACTTGAATCACCCCATTTGTTCCCTCTTGCCAGTAATTCTTGAAGAGTATTATGAACTTTGATTATGACAGGATCCATCAACCCAAGTTGTTCAAGCATTGTAATGACATCTCGTAACATATCATATTATGTTAACCTTATCAATTTCCATCTAAGTCATGGCGGACGCAACTTCTGGATTATCCCAAATTATTATCTCAAGCGCGAACTACTGCATCCTTGTAATTTTTGATTTGCAGTTAAGTAGCCCTCTGTCTCTGGGATAAAAACAATGCCGTCTTTTAAATTCGAATTACATTTTCTTCCCGGCTATGTTTCACAGCTTAACTATTTTGAGATATAGTTCTTGCCCAATTTTTGACAGCCTCGGAAGTATCACTTAGTCATTGATATACATTGACATTATCACAATATTTTCTCCTTAAGGATACCTTTTTTGCTTTCGGACATTTTCCTGAGAAATAGAAAACTGCTGACTATATTCATACACATATTGGGAACGTTTGGACTCTCGCTGATGATGACCCTAGCCAGAGTTATAGCGTTCCCAAGTTAAGCTGAATATGTCGAATTAAAATCTTGATTTGTCTTCATGTCTATTACCGTTACCACCGTTTATGTCATAGTTTGTTACATTGAAATAACAGAAATCGAGATGTTTCTCATTTTTGTCGTTCTTATCAATTTGATTGCCAAGCTGCGTTCCCCGAAATCTGAAATGAATTTTGTGATCCTGTTAACTGAAGATTTCGATATCTATCTATCTCACGTATCAATAGAATTTATCTATCGATTTACACATTTGTAAACAACTATTTTACGCGAATCCTACCACCTGATTCATTGTCCTTGTTAACTATAATGCATTCCCTCTATAACTATTCTGCCAATTTTAACATCTTTTTATTCACCCCCTCCTGCAAAAAGGGGTCTGTATTCCATATCTGTTTACTTTTTTGTGAAGTCGTTGATTTTGAATGACGATCAGTCCAATGTAATTCTATATGGCGATTGTTCTACGAGAAACGATAGATGCATTAGTTGATATTGGTACACAAATACTATTTCTTAAATTGTAGAGGATCAAGATATTAGTCTTGTTACGCCTCCGAAGAACACTATTTATTATGATCCTTATGGTTTACTTGCAGAATATTCAGTTCTTGAATAGTTAATCCTGAATATGTAGTATTTCCCTCTATTTGATACTAGGTTTATATTTATACAGTCTTAAGTTGTCACAATATCATTTAGGACTTGAAATCATGCAATCTCTTTTTACAATGTCATTTCCAAACCATTAGCTCAAGAACGTCATAGGACAGTGTTGATATTCACTGTGGCACTCGTTTCCGTGACATCGATTGGCATAGTTGTACCAGAACTGGTAAAATACAGATTTAGTGATTATGAGTGTACCAAACACATGTCTTTCAACGACGACCCAGCCATCTACTTCTTAGAAACGGCAGCACAGGCCATCTACTCACCGATCATTCCAAGTATAATCATTTTCCTTGTCTACTACCTCACTGCTCGTGCATTGAAAGCCATTACGATGAAGCATGACAATGCCAGAGCAATGCAACTGAGGAACAAGCAAAATGCTAAAATTGTGAGAATGTTCATACTCATTGTTGCCGTCTTCTCACAATGCCGTATGCCATCTGCAGCACATACGGAAGCTATTTGACCTTGTATCATCTATCAAATCCCAATCTCATTGTCATGACGCCTGTTTCTTTTATCCTACTTATTGTATCTTCTGCGAACTGTTGTGTGAATCCAGTTATCTACGCCAAATTACACAGAGACATTAGCAGACTTCTAAAGAACATTATTCAACGGATCAAAGGAGCTTTTTGTCAGTGTGGTGATAGAAGGGATGAGAGTAGGTCCAACCCATTGACAATATATCCTGCTAATAAACGTAATATAGGACAAACTATAATGTAGATCAGCACTCATAACCTTTTGAAGTTCGTATTGATAAGATATGTATGTGTTAGCGGGGGGGGGGGGGGGGGGGGACTAGTAACTTTCTCCAAGCTATACTTCTGTATGAAAGTGCTCGTATTGGCTGTGGCCATTCATTTTCCTTGTCCATCAAGTAGTAGGACAAGTATCAACCAAGTTGCTGATGACACTTTAGGGTCAGCAGAAAACATAGATAGGATGGGCCCGGGATGCTGCCACAATCTACCGCTCCGTGCCAGTCTGTCCCTGTATAGAAGTACTCTAGAGTGCTTGCTGGGTAACACCTGGATAATTATCTTTATTCTTTAATCCTTACAGTTTATAACACTTAGAGGTGCCTTCCTAAAATGATTGAATTACATACACGGCCACAATTGCCTTTTGCTTCTTTTTACTATGTTAGGAGCTCACCAGAACTGAAATGTATTAGCTGACAACGAAACTGAGTCCCTTCCGCACATACAAATTCTTCTCATTTTACCAAAGGGGACTGTGTCCCACTTAGCTCATCCTCCATGCCCCCCTGTAACCGGCATGTAGCGAAATAAATTTGTCATAATATATTTTTAGACAGCAAGTTATAGTTTTGGAGCAGGTATAATACAAATGTTTCTGTTTTGATCGTTGAAGTGAGACAATGTTTACATTTTGTGACCATGTTGACCTATTTCCCTCCCATAATCGCTCTATGACTGTTACATAATGTTTGGATAATTTTCACGAATTATCTCTTTGGACAGATTTAATAATTCTAAGTGTATTTGTGGTTATAATTCTTGTTTTAACTTAGATGTAGAGTTCTATTATGTACATTAATCTGTTCTGTTTATGTTCGTTAGTGTGCAGTGACAGTACTTCCTATTAATTCAGCGTATTCTTGGGATAGAAGTTGTTCAATGCCGAAAATTTGAACTTATTTTTGGACTAATTAGTTGTCTAGCGCTCGAGCCGAGGACGTATTTTCTAGTTTAGTACCCTATTTGAGCATGGAGTGCACATTACTTCAAATTGGCCTAGGAGTTGTCATCTTGAATCACTTCTATCACACGGGTCATCTGAAGCTTATTTAAGCGTTCTTTTCACAGGTGGGAAAACAGACTTTTCGTGCATTTCACGTAAACATCGCATAGCATTGCCACATAGAAATATAGAAGGACCTAGCGTACTGATCATATATATCGAAGGAATACTAATCTCGACTGTTATCTCACACTGTTCTGGCGCACTCGACTCGTACTCAAGTGGCTTACACAGTTGAATAAATGCCAGTTGATTGTTGCGAAGGCAGATAGTAGGGTAAGTAAAACTTCACGATTAGATTTTTCTGCATTCTTACGTATTCACCGTAACGTAATATACTTTATGTTTAGTTCATCATACTGAAGGACTTTATCACACACAAGGATATTAACCTTGTTCGCATCTTCATAGCATTGATGAACTTTGTGACCTAAGTAGTAGTAGCACTAATTAGCCTACTATTCACACTAACACGGATTTGTTTACACAATTGCCTCGCTTTTCTAATGCCATTTTGTTTCTTTGCTTGTTGCTTGTAAGTGCAGTACTAATAATATTGCATGTACACAAATAACCTAATGAAGTTGAAGACTCATCCATTGGCTATCTTTAACTCAGATTCTGTGGGTGACGATTTGAACCCTATAAACGAAAGGTTTGTATGCTTAATCCGATAGAAACCCATCAAATGGATGCAGTTTATATGCAATCATTTTAGTCTTTTCATATCTCGTACGTGCGGAAACTAATATGGATACTACTATTGGTAATAATAAGAAAGTTGTTAATGGCACCTGTAGAAAGGACTCGGTGGCTTTATGTCTTTCCTCGCTTGGATTGTCGGAAAAACTTGCATAGCTTGTTACTGCTATTGTTGTTGGTTTATATTTATAGAAGTTTAAATGCAGTCGTAAATAGGACAGGTACGCCTTTTATAGTGTTTATTTTAAAGGCATGCCTCGTCAGTGACTCTGCACTTTTAACAATTCTTAGCTGCATATTTGAGAAAGGCTGATAAAAAATTACGATGTCATCCGACTGTACCTTTCTTTTTCTGTGGTTAACTCTAGAGAAAATGAAGAATGTAGAACTAGCGACCTTACTTTTAGGTCTTTTCTCTACCTTATTACATTCGGAAGCAACTATTTACACCGATCGATTATATACAGCATAACCGACGGATGTTTGAGAGCTCTGATCAGTTTTATTTTCTTCTATATATACTTGACCATTCACCATGTAGAATTCTGGCCACACATGCGTTCCGCAGCTAAATTTAGCTCCATTTTACATGATGATTGGTCATTTAGGATGGAAGACGATAGACCTGATCAGAGATCTCAAGTAGTTGGGCGGCTATTCTTTTATATGTAATTGTTCCCCTGACTTACTTATATTGACGAACCAAGCAAAAATGTGCTATGCATGAAGGGCTTGCAAATAGCCTGCGGAAAAGTCAGGTCATTATGAGGTTTGGATATTAGCATGGTATTAATGTAGTGATAGCGTAGATGAAATAGCAGCAATAATCTCTGTTTCATGCAATTGGGCATAGCTGAATTGCAGACCAAAGTATGATGGAAGTACCGTATACACATATATAGAATGAAGTACCATTGCTGTTTAATCAATCTAAAATTGGTTGGTACTGTAGCATTGTTGTTGCACATATTGTTGAGAATCTGGATCATATTAGCATGAAACAAGGGGCTTGCAGGAGCAGTGTTCATGGATCCTTCAAAGGCTTTTGATTGTGTAAACCATGGTGTTTTGATAACAAAACTGAGTGCCTATGGACTTAATATTAATGCCCTTCAGCTCATAAGAAGCTATTTATCAAATAGACAACAGAGAGTAAAGATCAAAAACTCTTTTGGTGACTGGAAAGAAATTGAAATTGGAGTACCCCAATGGTCAGTCCTAGGGCCTTTTCTGTTTAATGTCTTTATAAATGACATATTCTGGTTTGCAAATCGCACAAAGATCTGTAACTATGCTGATGATACCACAATCTTTGCTTGCCATCCGGATCTTGATGCTATTATCAAACAATTAGAAGAAGATAGCTCTGTGATAGTAAAATGGTTTTCTGACAACTTTCTAAAACTAAATGATGACAAATGCCACCTAATGATATCTGGTGATAAACGTATTGAAGCAACAGTTACAATTGGAAATTCAAAAATTAATGAAAGTGATTACGAAAAACTGTTAGGTATGACTTGTGATAAGAAATTAAGTTTCAAAAAACGTGTTGAAAATTTGTATAAAAAGGCCAACGAAAAGCGTCAAGCGCTTGCTTGCTTGTCTAATTACATGGATCCTGTCAAATCAGAAATTTTAATGAATTCTTTCATCAGGTTGCAATTTAATTATTGTCCACTTGTGTGGATGTTTCAAAATAGAGCAACTAATTCAAAGTTAAATCGTATTCACGAAAGAGCATTGCGATTGGTATGCAAAGATAGTGAATCAGAACTAGCCGATTTAAAGAATAAATATGTAACTATTCATCAGCACAATCTACAACTGCTAGTGATTGAAATATTCAAAACGAAAAACAATCTAAATCCAACATTTATGAAAAACATTCTTACTAAGAGAGATATTCAATACAATTTGAGAAGTGAGAATCATTTGCGGTTGACAAAAGTAAACACAACATCATACGGGATTGAGAATATTCAGTTCAGAGGTCACCATTTGTGGTCCTCGTTACCATTTGTGGTCCTCATTACCATTTGTGGTCCTCATTACCATTTGTGGTCCTCATTACCATTTGTGGTCCTCATTACCATTTGTGGTCCTCATTACCAAGGGAAATTAACGATTCCAACGCACTAGTTGAGGTCAAAAGAAAAATAAAATTATGGCATGGAAATACTTGCATCTGCAGATTGTGCAAAATTTTCGTTAAAATTCTAGGGTTTTGTAGGTTTAATATAGACATTGTAAAGTAGGTTTTAAATTATTTTGTTGGCGTTAATTGGCTTATTACCTATATGTATTTTTTTTCATTCTAGCCAACGTAAAAGCATTAAATTGTTGTTAATAAAAAGCATAGATATCATGGTTTCTAACTCATGAATATTTTAAGAGTCACTTATTGATCATGACATATATTGTAAAGCTGAGTTCACATATACAATAACATTGAAAGTGATGGGTTTTGACTGTACCTTTGTAATATGCAGTAGATATATTTCTTTGTGTATCTTTGATTTTACAAAAATAAACAGCATATTGCTCTTTGGGAATTTCTGGGATATTTCTGTTTGAATATCTGTCATCCTTGCCTTTTTACGTTTTCGGTGTCATTCTAGTGATTCACCACTTTACTGTTACTTCCTCGTCGTCTTCTCGTTACTTGTGACATTGCATGATTTGGCCGCAGATATTACATAGATTTGAGGAGCAAAATTACATTATCCAAATCTGGGACAGGTTTTTATTCAAGTACTCAAAATACTCACTCATTTGTAGAGGAGCTTCGTTTGATAGCAAGCAGTTAAGCAGTTCTCTTGTTTCCTAGAGTTTGATTATGTACAGCCTTGGTGTAAAAGATAAAGGTAAAGATGAGTTCCTTGTACGATTCTATACTTTGGGGAATGTCCGTTAGAGGGACAAGTATCCTGAGCCATTGGCATAGTAAGAGAGGGTGGTCAGGTCCTTTCCTCACAGCCTTTAACTTCCCCAGTATTGCCATCAGGTACCCATTTTCTGCTGGGTGGACAGTGAGCGAGCATGAGTGACCTCACTTTCTACTTCCTCAATCACCATTGACTCATCCTGCACATTTTCTTCCTCGCTACTGTTCTCGCTTACATCCTCTTATCACATGCCATTCCGCTTTCAGAACTTTTCCTGTTCTCACCTTTCGCATCCTACGTAGCTTTTTTGTAAGAGGGACTTAAAACACACACACACACACACACACACACACACACACACACACATATATATATATATATATATATATATATATATATATATATATATATATATATATATATATATATATATATATATATATATATATATAGACCCTCAAGAAAAAATTCCAACTTTTAAAACGTTTCGGCACAAGCCTTCATCAGTTATCACTGATGAAGGCTTGTGCCGAAACGTTTTAAAAGTTGGAATTTTTTCTTGAGGGTCTATTTATGTCTTTAAAAATTTCTTTATGATTGGAGCTATTTGAGTGTATATATATATATATATATATATATATATATATATATATATATATATATATATATATATATATATATATATATATATATATATATATATATATATATATATATATATATATATATATATATATATATATATATATATATATATATATATACATATTTGTGTAAAATTGAAATAGTTGGTTGACTGCATTACGATGATAAAGAGATACAAGTTGGCACCTTTACTCATTGCTTCAACGCATCTACAGCAACAAACGCCAAGATTGGTAAGAGAGATAGCAGTCTCGTAAATATTAAAGGCATCCGATAGAACCTTCGGTGTTCCGCTCAGCAGTCAAGCTCTCTAACCACTTGGCCACTCGCCCCTTGGTGTATTTCAATCTAATGATTGTGCAGCTTCTTGTTAATCATATAGACACTTTTGAAAGATGTACAATAGTTGATAAGCAGGTAGCGAGTGGAGCCATTATGCATCAAAAACTCTGCTCTTAATGTAAAAATCTTACTAAGTTCTTACTTTTTCATACTTTGATATTCCTTACTATTTATTACTATTATTTTCACGATTGTATATGCATAATGATAATTTGTAGCTTTTTAATTCATTCTAGACTTTTACTAATTTTGTATATTTATATTCATTATGTAAATGGACGGCCCCTTGAAAATCAGCTTGCTGCATGGGCAACTGTCCTTAAACAACTAAAATTATTATTTTCATTATTATTGTCAAATATATTGTTAAATTTGCCAATATGACGCAATATATCTTCTCGGTAAATATTGCTAATATTTACCAATATGCTGTGAACTTTTATCTCAGTATCTTAAATACGAGGTTATCTTAGGCCCTGGAAACACTATTCGATTTTTCACTCGGTTTTTCCCATAGTATTTGATCTCAAAGTCGAGTTTAAGCCTATTTTCCACTAGGCAAAATCGTTCACGCGATTGGAATGGAAGTGCTGGAATCTTCTTCTCAACGTAAGATCGGGGTTAGGCTCCCTCCATTCAATCCATATACTTTTGTTGATCGTTTCGAAAAGTAGGATAAGTTCGCAATGCCATAGTCATCGCTGCAGCGATTCCCCCTCGCTCACTAGCAGTGAAATATGCATGCATAACTTCGAACGATTTCCACTCACTCGATAAGGTGGCCAAACTATTCGATTTTCACTCGGCAACACTTTCACTCGAGTTTTTCGACAGAGATCAGACTTCACTCGACATCATTCCACTCGACTCACTCGACAAAGTGGCCAGGTGACTCGATTTGCCACTTGATTTTTATCGAGTGAAAAATCGTATCAAAAAATCGAATCGTTTGGCCAGGACCTTAGGTGCAGTGCTTCAGAGGTTAATGCACTTTGAAGACATTGATTGTTGGCAAGATCTTCAGGGCAGTTTCGATTCACATTCTAAGCTACTTCAGCAGGCGTAGTAATTGGGAAGCTGGGGGCGGCAGTAGAATTTCATTCCGGCAATTTCTTTAGAAAAAGAACAACATATTTTACAGAAACCAGCTGCAGCTCAATACTGCTAAGCAACAATCGACTAATGAAACTGTCTTACATCCTTATCGCTCTTCCAATCATTCGGATCAGCAATTTGCAGCCTCGCTGCTTAATTTTATGCTCTCCGACGCTTTTGGCTAATGCTGCTTTCAAGAAGTTAATCCAATACTGCTGCCTTACATAGATACGTAATGGAAGAGCAGTTGGATGTTTCTTGCGACGATGTACCGTCCGTTTTGCTACCAGAAATCTATCAAGCACACTTCACAAAAATTTGAACATAGATGAAATGAATCAGAACAAGTAAGACTCCGTAAAAAATGCTGGAAGCAAGTGGCTGTTTTGTTTATTTAGTCTGAATGCCAGTTGCCCTTCCTAGCCCTTTACACTCATTAGCTCTTTAGTTCATCAGTCTTTCATGAAGAACGTAACATCGAGTCTGATACAGGTCTGATACCGGTCCACCTTCAAATTATTATTATTGATCCACTTTTACACTATTGCCTTCTTCCCTTCTAATTGTTACTCTAAAGAACCATATATATATATATATATATATATATATATATATATATATATATATATATATATATATATATATATATATATATATATATATATATATATATATATATATATATATATATATATATATATATATATATATATATATATATATATATATATATATATATATATATATATATATATATATATATATATGTATATATATATATATATATATAGACACCTGGTTTTTCATGTCTTGTGTCCTCGAGTTAATAAGTTTTTGGAAAGATGCAAACTTTATTAGCTACCTGTGCCGAAACAGTAGGGTGTCTTTCTGTTTTTATCCTTATAGTCAATCTATAGCCCTTTTTTTACTTGGTGTTCACTCTTCAGTACTGACCATAGAGTTTTGATCAGCAATGCGTGCTTAGTGTCCTTTCTTGTATGCTCTGTCCTTATATCGCAGGTGGCTAGCTTGCTGTGTTTTACTGGAACTCTCAATACATACAGAACTATTGATTAAGCCTTTATTGTCCAAGTCGATATTTTTACTCTCAAGACATCTTTCACTGATATGTCACATTAAAGATATCTCCTTGCAGGAAGTGTTATAGCTACTTTTCCTTGCATGAATAGTTTACCAAATTACAATACGACCTAGCATGTCCGCAATAAATTTATGTAAATCTTTGAAAACAACACCATTTTCAGTTATCAATATCTTTCTAAGTGCAGCATAATCATTGAAATCATTCGTGTTCGCACACTTTCAATTTCAGTTAGTACCAGCATTTTTACCTTAGCGGTGAGGCATTTTGATTGATATCATGTACACATCCTTTATTATATTTATTTGAGTTTTGTAAACATGAGTTTCAGTATATAGGCCGGCTTGGAAATTCATCACTCAAAGTTGAACATCTAACTGCTAGGTCGATGTAACTTGCGAATATCTCTGTATCCACTGGCCTGATACCAACTGGATGCCTATGTTGCAATGGCTTATTAGTGCTATCTAAGATATCAAAGAACATTCTCTCATTACTTTAGTTTGACATGCTGACAGTCAAGAATTTGTCGACAATACTGATATCGTCTGCTGATAGATTTATCATTGCAAAGTGCATGTAATCTGTAATCTCCGCAAGCCAATATCCATTGACCAACCAAGATATTACCATCTAGTTATTCATCTTCAATTCAAAGGACTTCTTGACTATCACTCTGTATCCGTCAACTGGCCAGTGGTGGTCGTTTTGGTCGAAACTTTTTGCAACTGTTAACTTGTAGATGTTTTGTAATTTATTACAGATAACTGCCAAATTGCGTTTGAGCAGTTGATCGGCAACATGGATCAGCCTGCAAGCTGTAATGGTACAATGGTTAACAGCACTTTCTTTGTCAACAATTCCATCCCCGCACGTTTGGTAAATTTGACGTGTCAAAATTCAAGTGCAGTATCCTCAAATTCAACAGTTAATTCCAACTCACCAAGTAGTTTTCTGGTCATTGAAGGTGCAGCAAAATACTTTTGCTACGTGTTCTATGGGTTGGTCTTGTTCCTTGGTGTTTTCGGCAACATCGTTGTGTTTTACGTGGTTGGCTTTCGCAAAAAGAAGCGAAACTCAGGAGACTTATGCATCTTGTCATTAGCATGTGCTGACTTCTTGGGATCGCTTGTAGTACCATTGGTCATGCTAAATGACTTGATTACTAACATGTCAGTTTGGTTTTATGGTGAAATACTGTGTCATATTATGCCTGTCATCACGCTGACTACAATGTGTGCCTCTGCATGGTCACTGGTTCTCATTTCAGTAGATAGATTACGGTAAGCGACTTTTCCCTATTTTAAGTCGTGCTTTATGCTTAGTAGATATTGCTAGAACTCCCTTACATGGAAGTAAATCAGAGTCCATCTTTCCATAGTCACCATAACTAACGAATCCGGTGGTCATGCTTTGCTCTCTCCTCCCGAGACTCTCTTTGTGGGTGGCCTCTCCTCTAGACACTGTGCCTATCTACGAAATCCAAATGAATTTCAAGATAGGTGTCCACCTTGTTCGAAGAAAAATACCATCGTAAAGGTAGCTTTTTAGAAGACCATTCTATGTTATCGTTCGAAGAAAAATACCATCGTAAAGGTAGCTTTTTGGAAGACCATTCTATGTTATCGCATTAACAGAATCAATTGCACGGATAAGCTCTGATAATTTTGAAGGTTTTGGGCCCCCTGCAAAGGACCCTCTACTCTGTGTGAGAGCTGGAGCTGGTTGTGTCGCTATAACTGTTTTTGCCATATTTGCAATATATAATTGTCTAACACTATCATCATGGTGAGTCCCTTACTCTATGTTTCATCATTTTATTAGTCAAACTGTTTTTTACCTGCAATTGTAGGCAACTTTTTATTAGGCTCCTCCGTATATCGAGAAGTGCTCGTTTATAATAAGAGTTAGAAGCCTCGAGATTAGGGAACACTAAACTATGTTTTGCAACGGCATTCTCTCAGGCCCGCCGGCGGTACTGGATGCTATAGCACATCTTTTGTACAAAGTCAGGGGTCGCGAGTTCGAATCCCGCTAGGGTTGATTATTTTCTCTAACTTTGTCTTTTAATTTCTCGTAAATCCTGTTTTCTCAGCATACCTTCCTCTAACTCTATCCATTCGATCTCTTTTGTCGCAATAGCTGAACTGCTTTCAGATGTTGCTAACCATTCTGCTGGAGATTCGAAAGCCTTGCTTTTGAAAGTCAATGGCATTATGCATTTTCCTTTCCTAGTGCTATTTCAAGGCCAATGGTTCCCGGACTCCAAAGGAAAGCCCTGTATGCAAGTATAGCGTTTATCTGGCTGTCATCAGTGGGCATTACTATCCCTTACAGTCTTCGATTACAGCTGGTGGAAGGTGCGTGTTGGATGACAAACGAAGCATTTCTGGATTCTAAGGCTTATGTTCTATTCATTGGTATTGCATTTCTTTTCATATGGTACATACCTTACATTATCATCATTGTTGCATATATCCTCACTGCCCGCGCGCTGAAAGCCAATTCACTTAAGCACGACAATAGCAGAGCAGTGGAACTGAGAAACAAACAGAATGCCAAAATCGTGAAGATGTTTGTGATTGTCGTAATCATCTTCCTTGTACTTACTATGCCCTATGGAATCTTCTATTTCTATGACAGCTACATGATTGTTTATGCCTCAAATGATATTGACTTTAGTTTACATTTCACTCTCAACTACGTCCTATTTATTCTCTCATCTGCTAATGGCTGTGTAAATCTTGTCATCTACGCCAAAATGCACAGAGACATCAATGGATACCTGAGAGGCATCATCCATTGGATAATGAGCATTACTTGCCAAATTTGTCGTCAAGTAAGTAGAAATGCATCTGCTCAATCTTCAACATGGTCTGTATCTACCTCAAAGACCGACCAATCCATTATTTAGCAAGTGGAGAGCCGATTTCAAATGATAATGCCTGTTCAAATTTAGAGAGCACCCGTAAGGAACTCGATGTGCTAAAGGTCATGATTGACTCAGTTACTGATGAAAAATTCTTATTGTCTCTTGTCCATTACATATTTTACACGAAGTTGCACAAACTAATGATTGCATTCACAACTATTTGCGAACGATGTGACTCAAGTGGTCTCCACCACATCGAATGTTTATTGATTCGTGTGATATATATACATAAATATACATATATCTTTATATGTCAGTGGCGGCGGTCATAGATGCTAACGTTGCTAGTCTAGTACCATTGTTTCTGTGGCGTTGAGAAGTTGCGTGATATTTTTTTATAATGTCAACAACTAGATTGAAACTGTTTTCAGATTCTAGTGCTGCCACAGAAAACTTATTGCTCTTTCCGTCTCTGTGATAGGCCAGCTCATTGAGAATCAATAACGTTAAACAGAGGTCAGATTGCTCGACGGCACTAGGTTTGCATTTCTAGTACTGCCTCATGACTGTGATGCGTCACTTCCTCAAAATCCAATACTGGTGCTGTTTTGAATTAGCGTTTTTCTGTTGGACGGAATTTGATACAATTTCTGCGTAAAAAAATTGTGCTTAACTAGCCTTGGTGCTTTAGTAGGGAAATATCTAACCCAACCAGATAGAGTAAAAGTTGCATAGAAAAAAAGTTCTAAAAAGTCTGCAGTTTTCAAAAATATTTAAGAAAAAGGACGATCTGTCGGACGGAATAGATAGCATTGTAACTGATGGTAGAACACTACGGTGATTAAAATTGTATCTAAAATTCTTGACTTAACAACTTCAACTCATAATACTGTACAATAATAGAATACTTGCAACATTTCAAACACTTATTCCGAACGAAAAACATTGAATGTATAAATGCAATCAAGCCTAAAGTTTGTAGATTAAATCTGTTGGACGGAACTGTTGGATGGAAAAAATGCAACTTTTTAAACAATATCCTTAAAATTGTTAAATGCATGCTTCACGTTGATTCTAGTGGAATACTTCGATAAGTTATCGAGAGGAGCTGAATACCAAGCAAACATAGCATGGTATAATTTGAATTCAAGACAAGGATTCTGTCCAACAGAAAAATCAAATGCCACATTTTGAACCGAATGTCTACACAAAGCAGAGAAAATGTTTTATTTCTCCATACGTGGGCCCCATGTGGTGATTCTTGTAGCTCTATAGATAGGAACAGTGTTTGTGTAACCATTTTTTGCAAATTGGACACTTTATCCATTCTTCATACCTTTAATGCATCTCATTACAGAAGCAACACGTATTTTAGTTGGAGCCATTAAAAAGATTTCCAGAAGTACTCCGAAAAGTACATTAAAAAGACAAACTTTACTACGAGTTGTTGTAAAGATATGCTTCTGACGTGTGCGGCTTTGAGAATCGCTAATTTCCCGCCAATTTTGCAAATTTTTCGGCCCCTGTGTGGAATCTGTTGGATGGAATGATCATTTTTGAAATGAAAATAAAAGACTTATCATTTGCAGCACACTATTAAAAGCACACTTCTTTCCACCCTAGACAGTATTATTGATAACTGCGCAATGATCTGCCTTAAAATGATTGGCTGTTTTTCTGAGAAAACAACTTTAGTGGTCAAATTTCTGTTGGACGGAAAACCAATAAATTGTTGAAGAGAAGTCAGTGCAAGGTTCCTATTATACATTAGCAACGTACATGGTTCTGTCTTTTTTGATCAAAGGGAATTCATTGTGGCTAATAAACATACAAAAGCCTTAAAAATATCAAGCAGTCTTTCAGAGGTTTTGAGCTTCTGTTTATTAGGCCTTTTCCATCCAACAGACTTTGGAAACAAAATTGTTACTTGAATGTCTTAAAAAAACACCAAAAGATAATTTTCCGAACTGTGGCATCGGCTTTTTTATAAAGTTTCATCTTTCTACCTTTCAGATTTTGACTTTTTACTATTACTAAATCACCTTTTTTATGCAGCTTATATGTTACCCTAATTCAAAACAGCACCTACTTTAGAACAAAAGACAGATTAGCCAACAGTACTAGTTTTGCGTTTCTAGTAATATGGAGTAACAGAAGGTTCCTTTTCTACTTGAAGTGTACTACAATCTCCCTCTCTATACATGAGGATAGAACTGTACATAGCACTTGGTCTTCCGATATAGGTATTCCTAAAAGGATCTAAGTACCTATGTTTCTCTGCTATCATCACAGGCGATAGTACGAGTTGCACTGTGTGGCTATCGTTCAAAAGTAGCGACCTAACCCTTTCTACCTTTTTCAACAAACATATGCCTAGCACATGAACAGTACATTTTTAAAACTGATTGTAGACCCTGTCCCACTATCAGGATGGAAGTCAGAGATTGATGCTTTCTATGCACCCTACTACCAAAGTGTTCAAGGTACTAGAATGACGATTTTAGAGCTACAAATAGCGCATGTGGCTGTAAACTCCGAGCACGAAACCATTTCGGTACATTGTCAGATAGTGTCAGCCCTTCTAGAATTGGAGAGGAGACCCATAGCCATGATGTTTGGTCATGTATTCTATAGGAAATTTTGAAGTTTTTTTCTGATTCTGGCTTTGGGACCCTGTACCTACTCATCAAGCATGGCGCCACCAAATAAAACGTAAGGGGCTACAAAGTTAATAAAATTTCTTTATAAAGGCTAAAAGCATCGCTGGATGGTAAAAAGTGGGGAGTGGATGTGAAGCCCCCAAGCCGCCTTTCCATACTGTGCTTACTCATCCAGGAAGTAACATACAATAAGTGTGGTCATACATGAGCCATGCCCATATCATTTATCTACTAGCACCATCGGTTTCACTGCCAGCCGCGCCTGATTTATATAAGTATATATATATATATTATATTATATATTGTATAAGTATATATATATATATATATATATATATATATATATATATATATATATATATATATATATATATATATATATATATATATATATATATATATATATATATATATATATATATATATATATATATATATATTATATTATGTATAGATAGATATATATATATATATATATATATATATATATTTATATTTATATTTATATATATATATATATATATTTATATATGTATATATTTGTATATATATGTATATATATATATATATATATATATATATATATATATATATATATATATATATATATATATATATATGTATATATATGTGTATATATATATATATATATATATATATATATTTATATATATATTTATATATATTTATATGTATTTATACATATATATTTATATACATACATATATATACAAACACATATATGCATACATATATATACATATATACATACATATATATATACATACACACATATACATACATATATATACATACGTATATATACATACATTTATATATCTTTAAATATATCTTATACTTGCAATGCCTTATGGAATCTTCCATTTTTATGATTGGCACATGGTCGCTTATAGCGGGACCCATATTGCGTATTGACATAAGATTACATTACACCCTCAAATTTTTTCTATTTGTCTTTGCATCTGCTAATGGCTGCATAAATCCTATTTTCTACACCACAATGCACAGGGAAGTAAATTGATACATAAGGAACGTCATCCATTGGGTACTGAATATTACTTGTCAACGTTGTCGTTTGAAAAGTGCATTTACGGCTGCTCCATCTTCAAAATCAGTAAGTTCTACCTGAAAGATCAATCAGTTCATTGTGTAGGAACAAGAAGTGATGCGTCGCGTGAAATGATATTGTTTGATCATTTTTGAGCCGCGTTTTAACAGACTGAGAGTTGCCCATTGCAAGAACTAATTGACTTATGTATGTACAACGGTTATTGTCCTGTGTTCATCACATAATGCAAAAGAGGTAAAGTGAAATAATGACTGCATTCTTAGCATTTGCAGGATAGTTTGATGCTACTGCTCTGTACCACCTCGGGTGCTTATTGAGTTCTTGACTCCTTAGGCGATTGTGTTTGTATGAAGCATCATATATGTTTTAATGAGGGTTGTGATTTTCATCTGATTGTAGTTCTCACGCTAGTAGAGTAATGTTTGAGGGGGTGGAACTCCCGCGTTTCTTCTTCAATATTGTGTAAGGAGTGTGCACACATGAGATTGTAACCCGCATACGAGAATAATCTTATGCTATATTTCTCAAGATGCAAATTAAACTTTGTTGCACGAAACTTGTTGAATCGCTAGTGAGCCCTTTGCTTAAAAAAGCACTTGCTTGAATCTTTCATCAATTCAAGTACACGTTGCGTATTAGGAGACTTGTCATTAAACACTGAATAAATCAAGTTCTACTTTTAACCTTGGATTGCACGAGGGCAGTAAGTGAATTTATCTCATCTTGAACTAAAGAAGTTGACTTTATCCGCAAATATCAGACAGTTACATGTGAATGTGAATAACTGTAAAAGCATTCAAATGCACAAAACTCCATTATTTAACCGCTGTTATCCACCCTGAATTGTACTATTGTTCCAGATACCTGTACCGTTTTCACTAGCATGTGTTTTCTTTTCTCTGTGCATGTGACATACAGAGCTCGCGTAATACAATCAACTCTGCAAAGCAGTTGCCTCTACTGATGACGTTCGTGATACGATAAACCTATTGAGTTCGCACCCTCTGTGCAAACGTGTAGTGAGTTTTAATCTGTGTCGAAGCTGTTGTGCATTTGATATTATGAAGGCGCATTATATAAATACAGTATAAATACTAGGTATACTTGAAATGGGACAAAGATTGTCGTATCTGAAATGGAGCGATGATTGTTCATCCATATTCTTAGATTTTACATTGTGACTGAATTCCGATCTCGCAGCATACATCGATTACTTTTCAATATATGGCAAGGTGACCAAATCAAATCAAGTCACATGAAACCAGCCCCGCCATAACTTGCATAACGACAATCCGGGAATATGAATCGTCGTACTGTATCATGAATTCCTCTTGATGAGCAACATTTAGTGTGTATTATGTCGACTACACAAGTCAGTGGAATGAAACATGTCTGGATATGTTCAGTTCTTGATGCAAAAAGCAGACATTATATCCATTCTTCTTTAAACAGTTTACTTTTTTCAGTCTCTTGTGTCATTAGATCTGGTCGTTTGTATTAGTGCAACCGGCCTTTTGCATTAGTAAATCCGGTTCTTTTGTATTATTAAATCCTGTCTTTGTATTATTAAGTCCAGTCTTTTGTATTATTACGTCCGGTCTTTTGCATTATTAAATCCGTTCTTTTGTATTATCAAATCTGATCTTTTGTATTATTAGATCTGGTCTTTGTATTATTACATCCGGTTTTTGTATTATTTAATCCTGTCCTTTGTATTGTTAAATCCGGTCTATGTGTTATCAAATCCAGTCTTTTGTAGTATTAAGTCTGGTCTTTTATATTATTAAAGGAGAATGGCGGAGTTTTTGACAATAGCACCTATTTCATGACAATCGATACGCAGAATCAGGATCTGAAAGAATTTTTCTTGTATCTCCTTTGGTTTAGACGCTAAGGGCTGGTAAAGTTAGGGGAAACGCCCTTTTCCCAAAAAGGACGCTTTTGACTGCGTTTTCTCTCGCGGTACTTCACGCAGCCGTTATGACGTCAAATGTGATCAGTGGTCTTACAAGCCTCTAAGTATAATATAGGCCGTAAATGCGCGATCATGTAAAAGGTATGTACATTTAATTTTAAATCGCTAAAATTATCGACACGTACGAAAGTGCATCGATGCAAGATTTTGCGATTGAACCGTTCACGTTCGACCCAACCCCAGAATCGCAGGAATATGGTAATGCAAACGGTTTATCATCCTCCGAGCCAGAAGGCCAAATAGAAGATGCGAACACCGAGAGATTCGGAAACACACTTTGGTAAGTCAATGCCCATATACTAGCAAAAAAGCTGCAAAATAAAAATGTCAAAGGCATTTAATATCGTCATTTCTTCATGCCTAGATACTTTATTTATAGCAAGCTCGTAAGCATTGAAGTTTACTTATGTCCTCAGGTGCCTATGTAACTATTGCTCCTCAATGTCAACAGGCTAAGAGGGCCTGTACAGGCGAGAGATTTAAAAATGAGAGCCAAATTTAAATTTAAATTTAAAAATGATGATCAAGGTGTGATTGGTATTACGAATGACGACAAAGTTAAAACAGTCTGTCTCAATATAGCTGTGGTCGACACGGCCATTTCGTCAAGTTATTGAACAAGGAGAATTCCTCGCTTACAAATCTGGAGCGTTACAAAACGTAGTGTGCGAGCGGAAGTGAGGATGGTTCTTCGCAAAATTACAGTACTTCAGTTGGATAATCATAGTTTTCCTATCACAGAATCTGGAATTAACCCTAACATATTCCCTCCGCAACCCTTTGTCCCATTTGAAAATAATTCGTGTAGACAGTTATGCATACCCTCCGTTCCACGGCGTGTGTGCCATCTTGACAGAAGGGTCGGGTATTTTTTCGTTTTAACTTCTCTGTTGTGTACAATACAAAGAACTTTATTGCATATTCGAGACGTACATGAGATGTACTTTCAAATAGTATACAGTTGATATGCAATTTCAACTATCCGGATTCTTAATACCCTCCCAATTGACGATTCAGAGGGTCTTCGGGAAAGCTGAGAAAAGTCCTTCTCTTTTCTGGTTTGGTGCAAATAGAGGCTTGTACCGTATCAGGCCGCTTTCTGCTATGCTGCAAAAATGTTTTACGCGCTGCAGTGGGCCATTTTGCTAAGAAAAAAAAACAATTTTTGCTGTGCTTCACATAGGCAACTGTTGGCGAGCGAGAAACCAGTGATCACATATGACGTCACAAGGCGAGAATAATTCTCGGAAACGACAGAAAACGAGAATTTTCCTGCATGTGAAATCAGTTAGTTACTCCAAAACTAGCTTAGAAATGCAAAAACGAACATCACGATGGTGTTCAACACGAAAAGTACCACCATATATCAAAAATTAAAGTTTCTCTGCCATCCTCCTTTAAATCCAATTTTTGTATTATAACAACCGGTGTGGTTTGCATTTACATGATTATTTCCCCTGAATGCGTTTTTCTCCTGGATTTATTTGTGCTTTCTTTTTTGCAAATTCTGCATTATTTCTACATGAGTTCACAACTTTCTTATATGAATAAACAAAAATACATTATAGTTTCATATTTTATTATGTAGAAAAAGAGCTCGCAGTTTTGCCACGAGGAGTTTTTTTAAGATATGTCAGTTTATTGGTTAGTTTTTCATCAAAGTGTGGATTACGTGGATATTTGTTATATTACATAATAACTAATCTTATATAAGCGTGTTTTTTCTTGCTTTATTTTGCGATTGATTTGCAATTGAAACCATTGTTCGGTCGTGCCTATTTCATCCCAACAGTTTTTGCTATGTTTGAGGACATATTTGCTTTAAATCTCAAAAGGGTAAATCTCAAAAGGGAAAAATCACGGATGACTTAAAAAGAATTTATGAAGCATATTTTCAATTCCGTTTGGGTGATTAAGATAAATACTGGGCACCTCATGCTATGTGCACTAGCTGTTCACATGGACTACACGACCGACTGGCTGCCCAAAAAGACAAATGCAATGCCATTCTACGCGAAGACAGATTCCATGTAGCGAGTCATTGGCAATACCTGTGCTCCCAACTGATGGAATAACTTCATTAGACTTGGATGATGATGAAATTATGCATGTTCCTGAAAACTCTATTTTGTCATCCAGACTTTGAGCAAGAGGATGATACCCAAGAACCACAATTGTTTTCCCAATGAGAGCTTGGCAATCTAATATGTGATCTCTCTTTGTCTAAGGAGAAAGCGGAGCTACCAACCTCACAATATTAACATCAGTGGAGTATATGTGGTGACCTCAAAGTGAAAGGTATTTTCATGGGACTTTGACAGGACTCCACCTAAACTTCTTAGGTAAACACAAGTCAGCAGCTTATGTTCAAGGTGTCCAACGGCTTATTCAGGCTTACCATCAAACGGGATGCAAAATGTCTCCAAAGCTACAGTTTCTGGACTTTCATCGTAAATTTCTCCCAGGGAATTTGGGAGGAGTGAGCGACGAGCAAGGAGAATGATTCGATCAAGACATTTTGATACTGGAAGGGCGTTATCCAGGCCTCTGGAATGAAATCATGATGTCCAACTTTTGCCGGATGTTGGTGAGGGACAATCCTGATAAGGTATACAGAAGGAAGTCAAGAAATCAGAGATTTTAATGATGTATGCATGGTGTTTATGATCCACTATTTTATTATTATAGTATGAAATTCTGCACATGCCTGTATCTAAAATTCTCTGCTATCTAAAAAAACTGATTTACATTTTTTGATTCTGCGTCAAAAATACATTGGAAACGATGCTTCATTCTTGATGATTTCACAAAGTTAAATTTTGTTGACCTGTTTTGTAGACAGTAGATGCAGCTGCGGAATACGATGTTAAGGTACTTTCATCTTAAGACACAACGAGCTGCTCGCTCATTTACTCATATGTATCAAGGATGAAGACGAAGATAATTGAAGACAAAACTTTCTTTCATTCAGAAATACAATTTCATGTCAAGCAAACTTACTTGTGTCTGCAATGATTTTCATCTCTCTTACCATCAAATCTCCAACAAGTCTACCTTTCCTCCCTATCGCTGATACACCTGCACTACCTTATATTTTTTCATGAGAGAACTTTGTAGGCTTGCTTTTCAATTGGCTAATCACGGGGTGTTTTCTAACTTTTACAGCATTCATGTCAATATTTGAAATGCACAGCACGTAGTCTATGCCAAACATCTTGCCTGACTTTGCAGATACGTGTCACTTTTTTATGTCTATTTCATCATCTCGAGTTTCTTTCAAGTTCTAAATTTGCCTCAGAAACAATGCATATCATGACTTTGGTGGCACAAAATGCAGAATAGGTGTTTTCTGGATCAATATTAATAAATTACAGTGATCCTGTTTATTTTCTCCTTTCTCTGACAATAGAAATTATGACTCTAGGATTACGATTTTGTAGCATTTTTGGTGACCCTAAATCTCTTGGGAAGCTAAGCCATGCTATACCTCTTCATAGTGCTATTTCCAAACCATTCGCTGACAAACTGCATTGGTCTGTGCTGTTTCGTAAAATCGCGCTGATTTACGTTACATCGATTGGAATATCTATAGCACATTTGCTTTATACTACGTCAACTGGCTATAACTGCAGTGCATTCTTTCGAATTGGAGATCAGACTATCTCGTTCACGGTAATGATAGTGCTGGTTGCCTATTCACCTATCGTTCCAAGTATCATAATCTTCCCTACGTACTTCCTCGCTGCTCGTGCATTGAAAGTCAATACGATGAAACATGACAACAACAGAGCAATGCAACTGAGGAACAAGCAGAATGCTAAAATTGTGAGGATGTTCATAGTCATCGTTTTAGTATTTCTCCTCCTCACAATGCCAAATGCCATCTGCAATATTTACAACAGTTATTTGTTGTAATAATTCATAATAATTCGCAGTAATTCTAACCCAACGACGATATGTCCTGCCCATTGCCATAACGAAAGGCAAACTAAAATGTAGATTAGCATTCGTTATGTATATGCAGCTAATTTAGAGATATGGAGGAAGTTTTGACATGACCAAAATTGCCAGATGGGCCAGCCCTGGGAGCCAATACTTAAACACATTATCAATTCATTAACTCAATTTCCCCTTTAGTTGAATTTTGATTTGCCATTACAGAATTTATGCAGCCAGCCTGAATACTCCCAGTCAATTCGTTGTTCTCCACAGTCTATCAAGGCCCATTTCCACTTCATTTGAATTCGGCGTTTGGATAATCGTTATCCAGACACGAGCTTTGGTTCAAATTCAATTTCCACTATCATTCATTGGAAATATATGGGACGAATTACAGTTATTGAGTTATCCAGTCGGACCTCATAACTTTTTATTTAACTGCATTTGGCGCCAGTGTTTGTTAAGATCTCATGTACTTTAGATGTGGCGCCGGTTCGAAGTGTCTTGATGATGCTGAGAAGATTTGTCTACTTGAAACTATGAGCAGTTTCACCATATGCTACTGAAATATTGCTCTATAACATTTTGTTTTCAGGAATGCTTTCAATCAACTCACCAACTAAGGAATAATTCCACTCAATTTTCAATCCTTTATCACAACAGCTACACAACATTTTACCCTTGCACGGATTGCTTAGTAGAGAATTGTATGAGGGTAACGGAAAATCGCATTTTGAATGGAGAATTGCGCTGAAGTAAAAAATTTGATGAAGTTATCAAACATTTCAACTGATACCTTAAAGCTTCCGCTCTGCAGCCTTGGAGCCATTTCAAAAGTCGAATTGGGACTGATTCCAAACCTTGCATCATCTTCTAAGAAAGGCATTTTGAGCAAGGAGAGTCTGGGATATTTTGGTTCGTCCTCCGAATCTGAAGGAAAATCGAAACTTTCGAATGCTTCAATTTCGGATGAACTGCGTTCGGATGCAATTTCCGAACGTTCGTATCCGAACAGACTCTGTTAAACAGAGAACAGTAGATTTTCATCCGAATTCGGATTCCGAATGTAGTGGAAATAAGTCTTTTAACAGATAGCTCAGCAGTTTAGTGCTAGTAGGTCATCGCAGAAGAAGCTTTATGATCAGCAGGTAGAGGAGTTAGGGCCTTACTTCGTTGATAGCTCTGTATCGCTTTACCACCCTAAATCTTTGAAAGTCGCCAGAGGATGGGTTGGACCTTCTAAGATTATATCATGGTACAGGGTCAGTTATGTTGCCCGCTCTTCATATGGTAAAGAACAAGTTATACATAATAACTTTCTCAACTTTAGCTTTGTTCCTTCAAGTACTGGAGTTACTCATTGTCCTATTCTTGAATGTCAGGAGAGTCCAACCATAAAAAGCAGGTGTGCAACTTCAGGGTGGATCGTGGTGGGTCTATGTCCCCTCTTTTCTCAGAATAGAGAAAGTGCCCTTTTTGGAGAAAGTTGAAACTGTTTCGTGTATGTTTTCTTCAGGAGACCTGCATCTAATCATTGTTACATATGAAAGAAACGAAATTATGAAACTTCCCATGAGATTTCCTTTGCTTCTATATCTGAGAAGTATTGTTTCTATCTACATTCTCCTTAGAAAATGTTTGGTGTGCCATTTCTTGTTGCTTAGACTCCTACCCTGAAAAATTCCTAGTTGCGTATCTGGGGAGGACCAGCCAGTGAGTTCCTCAATTAAAAGAGCTCATCCAGCAGGACCAAGGCATAACATAACTCCCCTTTGAGCGAATTAGCATTGCATAGCCAACCTTAAAACACACTCCTATTTCCTCAGTTGTACCCTGCCGAACCCATGCGTGATACATCTGTATAAATGTACGGCCAGCAACAAGTAAGCTTTGATGACTGTATTGATACTGTGCCTCAGATATAGTTGTTTTCGAAAAATGCTTTAATTTTATGCCCCATAACAATTTTGTCGAGAGACGCTGTTAAGGCGTGGATCAGACTCGACCTTTGCACAGAGTACAAGATCAACTCTTTCACTATCGTCCCCTTCTCTCATTGCCATCTTTGCCCTATGGAAGGCGATGTCTTGCATTTTATCTTTTATACCACTCATTACTGTTCTATCTCTTCAGCATAGCACCCTCTGCATTTGACTTGATTTTTCACTGCGAACATCAAGTGCATTAAACAATACAAATTGTTTTGACCTGGTGCCAGGGAAATTTCACTGTAAAGTCATGGAATGCCCTTCCACTTGAAATTAAGCAGGCATGTTCCCTTCAGCTTTTTAAATCAAAACTGAAATAAGGCTTTCTGTCTTGTTTTGTTTTATTTTATCTGTTATTTTATTAAACTGTAAGTTACTCTTTGCATATCTGTATGTTTTAACGATAGTATGTGTTAGCTCTGTTTAAATTATTATATTGTAGGAAATGGAGGACCCCTTGCAAACCAGCATTCGCTGAAGGGCCACCCTCCTTAAGTCATATGAAAATGAAAAGAATTGAAATGAAATAGACTAACTATATTCAATCTAGTGGATTGCACATGTCTTGACCACCGATAACTTGGTCATCCGCTATGAAATTTTCCATCTGTCTTCAATCCTTAAGATGAATATTGACTTGGCCTTTTGGTATACTTCAATTTATTTCAATGAGTAGTTTTGACTATTCTTCATTGTACGACTGTTGATGGTTTTTAATTTCATCTATGCCTATAATAGGCTCGGATTTTTAATGTCTCGTCGTCAATTTCATCCATCGTTATTTTTGAAGATATGTTACATACAGCTTGATGTTCTTTTCTATTTGCCGCAATTGTACGTGCCAGAAGCTGTATACATCAGGTATACAAACGTAAAAGGGATTTCGCTGTCGCACTTGGAAAATGTCAGAAGAGTTCATTAATAAATCGGTGTCGGCATTGATCTAACCACAGGTGGACCTAGAGTATTCGTTGTTCTTACTATACTTTTATTTCATTGTTTCCTACCACTACAGCCATTCACAGCAATTGTTACTGCCTTTAGATGAAGTTGCTGGGTAGCCGATAATGTGTAAGGAGGCAATTGGACGACTCAAAGTAAAAGCTTGAGGCCCCTCAGCTCATCATACATCCTGCAAACAAGCAAGTAGAGTTAGCATACCGTTCATATGTGTCTGATATGGAGATGCACATGATTATTGACCAGAACTCAAGCTTAGGAAACTTCATAGATGATTGCTTTGCCAAAACATATAACAGTTCTGCCCTTTTAATGAATTCATCGCAAGTGAACTGGATCAATGTGACTTGCGAATTCATCGTCCTTACTACTAGTATGTTCACTACAGATAAGCATCCAATTTGGTTTGTGGCCTGCGTGCTGTTCGCTGTCCTTGGCGTATTTGGAAATTGTATCGTGCTTTACGTGATTGGCTATCGTAAGAAGAAGCGAAATTCAGGAGATGCATACATCTTGATCTTAGCACGTACAGACTTCTTATTTTCGTTGATTTTTTGCGCGGGTATTTTGAGTTATATACTATCAAATTTCTCCCATCAATGACATGGTATAGTATTGTGCTACGTTTTACCAGCTTCTTCACATGCTGCAACATGTGCCTCTGGGTGGTTTCTGGTGCTGATTTCGCTGGAGAGATATCGGTAAGACACTTTGTCACTTACTTTAGTATACAGATAAGTCATACTCCTGAACATTTTCCTTCAGGACTTTAGTAAAGTGTGTTGTGTTGGTTTATATAGACTGCTTGTTCATTCAACGACATCCTTCGTTGATCTGTGTTGACCGATAGCCTTTTTTCACTACCTTTTCTTTTAAGGTATAGCAGCTTAGGTATATCTACTCAGGGAGCACAGAAGGGATTATAGATGAATTAAATGGCACTCATTAGGTACTAAATTTTACGCGTGCTTATCTCGCTCAGTCCCCATAACCTTTCAGTAGATAGAGCATTTAACGTATAAAGTTCTTGGTGACAAGTTCGATTTTTGGATTAACAGCATCGACGTCTCTTGAATTTGAAATCCATTTTCCTACTCTCATGCCTGCTAAGTCTCGCAGTTTATCTTATTTGCGACATAGCTCCTTTCCCACCTTGATTGTGTGAAAGCAGTCAATTAAACTATGCGTACAGATCGACGTAATGCATTTACTTGCTGTGCTTGCCTATTTCCATTGTGGAATCGCTGCTTTTGCAGCTTCCTTGTAACACAATACAAAATAATTTAAGAGATTTAGAAGATTTTCGCTTTCCTATTGTAGTTGTTGAATATCTTTGAGAAAGAGAGAGAGGCCTACAAGGCCAATTATGATTTTAAAGCAAAATTTTGTGTTGATATCTTGTCTCCAAGGAGCTCAATATCTATGCATCTCTTGGACCAATAGACCTTTACTAGCTAGCGACAGTTTTGTAAGCAACTGCTTTACCATAGTTTCAACAACAGCTTCATATTACCTCGTAAGCTATAAATGAATTAGCCCCTTTCCGTATACCTTCCCAGCAAAACAGGGTCTATGCTCTATTTATGCGCACCATTTTACAAGGGTCTTAATTTTGCATGATGGCTACTCTTGCAGCAGTCCAAGACTGTGATTGTTCTATAACTCTAAATGAGAGATATATTTGTTCATAGGTTAATGGTAAGACTTATAGGAAAGATTATCATCAATATATTGTTAAGATAAACATGAGCTGGCTCCATCTATGTGCTACAGTTAAGAATGTTCAGTTGTGAATGAGAACAGACTTTCCAATAACATTCAAACCAATGGAGTACCTCTTGTGCATATTTGTGGACGAGTCATGGTAATAGACAGGCATTAATTCTAATTAAAAGAGGATCAAGGCATGAACCTTGTTGTACCTCAGGAAGTGTTGTATATGTTAGCTCTTGCGGTTTACTTTGAGAATATCTGATTTCTGCATCCACTTTAATTGATTAGAATGGCCTGATCTAATGCTGTTCTTTCTTTATTACTAGTTGATATTGAATTACGACGTATTCCGCTATTTGATGCTAGGACTTAGCTTATTAATGTCTTCCTGCTGCAGGATATCATTTGGGAGCTGATATTGTCCCTATACACGAGTACTTTTAACTTTTCCTTAAACAGCAGGGTACTGCAAGAATAGATGTGACTTCCTGACTGCCTGTCCTTGTTTCCTTCTCAAAATGAGCAGCATTTGTTAATTTTTTTTTAATCCGCACGTTTTTAATCCGTGTTGCAAGTAGACCATATATATCTAAAGCTAAATTAATCCTTACAAGAACTTTTTATTTTGCTCGTGCATATGGCCTCTTGAAACCATGAGGTCTCTCTTTGCAGAGTCATTTCCAAACCATTAACTTTTGAGCCTCATTGGACATTGCTGATCATCTCTGTGACACTCGTTTTGGCAACATCCTTTGGTGTGGTTTTACCAGAAGTGGCTACTCGCCGATTTAATGACGATTATTGTACCATGTAATTCCCTCGCAATTATGATCCGACCCTTTCTTTCATAAAAGTGATAGCACCGGTTATCCACTCACCGATTATACCCAGTATAATCATCTTTCCCGTGTACTGTCTCACTGCTCGTGCATTGAAAGCCAATACGATGAAGCATGACAACAACAGAGCAATGCAACTGAGGAACAAGCAGAATGCTAAAATTGTGAGAATGTTCATAATTGTCGTTACGGTCTTTCTTCTTCTCACTATGCCGCATGCCATCTGCATCATTTACGAAAGCTACTTGACTCATTACGATAATTCAAATCCTAATGCCATTAATTTACGACCTGTTGGCTTTGTTTTGTCTATTTTATATGCTGCAAACTGCTGCGTGAATCCTCTGATCTACGCCAAATTGCATAGAGAAGTTAACGAATACCTGAGGAGGATTATTCAATGGATCAGAGAAGTTTCTTGCCAGTGTGGTGGTAGAAAGGGTAACAGTAATTCTACCTTATCGGTGATATATCCTGCTGTTAACCATAAAGAGAGGCAAACTAAACTTTAAATCAGCAATGGTATCATAGATAAGTTATTGGTGAAAATTCAAAGATATCGATGTGTTCCAGAATGTTCGCTGTGCAACGCCTAGGTACCTGTTTGGTACCTTTAATCAGCTTATTATATGACTCACACTTATCAATATATTTTTCATTACTGCACACTGCGACCACTGAGTGCTACAAGAAGGATTCGCTTTATCTATATCGAAGTATTACAAATGTTCTACGTACTTGCTCAGAACGGCCGCTAATGTCAATCGATATAATAGTATATGCAAAGCAGTTATAATTATTACTATTATTATACTTATTACGTATTTCGTAGAAGAGACAAAACTTGGTAAAACCCCAATTTACTAGTTTATTAGGTTATGGCTTTGCCAACTTAGTGTAAGAGTTGTTATTGTTATTATTTTATTTGAGGTTGATGTATCGTTTTGCTAATACGCAGGGGGAAAATGGCCTGGAGGCATTATAACCTCCAATGTCGATCGATTCTGCTCGAGCATGGAGCTCTCAGTATGCTCCTTGCTCGTCAAACCTAAACCTCAATCGCCTAACATGATGGCTAGGTGTTTGCCACTGGGGTGTTTCTCTCCTGCAGCAATCATTAGAATACTTTATACTTAAAGGTAAGTGCCATACATAGTGGGAACTCGCTGACTACTAGTCCTTTCCCGCTATGGATGGCACGTAGTAAATTAACTGATTGTCGTTAGTAATTGTGTTTTTAAATGAATAGAGAAAAAAAAATGTATCTTTTTTCTGTAGGATTTGCTTGTTACTATTTAGTGTCTTTTGTATTGCTCAAAATTACGTTGCAGACTTGTCAATTATGCACAGTCTTAATATAGTGAGATTCTTAAATTGTATTCTTATCATGAAGTTTCAAACATTATTAGCATTATCGCCCCATTGATATAGTCGTTGAATATCGAGGTTTGCTCTGATCAATGAATTTACGCATGCGCTCTGATCAATGAATTTACTCATGCGCTCTGATTTATGAATTTGCAGTATGACTTCTGCTTGTTTGTATTCTATTTATTTGCCTACACAGCGTATGATCTATTTTGCTTGGACTATAAAATGTCTATTTACTGAATATTTAGAGTAGCCATTACCTTAGTACCTTCTTTGCAAGCCTCGTATGAACATTTGAAGCTCTTTGTCTCTCAAATCGTCTTCTGCTTGCAATATGATATTTGCATTACTTTCATCTCTCAGCTACGTAAGGGGCTTGTGTCATTTTTATGAAGGTAGCTCTTTTCCACATTAGGTATTGATTAATCACGTCAGATGCAGCCTATGATATGTATATGCCGAATCCATCGATTTGAGATAATTTAATTTGAGATTGGCTCGATGTGCACTGCATACAATAAATGCACCCACCTAATTGTATTTTACTATGATTTGGTCTTATTCCTGGTATTGCTATAGAATATGCACAACTTAAATTCTAACAAGTAGCAAATCCAAGTATGGATGTAATATAATAGACATTTTCTGCATGGCATCTAAGAATTACAAATAGAAATTCTGTCCCAAGGTTGATACCCTGCGTTCTGTGATTAATTTCAAGAAGCTTACTAAGTAAAAACCATGTTATTAGGTCTTCAATCTACTATATATTTATATTTCTTCGAAACACTAGCTAGGATTTTGCGTAGAGACCATTCAAGCAAGAGGTGTTATAGATCATAGACTTTCAAGTATCCATGGTTTCAGTCTTAAGGCCCGTTCACTCTCCTCCAGTTTTTTAGCAAAAATGGATATGTTTAGCTCTGTTTTGGCTTTGCGTTCATAACACTCCACCCCAAAGCCGGAGCAAAATGAAAACGGTGTTAGAAACGGAGCTAAATGAAATGGAGCTAAACATATAAAAACGTATCAGTGGCATATGAGTACCAAAAGTGGAGGAATTTCGAAGTGAATCAAAGTGACAAGGGAGTAATATGAACTTTGCCGTAACTTGTAAAATGCTGTGAAGTACGGAGTATAATTCAACTGTTAACTATGGGTTATTCCTTTACATCGATCAGTGTGAATGGTATGTAAATATTGAACACAATTATGCACTAGAAAACATTCAATAATTGAAAATTACATTTAAGATTAGAGATTTTGTGGAGAAGATTTAGAGCAGTGATCCGTGTAAAGTTCTTTTAGGTCCTCAGGAGAAATGCATCATATTAGAATCCACACTGACCGTGTTGCATTTGTACGCTGTTCAGCTTTGAAGCAATCTGAGATTGTGATTCGTTTATAACAAAGCTGCTATGTTAGCTAGCAGCTTAAACCCGTAATACACACTGTATTGGATTACTTTTCCATCCGTTACGAACACTGCTTCACTTTGTTACATTTAAACTGCACCGGTGCAGATTTCTTTCCATCTAGGTACAACAGCGCTCTACTTTCTTATCAGTTATAATATTTTTTCGGTTAGCTGAACGAGTATTGTGTAGGATCACGTGCATGTGTGTATGCGGAAATCTGCCCGGATACAACTTTCGTCAGAGATCAGAACATGACTTGATACAATGTAAATTGGACCTTATCCGCAACACCAGTTGATTGTTTGTGTAATTCTGGACCGATTTAGTATTACGATATACATTGTTATTTCCATACCCGATTGTCCGTTTGCAGTTATATCTATGTACTGCAATCGCGATTCCTTAATTACGATATATAACAGAGTTTCTTATATCATTCAGGAAACAAGAAATGTAGGGTTTCCTACACTGAGAAGTTTTGCAGGCATTTAATAGCAAGTCATGTTAAAACAGTAGATGCATTTCAATGTAGTAGAGGATTAAGATATAAATTTCGTTGTGTTGTAACAAATGTCATGGTTCTTGCGCTTAACTATGCAAAATATAAGTTTTCTCGCATAAACTGTCAGTGCTTAGAATCGTATAACTCTTTTCTCCTTTTCTTTGGCCTTGAACCCATCTAGGGTTATACTGCTTGACTTCGGTTTCTACCTCATCAGCTATTATGTAATTTTCTGTGGTAACTAAGATATTATGTAAGCACAATTTGCATTCACAAAGAATAGGGTAGTTTGAGACCCGAAGTAAAGGATGAATTCCATATTAAATAAGCTCTGCCTTGAGCCTCCACTTTTTAATCATTACTGCTCGTATATTACCAGGAAGTAGATTTTAGCGGCTTTTTATATGGCCACTGCCAATTTTAAGTAACAATCTTATCCTGTCTCTCTCCCGTTGTAAGAAACCGCATATAGCGCAAGTACAGTCAATCATATGGCAAAATTACAGCTGTTTTAATGAAATTTGAATATTTGCTCAGGTCTCCAGCTGTTAGAAAGGTTTTACAAATGTTTGATATTTTATTACATTCGAACTTTTTACCAATAGCTGTTATTGGAGATTGAAAGCAGCCGCTAATTGACCTTCAGATTGCATCATATAGCATATTGATACGACATTACATCAATCAGCACGTGAAAGACATCAATTCTTCATCTCAGTTCACTGAGTCATCTCAACGTCATTGACTCACGAATCATTTTGTTCATTCATTGAAAACACACTACATAAGACAACAACAGTCTTATTTATTAAGTGCCATCCATAGCGACAAAGGACTTGTTTTCAGTGAGCCACCACTATGTACGACACTTAAAACTCAATGTATACTATTCTAATGATAGTTGTAAGAGAGAGACAGCCCAGGAATAATCAATGTGTCACCCATATGAAACTTACATGCTCACACTCGCTGTTATCCTGAGTTGTCGGTATTGTGAGGTATTGTTGCCAGTTAACTTCCTTGCCAGCATATTGTACTTTTCCGTAAAAAAGTATGGACTACTTTATATTACTATAGTTGATATGAACTCACTATGTACAGTATATAAGCTGCTACACCTACCAACTGTAGAGAATTTTATAGCAATGATGATAAACATAAAGTTTACCACAAGTTTAGCTTTGAGATGCTGTGATTTGAGATTGCTCTAAAGTTTATTGCATTCCATGAAATTGACCGTCTATCAATACTCTTCTGTTATTGTTTATTGGTGTATAAAACTATGATTCATATTATATTTTATTAGCACTTCTGGCTGGAACTAGTACTGAACCATCACAACTCAGGTTCTAGCCACAAATACTACTTTAGCTATAATAAAGAGCATATAAATATGCAAATTTCTGCGTAACGCTAAAGAGTTATAGTTAAAACACTGATCCTAATTTGACTCGCTTTCTTCTTCTGTGATCGATTGCACAACAGCTGTTAGAAATATAATTGCTGCATAAAGGCTATTCTACGCATAAGCTCCCAACTCCCAACTGGTTCAATTCTTGCACTAGTATACAGAATGGTTGATGGATGTGAAGTGCCTTTGCAATAGAGTTTCAAGTATTTGTAGCTACTGTTTCTACTTGTAAGCTGTTCTAAAGTATAAGGCAAAACTTGATATTTTTGTACTATTAAAAATTGTTTTATCGACTTTACTAAATTTGAATAAAGAAAATTTTCGGACAAATTTTTCTTTGAGCGATTGTCACACCGAGTATTTTTGCACTTTGTACTTGTTGGTGTAAGGAGCCTCTCAGCACCAACTGGGCCTGTGTATTCACACATGTTTATCAAATTCCGGTTCCTGTCGCTTTAAGTCCCCATAATAGCAACATTTGATTCTAACAATTTTACTTAACGCGGGAAGGAATGCATTAGTTCCAATGTGGCGTAAGTCACATCACATGTTCCAAGACTTTTTGGCAGATATTATATCAAAAACACCATCTGAAGCTTGGAAAAAGCACTTTTCTCGCAGGTGGTATTTGCCTCGCGATGTGTTTTCCTCTCTTTGTTTTTCTATGTCTGTATCCCGTCATAAGCAAGTTAAACCACTCAACATGCTACTGTGTAAATGGAACAGTTTCTCTTTAATAGCACTGCGGCGTTTCGTCCATCTTCAGTTCGCTAGTTCGGGCACAATATATTGCTACATGCTTTTTTTGTAAGTAACCACTTTATAAGGAACCTACATGTAGAAGGCCGAAATATTTAAAGAACTATACTACTAAAGGAAAAATCCCTAAGGAACTTTTCATTTTCAAATTCCGAGTGCTGTACTCAGATGCAAATGAAGATTACATTACATTGGATGATATCAATGGAATAGACATGACAATTGTGCTTTTGAGCTTGAGTTCTACCCATAATTGAAGGTAAAATTCGGAATTTCAATGCTTTTCTAGTGTGTTTGCCATTTTTTGGCACTCTGTGTGCAGTGAAAATTAAGGAACTATTAAGGAACTTTTAGTACTAGAATTTGGTAAAAAGAGGTCCATAAATAAGGAACTTTTAGAACTAGGCCTTTAACTAGGTTCCTTACAAAAAAGCGTGTATTTAATTTCAATTTAGGGCTAGCTATTGCATTTCAGTCAGCTTGAGCTTGAATTTTTAATTGTATTACTCGTATTTTAGCCACTGAATCACTTGCTTTATGTCACTCCATAAACAGTTATGATACACCGCATTTCCCCTTATTAGGCATCGTCATCGTATTCATGAATGACCGTAGGAAACAATACTTTTCAAGAAGTTACAATTAGGAGTACTATTGATTCTTCATAATTCCTCGTCTCAATGCCGTCATTCAGAACTCCTCAATGCTTACCGTAACCTAGATACATTTCCTGACTTTAGTTACTTGGCTGGTAATCACATGACCAACTGATATGCTTCACTGTGTGCTAACCAAGGTGCTTGATTATACAATTTGGACAGTTGTTTCAAATTTAGTCGCTATCTTCAAAGCAAGAATCTGTAAAAGCTTGGTAGCACATCTGTACGACGGAGCAATATAGCAACAGAGTTGTTGAGAAACAAGGAGTCAGCATCCAGCTCCGAGCGGTTTATGAGTGCATTATTACAACCAATGAGACCTGTCTCCTATTCATTAATCCATTGGTCATGAATGTAAGCAACGTGACGGTCGAATATCCAACACTGAGAAATGTTTCTTACGAATTTAACCCTACTCCTGAAGGTCCAGTTATGTATATCACTTATATAGTGTATGGGATAGTCTTTTTCTTTGGGATAATTGGGAACATCATCGTACTCTACGTGGTTGGCTATCGTAAGAAGAAACGAAATTCAGGAGATTTATACGTCGTTGCACTAGCATGTACTGACTTTCTATCTTCAGTGATTGAATGCGTCATCATGTTAAACCATATGATAACACACTTCTCTGGTTGGTTGTATGGTGAAGTTTTGTGCTATATTTTGCCTGGTACTTCACAAGCTACAACTTGCGCATCTGGTTGGGTTCTGGTGTTGATTTCGCTGAACAGATATCGGTAAAAAAAATTCAGTTTTTCATCTTTTTGCGGTAACACAAGTTTTCTTCATCATCATACGGCAAATAACTATATTAGAAAGCATTTAAGCATTATAAAAGTTTTTCAGTTAAGTAATTTGGTAAGAATGCAAGTAGGTCAAGTAATTGCGTAATGGAAATTTACTGCCCTAGGGCTCTCTGTTGTTTGTTTCATTAGCTCCAGTAGAACATAACTTAAAAATCTAATTTTGGATTTCAAGCTTGGGTGATTAAAATGACTCCGGCTCATTTCCCTGTATTCCCTATCAATAGCTACTTCTGCATTTCTAGGCGTTTTGAGGTAATAGGATATGAGGTAGAAAATGAAGTCGCTGTATCTCTCTCCACAGTATCATTTCCAAACCATTGGCTCATGAACCTCATTGGTCAATGCTGTATCTCAAGGTAGCACTCGTTTGGGTAACATCAATTGCTGTGGTTTTACCAGAAATGGTTAATTACAAATTAACTGATTATGGCTGCTTCCTTCCAATCTACCATACTGAAGATCGGATTGCCTCTTTTATTAAAGCAATAGCATGGATTGTCTATTCACCGTTCGTTCCTAGTGTTATCATGGTCATTGTTTATTTCCTCACTTCTCGTGCATTGAGAGCCAATACAGTGAAACATGATAATAACCGGGCTATGCAGTTGACGGACAAGCAGAATGCCAAAATTGTGAGAATGTTCATAATTATTGTTGCAGTCTTTCTTCTTCTCACAATGCCGTATTCCATCTGCTACATGTATGGAAGCTATTTGGTGTTGTTCGACGAATCGAGTCCCAACTACAAACTAATCAGTCCTATTATATACATCCTACTTATTCCAGCTTCTGCCAACTGCAGCGTGAATCCTGTCATATATGCCAAAATGCACAGAGAAGTAAATGGATACCTGAGAACAATTCTTCAAAAGATAAAAAGAGTCTTTTTTCAAAATGGTAACGCGATGAGGGACATTGTCTCTGCCCCATCAACACTTTTCTCTGTTAACAGCCATAATACTAGCCAGTCTAAAATGTAGATTTGAATACATTTGAAGCATGTTACAAGATATTTCGACATGTCACAGAGTATTTTTCTGGCACCTTGTTATCCAATTTCTGGAGGAGGGAGTTTTATTTGCAGGAACTCAAAGAGCAATATAATTCTGATATTTCAAACAGAGGTACATGTAGGTACAACCTGCAGCTATTTCCAAAATTCGAAAAAATCCTGAAGCAGCTAGTATATGTCTTTTTAATATCAAAAACTGCAAGAAATACTATTTTTACTAGCTAGGAGTATAAAAACGTCTTCAAATTTATTGTAGGAATTATCTACCATATTAATGGAAATGATGAAATTGTCTATATGTCTTAAGTTTCGCAGATGGTATGCTAAGCTGTGTAGTTTGAATTTGAAAAACCCTTTGAACCTGTTCTCCATGTGTTAGAATATACATAAAGTGAAAGTACCTGTATCGAAACTATTAGATTTAAGTATTCTCAACGACTTCTCTGCTGGGACGAAATGTTTATACCAAGTTATGTATAATCGATGTTGTAGATGGAAATCGCAGCTTTTTGATGAATAATAGGACGAGAGTGACGACAAAAAGAGACCACATTTTTTATTATTTGACGACTATTCCATGATATATTTTACTTAAAATGACTATTCCATGACTAATCCAGTGTAACTATAAACGTTTCGACTCGTGCTCGAGTCATCTTCAGTATGAGGATACTATGATAAGACTGAAACATATATAGTGGGGGTGGATCGAAAACCACGTAGTAGGAATGGACGAATAGGAAAGATGCAGAAGAAAAGGACGGAAGAGGAAGAAGAAGAGACGAGAAGCAAAGTTATGTATAGTACACTCTCCCCTTTCCATCTTCTCCTACTCTCGTCTTCCCTTTCAACATAAAATGCTCTTTTCACACTACTCAGCATGCTTTTTAACGATCCCTATTAGAATGTACTGTTTTTTCTTATTTGAAAACAAGCATAACGATAGAGCATTATTAGTAAAGCTCAATAAATAAGGGAATGGGGGATATTTTCTATCCTATCTGCTTATCATTCATTGAAACAGGAAGATACCCAACAAACTTATCGGAGTTTCCCAGTTTGCAACCTAGAACGAACTTAGCTCAGCTATACATGCCAATCATTCATTCAAGCAATTACAAATATGCAATGAATGGTACTTTTAACGGGACAGTAATTTTTAACTCTGGGTACCGGGGAGGGTATGAAGACCTTTCCAAGGGCAGTTGGGGGGCATGACACTTTGTAGAGAATTTTTGAATGGTATGAAATCCTTTGAGAAAAAATGAAGAAAATCAGTTCAACGATAGCAATTCTTCTCTGATATAAGTTCTTTTGATATACTGTGTTATTACAGTGCCCTTATTAGTCACAAATGTTTGTTCAAATGAAGTTTCAAGCATGAATCAACTTTTTCATGAAAATTTTTCTATGCCTTGTGCAAAGAACTCTGGCAATGAATGATATTTCCTTCTGTACAAGGTTTTTTCTCGCAATATTTCCCAGCAAGTAATTTTGCAGAAAAACATTTTTTCCGTGATCTTTTCAAGCCTTAAAGATCTTGAAGATGAAAGTGGCAATTGATACTTAAAAAATAGCAATGAAGAAATCTGTCCTGAAATCCTTACCGGGTAGATAGCAACTGGGGTGTGACGCTTGTTTCTTATTTCTCAATGGGGTAGGAACCTGTTTGGACAAAAATTGAAAGGCATAAAACTTTTGACCATTTCGTAAATTATAACACGCCCCGGTACCCAGAGTTATAACAGACTGACTGACTCCTAATATCTTTATGTAGTACCAGTGTCAAATTGTTGCGCTTGAAAAATTGGGCGGCAGTCTTGTGATTTAAGATCGTCAAGATATGTTGCATGCTCTTCAACATAATCATTTATTTGTCAACTCAGGAGTCATTCAATAACACCACCTTCATAGTATGATTTGGCAACAAACTTGATCGATTACCCCTAAATACCACTATGCCAATAAAATCCACAGACTGACGAAACTCGCTCAAATTCAGTTGCTCCTACAGTGGGATTTAAGGTCTCTTAGGTATCGTAAAGAGTTACAGATTGACCGCAAAGGGTTTCAGGGAGGTTACTATAACTTGTTCGACTCGTTATTGAATTAGACTGCATCACTATTTATATTTTTATGTTCTGTGGATGTATATTTATCGTAACATATATTTATCCTACCAAGCGACCCTGATTCGAAAAGTTATGATGTGGCGGACCGCCATTTAAAATAATTTGAAAAATTGTGAAACCACTGCCTATCTAATCCACAGCTGCATAGTAAAAACTGAGAAGCCGATTTATGATATGACTGGTTGCTAGAATGCTTATAAAACATAAAAGGAGACCGCAGTGCATATTAATTAATTGTTATAGCAAGTGAGTTGAAATACCGAACTTGTTGAATTGCTTCTAGGTAACTGAATAAACACTGAACTCAGCTGAAGCTGTTCTCATTCAGACGAGCAGCAATTTTGCTTGAGATTGTTTCTTGACCCCAAACCTTTTGCAGGGATCAGAGACTTTGCACATACTCTCCCTGCACAAGTCTCAGATGTATTCAACTGTAAGCGAGGCACTTGCTAATAAAGTTGAGCTTTTTAATGTAATTTCACCCAAATCTAGGATTCTTAATTGCTAGAACACCATTCTATGGGATTATATATTGGTTATGCCAATTTATGTATGTTTATATGCGCATACAAATATATGCATATAACGAAATATATATTTATAAAGAAATATATATATATTTATATATTACCCTCAAACAGCTGAGATAATCAAGAAATTTTTAGAGTAATAAATAGATACTCAAGAAAAACACACGCACATATGCATATATATATATATATATATATATATATATATATATATATATATATATATATATATATATATATATATATATATATATATATATATATATCAGTTCTAATTTTACAATGATCATCTTATATATATTTAGATATATATATAAAGTCTGATATGATTTGACAAACGAAAAATAGCAAAGAAACAGCCTCAAAGTCAAATATATGTCCAGTGTACTTCTGTCACTAAAGTTTCATTCTATTCGTGGATTAATTTGCATCTGTTCCATCATATCATATTTCCGCAAATCATATTCGATATACTGCATCAGTTAATCGCGGATTTTGCCTCGTCACCAGAAAGTCCCAGCTTTCTTAGTTTCCTCCTTACATTTTCATGAACTGTTTCTAATGATCCAAAAACGCAATACTTTTATCCTTGTTTTTATCCCATTCTGCTCTAACATCTCTTTAAGTTGTTTATATTTTGAACATTTGCTTCTGTATGATTCTGGCATGTATAAGTCAGAGCAAACAGTCACTTCAAAGATCTTACACACTTTGTTATGTGATTTGATCTTTATTATATCAGGCTTCCTATTATTCATTTGCTGTAATTCTGTTCTTAAATCGGGAAATAGAACCTGAATCGGGTCTAGGAGAGTAAAGCTATCTGTAGTCAGATTGATCCTAATAAACGAGGTCGTTGTTGTTGAAGTACATAGATTTAACTTACTTTGAATGACTTATGTACTACAATATTGTAGTCTATGCCAACAAAGCACTTTGAAATTATATACTCTATTGCTATTGGAATTCCTGTGTCTGAAAGTTGGCAATAATCGTAGTTAATTGGCTTCTCTTAGATGTCATCTGTACACGCGTTTTTCGTACACAATCAGATTTCTTGCTACTATTTCACAAGTGTTTAGCAAAGTTGACAACATTGCGAGAAAGTGCCCCGAAAATTGTCAAACAATTTGTTTTTCAATATAAGATGTAAGGTAGATTGTTTATTTTCTCAATTTTTACCAATTTTAGTTTTAGGTTCTCAATTGCAAAGATATTTTCTGTTTATAATATTAATTCGCCCATCAAATTATTCAGCAAATGTTCGAAATTTTCGTACTTTTGGGTTGATTGTTTGTTTTGAAATACGTGTGTACGCTACATAGTATTATAGTGTAATGATAAAATGCTCAGTTGTGTTCTCTATCTACTAGTTTTTGTGAGAAATGCGCATTTACTCAGTGGATTTGTTTGTCTTTGAGGAAGATCCAGACCATGCTAATGATGGAGCAGATGTTTCTCTATTTGTCAAACGAAACCGCAACCAAGTAGTATGCATTATCCTTTGGAGGACGGTCTTTATGTATCCGTTTACTTCCTTGTGCATCTTGGCGTAGATAACAGGGTTTACACAGCCGTTGGCAGACGCAGGAATAAACAGAATGTAGTTAAGAGTGTTGACGAGGCTGTTGCTTGGATTCGAAGCATCATACAGATCCAAGTAACATGCATAGAAATAGAAGATGGCATACGGCATGGTGAGTACAAAGTACACAATAACAATTATGACAAACATCCTCACTGTTTTAGCATTCTGCTTGTTTCTCTGTTGCATTGCCCTGTTATTGTCATGTACCATTGTATTGGCTCTCAGTGCGCGAGCTGTGAGGCAATAGGAGACGATAATGACGAAGTTAGGGATGACAGTTGAGTACACCACCCACATAGTTACTGAAATAAAAACGTCTTCGTCACCTATGAGCTCATTGTTAGAATGCCAGCAAACACCATTTACTAATTCAAGCTGGAGATGAAATGGCAAGATGACGCTTATGGATGAGAGCCATACAAATGCTACAGTGCAATACAGTACCAATCTCCGAGGCTTTTGGGCAAGGGGCGATGAGATGATGCTAGAAAGAGAGACAGTCTGACGTCAAATCAAGAGGTACTGCTCTATCATATAATACGAATTTATGTCTTCAAAATCGTTATCAGTTATTAGGAGTTAATAGGATAGGTGTTGCCGGTGTAGGTCAGATACAGTATTTAACGCAGACTCCATATATACTCACCTGGAAATCAATGTGTAATAAAACAGTCTTTCTCCCAAATACTCTAAATACGAATATTTGATAACCAAGTGCAATTTGATTGTCTGCAAGTTTGTTTGTAATCATGAACGCTACAATGGTATGTAATGGTTTTTGGACTTCATACTATGGTACAACGTCTAGTTGCAATCAAAGCTAAAGACAAGTGTTTCGACGTCTTACGCTTGAAAATGTTACAAATCCCAACTACAGAGAAATATAGGAGTCTCCACTACTCCAGGGGATACAACGAAAGCTTAGCACTTGTGATGCATGCATCATGATCAGAATAATACATTCAGCCTCTTCGTCTTAAGCTGATTCAATGTAAGAGTTTATGAAAGCCCTATATTAAGGGGAAACATATAGTCACGGATAATATAGCCCCTGAACTTAGACGACAATTATGATGCAATGAAATTAACATTTGCTCTCATAGCACTGCAAATAATTCATTTATAAGAGGTAACATCTGCTGCCGTAGTAATAAGTTATTTAGAAATGATAGCTTTTGATACCGGTATCTATCCACTGAAATCAATACGAGCGACCATCCAGAAGCACACATTGTCAGAGGTGAAATAGTAGGCAGTACGTAGCACATTGCTTTACCATAGAACCAGTTTGAGTAATCTGATACCAAGTCATTTAGAAACACCATTGGTACAATCAGTGATGCCAAGAAATCGGCACATGCTAATGACAGGATGTATACATCTCCTGAGTTGCGCTTCTTCTTTCTATAGCCAAGCACGTAAAAGACAATTATATTGCCGAATACCCCAAAGAACAGTACAAGCCCATAGAATACATAGCAAAATTGTTTTGCTGCCCCGTGAACAGGAGTGAACTCGAATGGGTTATTTCCTGCAGTCCCTGATTTAATTGGAAGTAGTGTTGAATTCAGGCAATTGATCCTGCTCAAGTTCACTGATGATGAGTTGCAGAATAACAGTGACTTACAGCCATAACACTCCTTCTCCATAATTATATTAATGCCACACATTTACTGCTGAACACTACTATAACTCATGAATATCCCACCTGCTTTCAAGCTGCCACACAACTGGTGAGTTGAAGTAAGTTATTGAAGCTCTCTTCAGCCAGCTGCAATGTTTAATATAACCAATTGTATTTGCAAGCACATATCCTATTCAATTTAGTGAGTAGCAATTGTTAGTTCAGCTCTCTATTCTTCTATGTTTATTCCTGCTATGCTTCCAAAACCCGACAGCAAAGGTTCTTTGGATCAATGCTTTACAGGTGTAAAAAGGTGCTGCTTTATGTTGAAAGTTAAACAGAACACATGTTCTATTGCAGCCTAAGAAGCTAGGCATAAATAATGGATCGGGTACGGTATGCAGTCCAAGATATGACACGAATGTTCTGTGGTGACTGTCTTTGTGGCTGCAAAAGAAACATTAAAGATATTGATCAAAAGGATGCCGATAAAGATAGATAAACATAGCTGAAGTATCTTCTTCAGTTCCTTTCGACTCTTGCCATTTTCAAGGAAAGCCACCGTGAATTGTCCTCCTCCATCGTACCCTATCCTCCGCATCCAATTCTACCAGATACATATATGCATCATTCTCCTTCGCCTTGTCTATAAACCTCTTTCTTTTCGTCAAATTTGTTTGGATCACAATGACTGGACAAAATTGATCGAAATTTAATGAATTGCTTTTCATCAAATACAAAGACTCTAACCTTATCTTTAGAACGAAAATCGATTACACGTTTTTCTTTTTATAAGAAAACACTTTGTCCTGAGGCTCAATTTTCTTAACTTTTCACGAATATGAGGCTGAGATTTTCTCAAGATTTCCGTAACTTTTGCAGGAATAAACTGGCTGAAACGGGCTACTCTTTATTTGTTGAGCAACTAACAATAAAAATAAATACACAGTGTTCCCCAAAAGATTGGAAAAACGAAAAAATTTTGAAGATTCCGAAGATGGGTGATTTGTGTGATTGTAAGAACTAGTAGAATTCTTCTTGGGAGGATGAGATTGGCAGTTGACCATATGCTCAGTAAAGAACAGGCTAGATTTAGACCAGGGAGGTCTTGCATGGATCAGATCTTTGTATTACGAAATATTCTTTACTAAGTCATGAATGGGAATATCCCTTGATTCGTAACTTTACTGATTTCCTGAAAACGTTTGTAAGTGTCTACCTTGTAGCTCTATGGAGGATCTTAGCACCCCCATCAAGATTTTCGATATAATAGAAAAATTATATGAGGACTCAACTTGCACTGTGCTTGTAAATGGTGAATGAACAGAACCTTTCTGTGTCCATCAGGGACGCATACTTTCATCAATCCTGTTCTGAAATGCTATAGATTTTGTCATGAAACCAGGAATTAAAACTAAAACAGGTATCAAATGGAAGGAAAACAGATATCTAGGTGACTTTAATTATGCAGATGACATATGTTTGATACACAGTTCAGTTTCTGAGATGCAGGATAAGACAGAAGCAGTGAGCAAACAAGCAAGCATACTTGGTCTTATCATTAACAACCATAAAACAGAAGTGATGAGACCCTTGAATGATACATGAACCATAACGTTAGAAGGAACAAACCTGATAGAGATAAAAACAATTCAACTATTTGGAGAGCGCAATTACAATTAACAGAGGCTGCCTGATAGATATAAGATGCAGACTTTTACAGGGTTCAGCACCAATGACAAGGTCGACTTCAACTTGGACACCCAAGACCCATAATCATACTCAGTAGTAAAACGTCTGTTGGTACTACAGAACTTCACTATAGCACGAAAAAGCGGGAACATTGCTAACTAAAGCAATGTTCCCGCTTTTTCAGTAGTACAACTGTACCACTCCAATGTTTTCTAAGTTCAAACCAAGAGAGCAGAATCCTCCAGATTAATTGCACACATAGATAGTCAGATCCATTCGTGCGGTCGACACTACCTCCAGACAATACAGACACCATGCACCAAGGCTCAATGGAGTCCACACTTGATTACACATTGAAACGTGATGAAAATGAGCGATTTTTGGCCAAACCGTAAGGCTATAGCCTTGGTATTTTAATGACAAATGACCAACATTGAAATTCATTGATTTTGATTACACATTGAAAAGTGATGAAAATGAGCGATTTTTGGCCAAAAAGTATGGCTATAGCCTTGGTATTTTGCTGAAAAATGACCAACATTGAAATTCATTGATTTTGATTACACATTGAAAAGTGATGACATTGAGCGATTTTTGGCCAAAAAAGTAAGGCTATAGCCTTGGTACTTTGCTGAAAAATGACTAATATTGAAATTCATTGATTTTGATTACACATTGAAACGTGATGAAAATGAGCGATTTTTGCCAAAAAAAGTAAGGCTATAGCCTTGGTATTTTGCTGAAAAATGACTAATATTGAAATTCATTGATTTTGATTACACATTGAAAAGTGATGAAAATGAGCGATTTTTGGCCAACAAGTAATTCTATAGCCTTGGTATTTTGCTGAAAAATGACCAACATTGAAATTCCTTGATTTTGATTACACATTGAAAAGTGATGAAATTGAGCGATTTTTGGCCAAAAAGGTAAGGCTATAGCCTTGGTACTATAATGACAAATGACTAATATTGAAATTCATTGCTTTTGATTACACATTGAAAAGTGATGAAAATGAGCGATTTTTGGCCAAAAAGTAAGGCTATAGCCTTGGTATTTTGCTGAAAAATGACTAATATTGAAATTCATTGATTTTGATTACAAATTGAAAAGTGATGAAAATGAGCGATTTTTGGCCAACAGGTAAGGCTATAGCCTTGGTATTTTGCTGAAAAATGACCACCATTTTAAAATTCATTGATTTTGATTACACATTGCAAAGTGATGAAAATGAGCGATTTTTGGCCAAAAAGTAAGGCTATAGCCTTGGTATTTTGCTGAGAAATGACCAACATTGAAATTCATTGATTTTGATTACACATTGAAAAGTGATGAAGTTGAGCAATATTTGGCCAAGAAGTAAGGATATAGCCTTGGTAATTTGCTGACAAATGACCAACATTTTAAAATTCATTGAGTTTGATTACACATTGAAAAGTGATGAAAATGAGCGATGTTTGGCCAAAAAGTTAGGATATAGCCTTGGTAATATGCTGAGAAATGACCAACATTGACATTCATTGATTTTGATTACACATTGAAAAGTGATGAAATTGAGCGATTTTTGGCCAAAAAGTAAGGCTATAGCCTTGGTATTTTGCTGACAAATGACCAACATTGAAATTCATTGATTTTGATTACACATTGAAAAGTGATGAAATTGAGCGATTTTTGGCCAAAAAAGTAAGGCTATAGCCTTGGTACTATGCTGAAAAATGACTAATATTGAAATTCATTGATTTTGATTACACATTGAAAAGTGATGAAAATGAGCGATTTTTGGCCAAACAGTAAGGCTATAGCCTTGGTATTTTGCTGAGTAATGACCAACATTGACATTCATTGATTTTGATTACACATTGAAAAGTGATGAAATTTAGCGATTTTTGGCCAAAAAGTAAGGCTATAGCCTTGGTATTTTCCTGAGAAATGAACAACATTGAAATTAATTGATTTTGATTATAAATTGAACAGCGATGAACTTGAGGGATTTTTGGCCAAAAAGTAAGGCTATAGCCTTGGTATTTTGCTGAAAAATGACCAACATTGAAATTCATTGATTTTGATTACACATTGAAAAGTGATGAAATTGAGCGATATTTGGCCAAAACGTAAGGATATAGCCTTGCTAATTTGCTGAAAAATGACCAACATTTTACAATTCATTAATTTTGATCACACATTGAAAAGTGATGAAATTGAGCGATTTTTGGCCAAAAAGTAAGGCTATAGCCTTGGTATTTTGCTGACAAATGACCAACATTGACATTCATTGATTGTGATTACACATTGAAAAGTGATGAAAATGAGCGATTTTTGGCCAAGAAGTAAGGCTATAGCCTTGGTATTTTCCTGAGAAATGAACAACATTGAAAGTAATTGATTTTGATTATAAATTGAACAGTGATGAACTTGAGGGATTTTTGGCCAAAAAGTAAGGCTATAGCCTTGGTATTTTGCTGAAAAATGACCAACATTGAAATTCATTGATTTTGATTACACATTGAAAAGTGATGAAAATGAGCGATTTTTGGCCAAGAAGTAAGGCTATAGCCTTGGTATTTTCCTGAGAAATGAACAACATTGAAAGTAATTGATTTTGATTATAAATTGAACAGTGATGAACTTGAGGGATTTTTGGCCAAAAAGTAAGGCTATAGCCTTGGTATTTTGCTGAAAAATGACCAACATTGAAATTCATTGATTTTGATTACACATTGAAAAGTGATGAAATTGAGCGATTTTTGGCCAAAAAGTAAGGCTATAGCCTTGGTATTTTGCTGACAAATGACCAACATTGACATTCATTGATTGTGATTACACATTGAAAAGTGATGAAAATGAGCGATTTTTGGCCAAAAAAGTAAGGCTATAGCCTTGGTACTATGCTGAAAAATGACTAATATTGAAATTCATTGATTTTGATTACACATTGAAAAGTGATGAAAATGAGCGGTGTTTGGCCAAACAGTAAGGCTATAGCCTTGGTATTTTGCTGAGAAATGACCAACATTGACATTCATTGATTTTGATTACACATTGAAAAGTGATGAAATTTAGCGATTTTTGGCCAAACAGTAAGGCTATAGCCTTGGTAATTTGCTGACAAATGACCAACATTTTAAAATTCATTGATGTTGATTTCAAATTGAAAAGTAATGAAATTGAGCGATTTTTGGCCAAGAAGTAAGGCTATAGCCTTGGTATTTTGCTGACAAATGACCAACATTGAAATTCATTGATTTTGATTACACATTGAACAGTGATGACAATGAGCAATATTTGGCCAAAAAGTAAGGCTATAGCCTTGGTATTTTGCTGAAAAATGAACAACATTGAAATTCATTGATTTTGATTACACATTGAAAAGTGATGAAAATGAGCGATTTTTGGTCAAAAAGTAAGGCTATAGCCTTGGCATTTTGTTGAAAATGACCAACATTAAAATTCATTGATTTTGATTACACATTGAAAAGTGATGAAATTGATCGCTTCTCGCCGAAAAGTAAGGCTATAGCCTTGGTAATTTGCTGACAAATAACCGCCATTTTGAAATTCATTGATTTTGATTATAAATTGAAAAGTGATGAAAATGAGCGATTTTTGGCCAAAAAGTAAGGCTATAGCCTTGCTATTTTCCTGAGAAATGAACAACATTGAAATTAATTGATTTTGATTATAAATTGAAAAGTGATGAACTTGAGGGATTTTTGGCCAAAAAGTAAGGCTGTAGCCTTGGTATTTTGCTGAAAAATGACCAACATTGAAATTCATTGATTTTGATTACACATTGAAAAGTGATGAAATTGAGCGATGTTTGGCCAAGAAGTAAGGCTATAGCCTTGGTAATTTGCTGAAAGATGACCAACATTGACATTCATTGATTTTGAGTACACATTGAAAAGTGATGAAATTGAGCGATATTTGGCCAAAAAGTATGGCTGTAGCTTTGGTATTTTGCTGAAAAATGAACAACATTGAGATTCATTGATTTTGATTACACATTGAAAAGTGATGAAAATGAGCGATTTTTGGTCAAAAAGTAAGGCTATAGCCTTGGCATTTTGTTGAAAATGACCAACATTAAAATTCATTGATTTTGATTACACATTGAAAAGTGATGAGATTGAGCGATCTTTGGCCACAAAGTAAGGCTATACCCTTGGTAATTTGCTGACAAATGACCAACATTGAAATTCATTGATTTTGATTACACATTGAAAAGTGATGAAATTGATCGCTTCTCGCCGAAAGGTAAGGCTATAGCCTTGGTAATTTGCTGACAAATAACCGACATTTTGAAATTCATTGATTTTGATTATAAATTGAAAAGTGATGAAAATGTGCGATTTTTGGCCAACAAGTAAGGCTATAGCCTTGCTATTTTCCTGAGAAATGAACAACATTGAAATTAATTGATTTTGATTATAAATTGAAAAGTGATGAACTTGAGGGATTTTTGGCCAAAAAGTAAGGCTGTAGCCTTGGTATTTTGCTGAAAAATGACCAACATTGAAATTCATTGATTTTGATTACACATTGAAAAGTGATGAAATTGAGCGATATTTGGCCAAAAAGTATGGCTGTAGCTGTGGTATTTTGCTGACAAATGAACAACATTGAGATTCATTGATTTTGATTACACATTGAAAAGTGATGAAAATGAGCGATTTTTGGTCAAAAAGTAAGGCTATAGCCTTGGCATTTTGTTGAAAATGACCAACATTAAAATTCATTGATTTTGATTACACATTGAAAAGTGATGAGATTGAGCGATCTTTGGCCACAAAGTAAGGCTATACCCTTGGTAATTTGCTGACAAATGACCAACATTGAAATTCATTGATTTTGATTACACATTGAAAAGTGATGAAATTGTTCGCTTCTCGCCGAAAAGTAAGGCTATAGCCTTGGTAATTTGCTGACAAATAACCGACATTTTGAAATTCATTGATTTTGATTATAAATTGAAAAGTGATGAAAATGAGCGATTTTTGGCCAAAAAGTAAGGCTATAGCCTTGCTATTTTCCTGAGAAATGAACAACATTGAAATTAATTGATTTTGATTATAAATTGAAAAGTGATGAACTTGAGGGATTTTTGGCCAAAAAGTAAGGCTGTAGCCTTGGTATTTTGCTGAAAAATGACCAACATTGAAATTCATTGATTTTGATTACACATTGAAAAGTGATGAAATTGAGCGATTTTTGGCCAAGAAGTAAGGCTATAGCCTTGGTAATTTGCTGACAGATGACCAACATTGACATTCATTGATTTTGATTACACATTGAAAAGTGATGAAATTGAGCGATATTTGGCCAAAAAGTATGGCTATAGCCTTGGTATTTTGCTGAAAAATGAACAACATTGAGATTCATTGATTTTGATTACACATTGAAAAGTGATGACATTGAGCGATTTTTGGTCAAAAAGTAAGGCTATAGCCTTGGTACTTTGCTGACAAATGACCAACATTGAAATTCACTGATTTTGATTATAAATTGAAAAGTGATGAAAATGAGCGATATTTGGCCAAAACGTAAGGCTATAGCCTTGGTAGGTGGCTGAAAAATGACCAACATTGACATTCCTTGATTTTGATTACACATTGAAAAGTGATAAAAATGAGCTAACTTTGGCCAAAAAGTAAGGCTATAGCCTTGATATTTTGCTGACACATGACCAACATTGAAATTCATTGATTTTGATTACACATTGAAAAGTGATGAAATTGAGCGATATTTGGCCAAAAAGTAAGGCTATAGCCTTGGTATTTTGATGATAAATGACCAACATTGAAATTCATTGATTTTGATTACACATTGAAAAGTGATGAAAATGAGCGATATTTGGCCAAAAAGTAAGGCTATAGCCTTGGTAATTTCCTGACAAATGACCAACATTGTAGAATTCAGTGATTTTTATTACAAATTGACAACTGATGAAAATGAGCGATATTTGGCCAAAAAGTAAGGCTATAGCCTTGATATTTTGCTGAAAATTGACCAACATTGAAATTCATTGATTTTGATTACACATTGAACAGTGATGACATTGAGCGATGTTTGGCCAAAAAGTAAGGCTATAGCCTTGGTATTTTGCTGACAAATGACCACCATTGTAGACTTCATTGATTTTTATTACAAATTGAAAACTGATGAAAATGAGCGATATTTGGCCAAAAAGTAAGGCTATAGCCTTGGTTATTTCCTGACAAATGACCAACATTGTAGAATTCATTGATGTTTATTACAAATTGAAAACTGATGAAAATGAGCGATATTTGGCCAAAAGGTAAGGCTATAGCCTTGGTAATTTCCTGACAAATGACCAACATTGTAGAATTCATTGATTTTTATTACAAATTGACACCTGATGAAAATGAGCGATATTTGGCCAAAAAGTAAGGCTATAGCCTTGGTATTTTGCTGAAAAATGACCAACATTGACATTCATTGATTTTGATTACACATTGAAAAGTGATGAAAATGAGCGATTTTTGGCCAAAAGATAAGGCTATAGCCTTGTTATTTTGCTGAATTATGACGAATATTGAAATTCATTGATTTTGATTACACATTGAAAAGTGATGAAAATGAGCGATTTTTGGTCAACAAGTAAGGCCATAGCCTTGGTATTTTGATGACAAATGACCAACATTGAACTTCATTGATTTTGATTACAGATTGAAAACTGATGAAATTGAGCGATTTTTGGCCAAAAAGTAAGGCTATAGTCTTGGTATTTTGCTGAAAAATGACAAACATTGAAATTCATTGATTTTGATTGCACATTGAAAAGTGATGAAATTGAGCGATTTTTGGCCAAAAAGTAAGGCTATAGCCTTGGTAATTTGCTGACAAATGACCAACATTGAAATTCATTGATTTTGATTACAAATTGAAAAGTGATGAAAATGAGCGATATTTGGCCAAAAGGTAAGGCTATAGCCTTGGTAGTTTGCTGACAAATGACCAACATTGAAATTCATTGATTTTGATTACACATTGAAAAGTGATGAAATTGAGCGATTTTTGGCCAAACAGTAAGGCTATAGCCTTGGTATTTTGCTGACAAATGACCAACATTGTAGAATTCATTGATTTTTATTACAAATTGAAAAGTGATGAAAATGAGCGATATTTGGCCAAAAAGTAAGGCTATAGCCGTGGTACTTTGCTGAACATTGACCGACATTGAAATTCATTGATTTTGATTACACATTGAAAGGTGATGAAATTGAGCGATTTTTGGCCAAAAAGTAAGGCTATAGTCTTGGTACTTTGCTGAAAATTGACCAACATTGAAATTCATTGATTTTGATTACACATTGACAAGTGATGAAATAGAGCGATTTTTGGCCAAAAAGTAAGGCTATAGCCTTGGTATTTTGCTGAGAAATGACCACCATTTTAAAATTCATTGATGTTGATTACACATTGAAAAGTGATGAAAATGAGCGATTTTTGGCCAAAAAGTAAATCTATAGCCTTGGTAATTTGCTGACAAATGACCAACATTGTAGAATTCAGTGATTTTGATTACACATTCAAAAGTGATGAAATTGAGCGAATTTTGGCCAAAAAGTAAGGCTATAGCCTTGGTATTTTGCTGAAACATGACCAACATTGAAATTCATTGATTTTGATTGCACATTGAAAAGTGATGAAATTGAGCGATTTTTGGCCAAAAAGTAAGGCTATAGCCTTGGTATTTTGATGACAAATGACCAACATTGAACCTAATTGATTTTGATTACACATTGAATAGTGATGAAATTGAGCGCTTTTTGGCCGATTAGTAAGGCTATAGCCTTGGTAGGTTGCTGACAAATGACCACCATTTTACAAGTCATTGATTTTGATTACACATTGAAAAGTGATGAAATTGAGCGATTTATGGCCAAAAAGTAAGGCTATAGCCTTGGTATTTTGCTGAAAAATTACCAATAGTGAAATTCATTGATCTTGATTACAGATTGAAAAGTGATGAAAATGAGCGATTTTTGGCCAAAAAGTAAATCTATAGCCTTGGTAATTTGCTGACAAATGACCAACATTGTAGAATTCAGTGATTTTGATTACACATTCAAAAGTGATGAAATTGAGCGAAATTTGGCCAAAAAGTAAGGCTATAGCCTTGGTATTTTGCTGAAACATGACCAACATTGAAATTCATTGATTTTGATTACACATTGAAAAGTGATGAAATTGAGCGATTTTTGGCCAAAAAGTAAGGCTATAGCCTTGGTATTTTGATGACAAATGACCAACATTGAACTTCATTGATTTTGATTACACATTGAAAAGTGATGAAATTGAGCTCTTTTTGGCCGATTAGTAAGGCTATAGCCTTGGTAGCTTGCTGACAAATGACCACCATTTTACAAGTCATTGATTTTGATTACACATTGAAAAGTGATGAAATTGAGCGATTTATGGCCAAAAAGTAAGGCTATAGCCTTGGTATTTTGCTGAAAAATTACCAATAGTGAAATTCATTGATCTTGATTACAGATTGAAAAGTGATGAAAATGAGCGATATTTGGCCAAAAAGTAAGGCTATAGCCTCGGTATTTTGCTGAAAATTGACCAACATTGAAATTCATTGATTTTGATTACACATTAAAAAGTGATGAAATTGAGCGATGTTTGGCCAAAAAGTAAGGCTATAGCTTTGGTAATTTGCTGACAAATGACCAACATTGAAATTCATTGATTTTGATTACAAATTGAAAAGTGATGAAAATGAGCGATATTTGGCCAAAAGGTAAGGCTATAGCCTTGGTAGTTTGCTGACAAATGACCAACATTGAAATTCATTGATTTTGATTACACATTGAAAAGTGATGAAATTGAGCGATTTTTGGCCAAAAAAGTAAGGCTATAGCCTTGGTATTTTGCTGACAAATGACCACCATTTTAAATTTCATTGATTTTGATTACACATTGAAAAGTGATGAAATTGAGCGATTTTTGGCCACAACGTAAGGCTATAGCCTTGTTATTTTTCTGAAAAATGACGAATATTGAAATTCAGTGATTTTGATTACAGATTGACAAGTGATGAAAATGAGCGATATTGGGCCAAAAAGTAAGGCTATAGCCTTGGTAATTTCCTGACAAATGACCAACATTGTAGTATTCATTGATTTTGATTACAAATTGAAATGTGATGAAATTGAGCGAATTTTGGCCAAAAAGTAAGGCTATAGCCTTGGTATTTTGCTGAAAATTGACCAACATTGAAATTCATTGATTTTGATTACACATTGAAAAGTGATGAAATTGAGCGATGTTTGGCCAGAAAGTAAGGCTATAGCCTTGGTAATTTCCTGACAAATGACCAACATTGTAGTATTCATTGATTTTGATTACAAATTGACATGTGATGAAATTGAGCGAATTTTGGCCAAAAAGTAAGGCTATAGCCTCGGTATTTTGCTGAAAATTGACCAACATTGAAATTCATTGATTTTGATTACACATTAAAAAGTGATGAAATTGAGCGATGTTTGGCCAAAAAGTAAGGCTATAGCCTTGGTAATTTGCTGACAAATGACCAACATTGAAATTCATTGATTTTGATTACAAATTGAAAAGTGATGAAAATGAGCGATATTTGGCCAAAAGGTAAGGCTATAGCCTTGGTAGTTTGCTGACAAATGACCAACATTGAAATTCATTGATTTTGATTACACATTGAAAAGTGATGAAATTGAGCGATTTTTGGCCAAAAAAGTAAGGCTATAGCCTTGGTATTTTGCTGACAAATGACCACCATTTTAAATTTCATTGATTTTGATTACACATTGAAAAGTGATGAAATTGAGCGATTTTTGGCCACAACGTAAGGCTATAGCCTTGTTATTTTTCTGAAAAATGACGAATATTGAAATTCAGTGATTTTGATTACAGATTGACAAGTGATGAAAATGAGCGATATTGGGCCAAAAAGTAAGGCTATAGCCTTGGTAATTTCCTGACAAATGACCAACATTGTAGTATTCATTGATTTTGATTACAAATTGAAATGTGATGAAATTGAGCGAATTTTGGCCAAAAAGTAAGGCTATAGCCTTGGTATTTTGCTGAAAATTGACCAACATTGAAATTCATTGATTTTGATTACACATTGAAAAGTGATGAAATTGAGCGATGTTTGGCCAAAAAGTAAGGCTATAGCCTTGGTAATTTCCTGACAAATGACCAACATTGTAGTATTCATTGATTTTGATTACAAATTGACATGTGATGAAATTGAGCGAATTTTGGCCAAAAGGTAAGGCTATAGCCTTGGTAGTTTGCTGAAAAATGACCAACATTGAAATTCATTGATTTTGATTACACATTGAAAAGTGATGAAATTGATCGATATTTGGCCAAAAAAGTAAGGCTATAGCCTTGGTATTTTGCTGACAAATGACCACCATTTTAACATTCATTGATTTTGATTACACATTGAAAAGTGATGAAATTGAGCGATTTTTGGCCACAACGTAAGGCTATAGCCTTGGTATTTTTCTGAAAAATGACGAATATTGAAATTCAGTGATTTTGATTACACATTGACAAGTGATGAAAATGAGCGATATTTGGCCAAAAAGTAAGGCTATAGCCTTGGTATTTTGCTGAAAAATGACCAACATTGAACTTCATTGATTTTGATTACACATTGAAAAGTGATGAAATTGAGCGCTTTTTGGCCGATTAGTAAGGCTATAGCCTTGGTAGGTTGCTGACAAATGACCACCATTTTACAAGTCATTGATTTTGATTACACATTGAAAAGTGATGAAATTGAGCGATTTATGGCCAAAAAGTAAGGCTATAGCCTTGGTATTTTGCTGAAAAATTACCAATAGTGAAATTCATTGATCTTGATTACAGATTGAAAAGTGATGAAAATGAGCGATATTTGGCCAAAAAGTAAGGCTATAGCCTCGGTATTTTGCTGAAAATTGACCAACATTGAAATTCATTGATTTTGATTACACATTAAAAAGTGATGAAATTGAGCGATGTTTGGCCAAAAAGTAAGGCTATAGCCTTGGTAATTTGCTGACAAATGACCAACATTGAAATTCATTGATTTTGATTACAAATTGAAAAGTGATGAAAATGAGCGATATTTGGCCAAAAGGTAAGGCTATAGCCTTGGTAGTTTGCTGAAAAATGACCAACATTGAAATTCATTGATTTTGATTACACATTGAAAAGTGATGAAATTGAGCGATTTTTGGCCAAAAAAGTAAGGCTATAGCCTTGGTATTTTGCTGACAAATGACCACCATTTTAAAATTCATTGATTTTGATTACACATTGAAAAGTGATGAAATTGAGCGATTTTTGGCCACAACGTAAGGCTATAGCCTTGGTAATTTCCTGACAAATGACCAACATTGAAATTCATTGATTTTGATTACACATTGAAAAGTGATGAAATTGAGCGATGTTTGGCCAAAAAGTAAGGCTATAGCCTTGGTAATTTCCTGACAAATGACCAACATTGAAATTCATTGATTTTGATTACAAATTGAAAAGTGATGACAATAAGCGATATTTGGCCAAAAGGTAAGGCTATAGCCTTGGTAGTTTGCTGAAAAATGACCAACATTGAAATTCATTGATTTTGATTACACATTGAAAAGTGATGAAATTGAGCGATATTTGGCCAAAAGGTAAGGCTATAGCCTTGGTAATTTCCTGACAAATGACCAACATTGAAATTCATTGATTTTGATTACAAATTGAAAAGTGATGAAAATGAGAGATATTTGGCCAAAAGGTAAGGCTATAGCCTTGGTAGTTTGCTGAAAAATGACCAACATTGAAATTCATTGATTTTGATTACACATTGAAAAGTGATGAAATTGATCGATATTTGGCCAAAAAAGTAAGGCTATAGCCTTGGTATTTTGCTGACAAATGACCACCATTTTAACATTCATTGATTTTGATTACACATTGAAAAGTGATGAAATTGAGCGATTTTTGGCCACAACGTAAGGCTATAGCCTTGTTATTTTTCTGAAAAATGACGAATATTGAAATTCAGTGATTTTGATTACACATTGACAAGTGATGAAAATGAGCGATATTTGGCCAAAAAGTAAGGCTATAGCCTTGGTAATTTCCTGACAAATGACCAACATTGTAGAATTCATTGATTTTGATTACAAATTGAAATGTGATGAAATTGAGCGAATTTTGGCCAAAAAGTAAGGCTATAGCCTTGGTATTTTGCTGAAAATTGACCAACATTGGACTTCATTGATTTTGATTACACATTGAAAAGTGATGAAATTGAGCGATGTTTGGCCAAAAAGTAAGGCTATAGCCTTGGTAATTTGCTGACAAATGACCAACATTGAAATTCATTGATTTTGATTACAAATTGAAAAGTGATGACAATGAGCGATATTTGGCCAAAAGGTAAGGCTATAGCCTTGGTAGTTTGCTGAAAAATGACCAACATTGAAATTCATTGATTTTGATTACACATTGACAAGTGATGAAATTGAGCGATATTTGGCCAAAAGGTAAGGCTATAGCCTTGGTAGTTTGCTGACAAATGACCAACATTGAAATTCATTGATTGTGATTACACATTGAAAAGTGATGAAATTGAGCGATATTTGGCCAAAAAGTAAGTCTATAGCCTTGGTAATTTGCTGACAAATGACCAATAGTGAAATTCATTGATTTTGATTACACATTGAAAAGTGATGAAAATGAGCGATTTTTGGTCAACAAGTAAGGCCATAGCCTTGGTATTTTGATGACAAATGACCAACATTGAACTTCATTGATTTTGATTACAGATTGAAAACTGATGAAATTGAGCGATTTTTGGCCAAAAAGTAAGGCTATAGTCTTGGTATTTTGCTGAAAAATGACAAACATTGAAATTCATTGATTTTGATTACACATTGAAAAGTGATGAAATTGAGCGATTTTTGGCCAAAAAGTAAGGCTATAGCCTTGGTAATTTGCTGACAAATGACCAACATTGAAATTCATTGATTTTGATTACAAATTGAAAAGTGATGAAAATGAGCGATATTTGGCCAAAAGGTAAGGCTATAGCCTTGGTAGTTTGCTGACAAATGACCAACATTGAAATTCATTGATTTTGATTACACATTGAAAAGTGATGAAATTGAGCGATTTTTGGCCAAACAGTAAGGCTATAGCCTTGGTATTTTGCTGACAAATGACCAACATTGTAGAATTCATTGATTTTTATTACAAATTGAAAAGTGATGAAAATGAGCGATATTTGGCCAAAAAGTAAGGCTATAGCCGTGGTACTTTGCTGAACATTGACCAACATTGAAATTCATTGATTTTGATTACACATTGACAAGTGATGAAAATGAGCGATTTTTGGCCAAAAAGTAAGGCTATAGCCTTGCTATTTTCCTGAGAAATGACCACCATTTTAAAATTCATTGATGTTGATTACACATTGAAAAGTGATGAAAATGAGCGATTTTTGGCCAAAAAGTAAGGCTATAGTCTTGGTACTTTGCTGAAAATTGACCAACATTGAAATTCATTGATTTTGATTACACATTGACAAGTGATGAAATAGAGCGATTTTTGGCCAAAAAGTAAGGCTATAGCCTTGGTATTTTGATGACAAATGACCAACATTGAACTTCATTGATTTTGATTACACATTGAAAAGTGATGAAATTGAGCGCTTTTTGGCCGATTAGTAAGGCTATAGCCTTGGTAGGTTGCTGAAAAATGACCACCATTTTACAAGTCATTGATTTTGATTACACATTGAAAAGTGATGAAATTGAGCGATTTATGGCCAAAAAGTAAGGCTATAGCCTTGGTATTTTGCTGAAAAATTACCAATAGTGAAATTCATTGATCTTGATTACAGATTGAAAAGTGATGAAAATGAGCGATATTTGGCCAAAAAGTAAGGCTATAGCCTCGGTATTTTGCTGAAAATTGACCAACATTGAAATTCATTGATTTTGATTACACATTAACAAGTGATGAAATTGAGCGATGTTTGGCCAAAAAGTAAGGCTATAGCCTTGGTAATTTGCTGACAAATGACCAACATTGAAATTCATTGATTTTGATTACAAATTGAATAGTGATGAAAATGAGCGATATTTGGCCAAAAGGTAAGGCTATAGCCTTGGTAGTTTGCTGAAAAATGACCAACATTGAAATTCATTGATTTTGATTACACATTGAAAAGTGATGAAAATGAGCGATATTTGGCCAAAAAAGTAAGGCTATAGCCTTGGTATTTTGCTGACAAATGACCACCATTTTAAAATTCATTGATTTTGATTACACATTGAAAAGTGATGAAATTGAGCGATTTTTGGCCACAACGTAAGGCTATAGCCTTGTTATTTTTCTGAAAAATGACGAATATTGAAATTCAGTGATTTTGATTACAGATTGACAAGTGATGAAAATGAGCGATATTGGGCCAAAAAGTAAGGCTATAGCCTTGGTAATTTCCTGACAAATGACCAACATTGTAGTATTCATTGATTTTGATTACAAATTGAAATGTGATGAAATTGAGCGAATTTTGGCCAAAAAGTAAGGCTATAGCCTTGGTATTTTGCTGAAAAATGACCAACATTGAAATTCATTGATTTTGATTACACATTGAAAAGTGATGAAATTGAGCGATGTTTGGCCAAAAAGTAAGGCTATAGCCTTGGTAATTTCCTGACAAATGACCAACATTGTAGTATTCATTGATTTTTATTACAAATTGAAATGTGATGAAATTGAGCGAATTTTGGCCAAAAAGTAAGGCTATAGCCTTGGTATTTTGCTGAAAATTGACCAACATTGAAATTCATTGATTTTGATTACAAATTGAAATGTGATGAAATTGAGCGAATTTTGGCCAAAAAGTAAGGCTATAGCCTTGGTATTTTGCTGAAAATTGACCAACATTGAAATTCATTGATTTTGATTACACATTGAACAGTGATGAAATTGAGCGATGTTTGGCCAAAAAGTAAGGCTATAGCCTTGGTAATTTGCTGACAAATGACCAACATTGAAATTCATTGATTTTGATTACAAATTGAAAAGTGATGACAATAAGCGATATTTGGCCAAAAGGTAAGGCTATAGCCTTGGTAGTTTGCTGAAAAATGACCAACATTGAAATTCATTGATTTTGATTACACATTGAAAAGTGATGAAATTGAGCGATGTTTGGCCAAAAGGTAAGGCTATAGCCTTGGTAATTTGCTGACAAATGACCAACATTGAAATTCATTGATTTTGATTACAAATTGAAAAGTGATGAAAATGAGCGATATTTGGCCAAAAGGTAAGGCTATAGCCTTGGTAGTTTGCTGAAAAATGACCAACATTGAAATTCATTGATTTTGATTACACATTGAAAAGTGATGAAATTGATCGATATTTGGCCAAAAAAGTAAGGCTATAGCCTTGGTATTTTGCTGACAAATGACCACCATTTTAACATTCATTGATTTTGATTACACATTGAAAAGTGATGAAATTGAGCGATTTTTGGCCACAACGTAAGGCTATAGCCTTGTTATTTTTCTGAAAAATGACGAATATTGAAATTCATTGATTTTGATTACACATTGACAAGTGATGAAAATGAGCGATATTTGGCCAAAAAGTAAGGCTATAGCCTTGGTAATGTCCTGACAAATGACCAACATTGTAGAATTCATTGATTTTGATTACAAACTGAAATGTGATGAAATTGAGCGAATTTTGGCCAAAAAGTAAGGCTATAGCCTTGGTATTTTGCTGAAAATTGACCAACATTGGACTTCATTGATTTTGATTACACATTGAAAAGTGATGAAATTGAGCGAAGTTTGGCCAAAAAGTAAGGCTATAGCCTTGGTAATTTGCTGACAAATGACCAACATTGAAATTCATTGATTTTGATTACAAATTGAAAAGTGATGACAATGAGCGATATTTGGCCAAAAGGTAAGGCTATAGCCTTGGTAGTTTGCTGAAAAATGACCAACATTGAAATTCATTGATTTTGATTACACATTGAAAAGTGATGAAATTGATCGATATTTGGCCAAAAAAGTAAGGCTATAGCCTTGGTATTTTGCTGACAAATGACCACCATTTTAACATTCATTGATTTTGATTACACATTGAAAAGTGATGAAATTGAGCGATTTTTGGCCACAACGTAAGGCTATAGCCTTGTTATTTTTCTGAAAAATGACGAATATTGAAATTCATTGATTTTGATTACACATTGACAAGTGATGAAAATGAGCGATATTTGGCCAAAAAGTAAGGCTATAGCCTTGGTAATTTCCTGACAAATGACCAACATTGTAGAATTCATTGATTTTGATTACAAATTGAAATGTGATGAAATTGAGCGAATTTTGGCCAAAAAGTAAGGCTATAGCCTTGGTATTTTGCTGAAAATTGACCAACATTGGACTTCATTGATTTTGATTACACATTGAAAAGTGATGAAATTGAGCGAAGTTTGGCCAAAAAGTAAGGCTATAGCCTTGGTAATTTGCTGACAAATGACCAACATTGAAATTCATTGATTTTGATTACAAATTGAAAAGTGATGACAATGAGCGATATTTGGCCAAAAGGTAAGGCTATAGCCTTGGTAGTTTGCTGAAAAATGACCAACATTGAAATTCATTGATTTTGATTACACATTGACAAGTGATGAAATTGAGCGATATTTGGCCAAAAGGTAAGGCTATAGCCTTGGTAGTTTGCTGACAAATGACCAACATTGAAATTCATTGATTGTGATTACACATTGAAAAGTGATGAAATTGAGCGATATTTGGCCAAAAAGTAAGTCTATAGCCTTGGTAATTTGCTGACAAATGACCAATAGTGAAATTCATTGATGTTGATTACACATTGAAAAGTGATGAAAATGAGCGATATTTGGTCAAAAAGTAAGGCTATAGCCTTGGTATTTTGCTGAAAAATGACCAACATTGAAATTCATTGATTTTGATTACACATTGAAAAGTGATGAAAATGGGCGATTTTTGGCCAAAAAGTAAGGTTATACCCTTGGTATTTTGCTGAGAAATGACCAACATTGAAATTCATTGATTTTGATTACACATTGAAACGGGATGAAATTGAGCGAATTTTGGCCAAAAAGTAAGGCTATAGCCTTGGTATTTTGCTGAAAATTGACCAACATTGAAATTCATTGATTTTGATTACACATTGAAAGGTGATGAAATTGAGCGATGTTTGGCCAAAAAGTAAGGCTATAGCCTTGGTAATTTGCTGACAAATGACCAACATTGAAATTCATTGATTTTGATTACAAATTGAAAAGTGATGACAATGAGCGATATTTGGCCAAAAGGTAAGGCTATAGCCTTGGTAGTTTGCTGAAAAATGACCAACATTGAAATTCATTGATTTTGATTACACATTGAAAAGTGATGAAATTGAGCGATATTTGGCCAAAAGGTAAGGCTATAGCCTTGGTAATTTGCTGACAAATGACCAACATTGAAATTCATTGATTTTGATTACAAATTGAAAGGTGATGAAAATGAGCGATATTTGGCCAAAAGGTAAGGCTATAGCCTTGGTAGTTTGCTGAAAAATGACCAACATTGAAATTCATTGATTTTGATTACACATTGAAAAGTGATGAAATTGATCGATATTTGGCCAAAAAAGTAAGGCTATAGCCTTGGTATTTTGCTGACAAATGACCACCATTTTAACATTCATTGATTTTGATTACACATTGAAAAGTGATGAAATTGAGCGATTTTTGGCCACAACGTAAGGCTATAGCCTTGGTAATTTGCTGACAAATGACCAACATTGAAATTCATTGATTTTGATTACAAATTGAAAAGTGATGACAATGAGCGATATTTGGCCAAAAGGTAAGGCTATAGCCTTGGTAGTTTGCTGAAAAATGACCAACATTGAAATTCATTGATTTTGATTACACATTGAAAAGTGATGAAATTGAGCGATATTTGGCCAAAAGGTAAGGCTATAGCCTTGGTAATTTGCTGACAAATGACCAACATTGAAATTCATTGATTTTGATTACAAATTGAAAGGTGATGAAAATGAGCGATATTTGGCCAAAAGGTAAGGCTATAGCCTTGGTAGTTTGCTGAAAAATGACCAACATTGAAATTCATTGATTTTGATTACACATTGAAAAGTGATGAAATTGATCGATATTTGGCCAAAAAAGTAAGGCTATAGCCTTGGTATTTTGCTGACAAATGACCACCATTTTAACATTCATTGATTTTGATTACACATTGAAAAGTGATGAAATTGAGCGATTTTTGGCCACAACGTAAGGCTATAGCCTTGTTATTTTTCTGAAAAATGACGAATATTGAAATTCAGTGATTTTGATTACACATTGACAAGTGATGAAAATGAGCGATATTTGGCCAAAAAGTAAGGCTATAGCCTTGGTAATTTCCTGACAAATGACCAACATTGTAGAATTCATTGATTTTGATTACAAATTGAAATGTGATGAAATTGAGCGAATTTTGGCCAAAAAGTAAGGCTATAGCCTTGGTATTTTGCTGAAAATTGACCAACATTGAACTTCATTGATTTTGATTACACATTGAAAAGTGATGAAATTGAGCGATGTTTGGCCAAAAAGTAAGGCTATAGCCTTGGTAATTTGCTGACAAATGACCAACATTGAAATTCATTGATTTTGATTACAAATTGAAAAGTGATGACAATGAGCGATATTTGGCCAAAAGGTAAGGCTATAGCCTTGGTAGTTTGCTGAAAAATGACCAACATTGAAATTCATTGATTTTGATTACACATTGACAAGTGATGAAATTGAGCGATATTTGGCCAAAAGGTAAGGCTATAGCCTTGGTAGTTTGCTGACAAATGACCAACATTGAAATTCATTGATTGTGATTACACATTGAAAAGTGATGAAATTGAGCGATTTTTGGCCAAAAAGTAAGTCTATAGCCTTGGTAATTTGCTGACAAATGACCAATAGTGAAATTCATTGATTTTGATTACACATTGAAAAGTGATGAAAATGAGCGATATTTGGTCAAAAAGTAAGGCTATAGCCTTGGTATTTTGCTGAAACATGACCAACATTGAAATTCATTGATTTTGATTACACATTGAAACGGGATGAAGTTGAGCGATTTTTGGCCAAAAAGTAAGGCTATAGCCTTGGTATTTTTGCTGAAACATGACCAATATTGAAATTCATTGATTTTGATTACACATTGAAACGGGATGAAATTGAGCGAATTTTGGCCAAAAAGTAAGGCTATAGCCTTGGTATTTTGCTGAAAATTGACCAACATTGAAATTCATTGATTTTGATTACACATTGAAAGGTGATGAAATTGAGCGATGTTTGGCCAAAAAGTAAGGCTATAGCCTTGGTAATTTGCTGACAAATGACCAACATTGAAATTCATTGATTTTGATTACAAATTGAAAAGTGATGACAATGAGCGATATTTGGCCAAAAGGTAAGGCTATAGCCTTGGTAGTTTGCTGAAAAATGACCAACATTGAAATTCATTGATTTTGATTACACATTGAAAAGTGATGAAATTGAGCGATATTTGGCCAAAAGGTAAGGCTATAGCCTTGGTAATTTGCTGACAAATGACCAACATTGAAATTCATTGATTTTGATTACAAATTGAAAGGTGATGAAAATGAGCGATATTTGGCCAAAAGGTAAGGCTATAGCCTTGGTAGTTTGCTGAAAAATGACCAACATTGAAATTCATTGATTTTGATTACACATTGAAAAGTGATGAAATTGATCGATATTTGGCCAAAAAAGTAAGGCTATAGCCTTGGTATTTTGCTGACAAATGACCACCATTTTAACATTCATTGATTTTGATTACACATTGAAAAGTGATGAAATTGAGCGATTTTTGGCCACAACGTAAGGCTATAGCCTTGTTATTTTTCTGAAAAATGACGAATATTGAAATTCAGTGATTTTGATTACACATTGACAAGTGATGAAAATGAGCGATATTTGGCCAAAAAGTAAGGCTATAGCCTTGGTAATTTCCTGACAAATGACCAACATTGTAGAATTCATTGATTTTGATTACAAATTGAAATGTGATGAAATTGAGCGAATTTTGGCCAAAAAGTAAGGCTATAGCCTTGGTATTTTGCTGAAAATTGACCAACATTGAACTTCATTGATTTTGATTACACATTGAAAAGTGATGAAATTGAGCGATGTTTGGCCAAAAAGTAAGGCTATAGCCTTGGTAATTTGCTGACAAATGACCAACATTGAAATTCATTGATTTTGATTACAAATTGAAAAGTGATGACAATGAGCGATATTTGGCCAAAAGGTAAGGCTATAGCCTTGGTAGTTTGCTGAAAAATGACCAACATTGAAATTCATTGATTTTGATTACACATTGACAAGTGATGAAATTGAGCGATATTTGGCCAAAAGGTAAGGCTATAGCCTTGGTAGTTTGCTGACAAATGACCAACATTGAAATTCATTGATTGTGATTACACATTGAAAAGTGATGAAATTGAGCGATTTTTGGCCAAAAAGTAAGTCTATAGCCTTGGTAATTTGCTGACAAATGACCAATAGTGAAATTCATTGATTTTGATTACACATTGAAAAGTGATGAAAATGAGCGATATTTGGTCAAAAAGTAAGGCTATAGCCTTGGTATTTTGCTGAAACATGACCAACATTGAAATTCATTGATTTTGATTACACATTGAAACGGGATGAAGTTGAGCGATTTTTGGCCAAAAAGTAAGGCTATAGCCTTGGTATTTTTGCTGAAACATGACCAATATTGAAATTCATTGATTGTGATTACACATTGAAAAGTGATGAAAATGAGCGATATTTGGCCAAAAAGTAAGGCTATAGCCTTGGTATTTTGCTGACAAATGACGAATATTGAAATTCATTGATTGTGATTACACATTGAAACGTGATGAAATTGAGCGATTTTTGGCCAAAAAGTAAGGCTATAGCCTTGGTACTTTGCTGACAAATGACCAACATTGACATTCATTGAGTTTGATTACACATTGAAAAGTGATGAAATTGAGCGATTTTTGGCATAAAAGTAAGGCTATAGCCTTAGTATTTTGCTGAAAAATGACCATTATTTTAATATTCATTGATTTTGATTACACATTGACAAGTGATGAAAATGAGCGATGTTTGGCCAAGAAGTAAGGCTCTAGCCTTGGTATTTTGCTGAAAAATGACCAACATTGAAATTCATTGATTTTGATTACACATTGAAAAGTGATGATATTGAGCGCTTTTTGGCCGATAAGTAAGGCTATAGCCTTGGTAGGTTGCTGACAAATGACCAACAGTTTAAACGTCATTGATTTTGATTACACATTGAAAAGTGATGAACTTGATCGATTTTTGGCCAAAAAGTAAGGCTATAGCCTTGGTATTTTGCTGACAAATGACCAATATTGAAATTCATTGATTTTGATTACACATTGAAAAGTGATGAAAATGAGCGATATTTGGTAAAAAAGTACAGTTATACCCTTGGTATTTTGCTGAGAAATGACCAACATTGAAATTCATTGATTTTGATTACACATTGAAAGGTGATGAAATTGAGCGATTTTGGGCCAACAAGTAAGGCTATAGTCTTGGTACTTTGCTGAAAATTGACGAACATTGAAATTCATTGATTTTGATTACACATTGAAAAGTGATGAAATAGAGCGATTTTTGGCCAAAAAGTAAGGCTATAGCCTTGGTATTTTGCTGAGAAATGACCACCATTTTAAAATTCATTGATGTTGATTACAAATTGAAAAGTGATGAAAATGAGCGATTTTGGCCAAAAAGTAAATCTATAGCCTTGGTAATTTGCTGACAAATGACCAACATTGTAGAATTCAGTGATTTTGATTACACATTGAAAAGTGATGATATTGAGCGCTTTTTGGCCGATAAGTAAGGCTATAGCCTTGGTAGGTTGCTGAGAAATGACCAACATTTTAAAAGTCATTGATTTTGATTACACATTGAAAAGTGATGAAAATGAGCGATATTTGGCCAAAAAGTAAGGCTATAGCCTTGGTATTTTGCTGAGAAATGACCAACATTAAAATTCATTGATTTTGATTACACATTGAAAAGTGATGAAAATGAGCGATATTTGGCCAAAAAGTAAGGCTATAGCCTTGGTATTTTGCTGAGAAATGACCAACATTAAAATTCATTGATTTTGATTACACATTGAATCGGGATGAAGTGGAGCGATTTTTGGCCAAAGAGTAAGGCTATAGCCTTGGTATTTTTGCTGAAACATGACCAATATTGAAATTCATTGATTGTGATTACACATTGAAACGTGATGAAAATGAGCGATATTTGGCCAAAAAGTAAGGCTATAGCCTTGGTATTTTGCTGACAACTGACGAATATTAAAAATTCATTGATTGTGATTACACATTGAAAAGTGATGAAATTGAGCGATTTTTGGCCAAAAAGTAAGGCTATAGCCTTGGTACTTTGCTGACAAATGACCAACATTGACATTCATTGAGTTTGATTACACATTGAAAAGTGATGAAATTGAGCGATTTTTGGCCGAAAAGTAAGGCTATAGCCTTAGTATTTTGCTGAAAAATGACCATTATTTTAATATTCATTGATTTTGATTACACATTGACAAGTGATGAAAATGAGCGATGTTTGGCCAAGAAGTAAGGCTCTAGCCTTGGTATTTTGCTGAAAAATGACCAACATTGAAATTCATTGATTTTGATTACACATTGAAAAGTGATGATATTGAGCGCTTTTTGGCCGATAAGTAAGGCTATAGCCTTGGTAGGTTGCTGACAAATGACCAACATTTTAAAAGTCATTGATTTTGATTACACATTGAAAAGTGATGAACTTGATCGATTTTTGGCCAAAAAGTAAGGCTATAGCCTTGGTATTTTGCTGACAAATGACCAATATTGAAATTCATTGATTTTGATTACACATTGAAAAGTGATGAAAATGAGCGATATTTGGTCAAAAAGTACGGTTATACCCTTGGTATTTTGCTGAGAAATGACCAACATTGAAATTCATTGATTTTGATTACACATTGAAAGGTGATGAAATTGAGCGATTTTTGGCCAACAAGTAAGGCTATAGTCTTGGTACTTTGCTGAAAATTGACGAACATTGAAATTCATTGATTTTGATTACACATTGAAAAGTGATGAAATAGAGCGATTTTTGGCCAAAAAGTAAGGCTATAGCCTTGGTATTTTGCTGAGAAATGACCACCATTTTAAAATTCATTGATGTTGATTACAAATTGAAAAGTGATGAAAATGAGCGATTTTGGCCAAAAAGTAAATCTATAGCCTTGGTAATTTGCTGACAAATGACCAACATTGTAGAATTCAGTGATTTTGATTACACATTGAAAAGTGATGATATTGAGCGCTTTTTGGCCGATAAGTAAGGCTATAGCCTTGGTAGGTTGCTGACAAATGACCAACATTTTAAAAGTCATTGATTTTGATTACACATTGAAAAGTGATGAAAATGAGCGATATTTGGCCAAAAAGTAAGGCTATAGCCTTGGTATTTTGCTGAGAAATGACCAACAATAAAATTCATTGATTTTGATTGCACATTGAATCGGGATGAAGTGGAGCGATTTTTGGCCAAAGAGTAAGGCTATAGCCTTGGTATTTTTGCTGAAACATGACCAATATTGAAATTCATTGATTGTGATTACACATTGAAACGTGAAGAAAATGAGCGATATTTGGCCAAGAAGTAAGGCTATAGCCTTGGTATTTTGCTGACAAATGACGAATATTAAAAATTCATTGATTGTGAATACACATTGAAAAGTGATGAAATTGAGCGATGTTTGGCCAAAAAGTAAGGGACATTGAGCGATTTTTGGCCAAAAAGTAAGGCTATAGCCTTGGTACTTTGCTGAAAAATGACCAACATTGACATTCATTGAGTTTGATTACACATTGAAAAGTGATGAAATTGAGCGATTTTTGGCCACAAAGTAAGGCTATAGCCTTAGTATTTTGCTGAAAAATGACCAACATTTTAATATTCATTGATTTTGATTACACATTGACAAGTGATGAAAATGAGCGATGTTTGGCCAAAAAGTAAGGCTCTAGCCTTGGTATTTTGCTGAAAACTGACCAATATTGAAATTCATTGATTTTGATTACACATTGACAAGTGATGAAAATGAGCGATATTTGGCCAAAAAGTAAGGCTATAGCCTTGGTATTTTGCTGAAAAATGACCAACATTGAAATTCATTGATTTTGATTACACATTGAAAAGTGATGAAATTGAGCGATTTTTGGCCAAAAAGTACGGCTATATCCTTGGTACTTTGCTGACAAATGACCAACATTGACATTCATTGAGTTTGATTACAAATTGAAAAGTGATGAAAATGAGCGATATTTGGCCAAAAGGTAAGGCTGTAGCCTTGGTAGTTTGCTGAAAAATGACCAACATTGAAATTCATTGATTTTGATTACACATTGAAAGGTGATGAAATTGAGCGATTTTTGGCCAAAAAGTAAGGCTATAGTCTTGGTACTTTGCTGACAATTGACCAACATTGAAATTCATTGATTTTGATTACACATTGAAAAGTGATGAAGTTGAGCGATTTTTGGCCAAAAAGTAAGGCTATAGCCTTGGTATTTTTGCTGAAACATGACCAATATTGAAATTCATTGATTGTGATTACACATTGAAAAGTGATGAAAATGAGCGATATTTGGCCAAAAAGTAAGGCTATAGCCTTGGTATTTTGCTGACAAATGACGAATATTGAAATTCATTGATTGTGATTAGACATTGAAAAGTGATGAAATTGAGCGATTTTTGGCCAAAAAGTAAGGCTATAGCCTTGGTACTTTGCTGAAAAATGACCAACATTGACATTCATTGAGTTTGATTACACATTGAAAAGTGATGAAATTGAGCGATTTTTGGCCAAAAAGTAAGGCTATAGCCTTGGTATTTTTGCTGAAACATGACCAATATTGAAATTCATTGATTGTGATTACACATTGAAAAGTGATGAAAATGAGCGATATTTGGCCAAAAAGTAAGGCTATAGCCTTGGTATTTTGCTGACAAATGACGAATATTGAAATTCATTGATTGTGATTAGACATTGAAAAGTGATGAAATTGAGCGATTTTTGGCCAAAAAGTAAGGCTATAGCCTTGGTACTTTGCTGAAAAATGACCAACATTGACATTCATTGAGTTTGATTACACATTGAAAAGTGATGAAATTGAGCGATTTTTGGCCAAAAAGTAAGGCTATAGCCTTAGTATTTTGCTGAAAAATGACCAACATTTTAATATTCATTGATTTTGATTACACATTGACAAGTGATGAAAATGAGCGATGTTTGGCCAAAAAGTAAGGCTCTAGCCTTGGTATTTTGCTGAAAAATGACCAACATTGAAATTCATTGATTTTGATTACACATTGAAAAGTGATGATATTGAGCGCTTTTTGGCCGATAAGTAAGGCTATAGCCTTGGTAGGTTGCTGACAAATGACCAACATTTTAAAAGTCATTGATTTTGATTACACATTGAAAAGTGATGAACTTGATCGATTTTTGGCCAAACAGTAAGGCTATAGCCTTGGTATTTTGCTGAAAACTGACCAATATTGAAATTCATTGATTTTGATTACACATTGAAAAGTGATGAAAATGAGCGATATTTGGCCAAAAAGTAAGGCTATAGCCTTGGTATTTTGCTGAAAAATGACCAACATTGAAATTCATTGATTTTGATTACACATTGAAAAGTGATGAAAATGAGCGATGTTTGGCCAAAAAGTAAGGCTATATCCTTGGTACTTTGCTGACAAATGACCAACATTGACATTCATTGAGTTTGATTACAAATTGAAAAGTGATGAAAATGAGCGATATTTGGCCAAAAGGTAAGGCTATAGCCTTGGTATTTTGCTGAGAAATGACCACCATTTTAAAATTCATTGATGTTGATTACAAATTGAAAAGTGATGAAAATGAGCGATTTTTGGCCAAAAAGTAAATCTATAGCCTTAGTAATTTGCTGACAAATGACCAACATTGTAGACTTCAGTGATTTTGATTACACATTCAAAAGTGATGAAATTGAGCGAATTTTGGCCAAAAAGTAAGGCTATAGCCTTGGTATTTTCCTGAAACATGACCAACAGTGAAATTCATTGATTTTGATTACACTTTGAAAAGTGATGAAATTGAGCGATTTTTGGCCAAAAAGTAAAGCTATAGCCTTGGTATTTTGATGACAAATGACCAACATTGAAATTCATTGATTTTGATTACACATTGAAAAGTGATGAAATTGAGCGCTTTTTGGCCGATTAGTAAGGCTATAGCCTTGGTAGGTTGCTGACAAATGACCACCATTTTACAAGTCATTGATTTTGATTACACATTGAAAAGTGATGAAATTGAGCGATTTTTGGCCAAAAAGTAAGGCTATAGCCTTGGTATTTTGCTGAAAAATTACCAATAGTGAAATTCATTGATTTTGATTACAGATTGAAAAGTGATGAAAATGAGCGATATTTGGCCAAAAAGTAAGGCTATAGCCTTGGTATTTTGCTGAAAATTGACCAACATTGAAATTCATTGATTTTGATTACACATTGAAAAGTGATGATATTGAGCGCTTTTTGGCCGATAAGTAAGGCTATAGCCTTGGTAGGTTGCTGACAAATGACCAACATTTTAAAAGTCATTGATTTTGATTACACATTGAAAAGTGATGAACTTGATCGATTTTTGGCCAAACAGTAAGGCTATAGCCTTGGTATTTTGCTGAAAACTGACCAATATTGAAATTCATTGATTTTGATTACACATTGAAAAGTGATGAAAATGAGCGATATTTGGCCAAAAAGTAAGGCTATAGCCAAGGTATTTTGCTGAAAACTGACCAATAGTGAAATTCATTGATTTTGATTACACATTGAAAAGTGATGAAATTGAGCGATATTTGGCCAAAAAGTAAGGCTATAGCCTTGGTATTTTGCTGAAAAATGACCAACATTGAAATTCATTGATTTTGATTACACATTGAAAAGTGATGAAATTGAGCGATGTTTGGCCAAAAAATAAGGCTATATCCTTGGTAATTTGCTGACAAATGACCAACATTGAAATTCATTGATTTTGATTACACATTGAAAGGTGATGAAATTGAGCGATTTTTGGCCAACAAGTAAGGCTATAGTCTTGGTACTTTGCTGAAAATTGACGAACATTGAAATTCATTGATTTTGATTACACATTGAAAAGTGATGAAATTGAGCGATGTTTGGCCAAAAAATAAGGCTATATCCTTGGTAATTTGCTGACAAATGACCAACATTGACATTCATTGAGTTTGATTACAAATTGAAAAGTGATGAAATTGAGCGATATTTGGCCAAAAGGTAAGGCTATAGCCTTGGTAGTTTGCTGAAAAATGACCAACATTGAAATTCATTGATTTTGATTACACATTGAAAGGTGATGAAATTGAGCGATTTTTGGCCAACAAGTAAGGCTATAGTCTTGGTACTTTGCTGAAAATTGACGAACATTGAAATTCATTGATTTTGATTACACATTGAAAAGTGATGAAATAGAGCGATTTTTGGCCAAAAAGTAAGGCTATAGCCTTGGTATTTTGCTGAGAAATGACCACCATTTTAAAATTCATTGATGTTGATTACAAATTGAAAAGTGATGAAAATGAGCGATTTTTGGCCAAAAAGTAAATCTATAGCCTTGGTAATTTGCTGACAAATGACCAACATTGAACTTCATTGATTTTGATTACACATTGAAAAGTGATGACATTGAGCGATTTTTGGCCACAAAGGAAGGCTATAGACTTGGTATTTTGCTGAAAAATGACCACCATTTTACAAGTCATTGATTTTGATTACACATTGAAAAGTGATGAAATTGAGCGATTTTTGGCCACAAAGTAAGGCTATAGCCTTGGTATTTTGCTGAAAAATTACCAATAGTGAAATTCATTGATTTTGATTACAGATTGAAAAGTGATGAAAATGAGCGATATTTGGCCAAAAAGTAAGGCTATAGATTTGGAATTTTGCTGAAAATTGACCAACATTGAAATTCTTTGATTTTGATTACACATTGAAAAGTGATGACAATGAGCGATATTTGGCCAAAAAGTAAGGCTATAGCCTTGGTAATTTGCTGACAAATGACCAACATTGAAATTCATTGATTTTGATTACAAATTGAAAAGTGATGAAAATGAGCGATATTTGGCCAAAAGGTAAGGCTATAGCCTTGGTAGTTTGCTGAAAAATGACCAACATTGACATTCATTGAGTTTGATTACACATTGAAAAGTGATGAAATTGAGCGATTTTTGGCCACAACGTAAGGCTATAGCCTTGTTATTTTTCTGAAAAATGACGAATATTGAAATTCAGTGATTTTGATTACACATTCAAAAGTGATGAAATTGAGCGAATTTTGGCCAAAAAGTAAGGCTATAGCCTTGGTATTTTCCTGAAACATGACCAACAGTGAAATTCATTGATTTTGATTACACTTTGAAAAGTGATGAAATTGAGCGATTTTTGGCCAAAAAGTAAGGCTATAGCCTTGGTATTTTGATGACAAATGACCAACATTGAAATTCATTGATTTTGATTACACATTGAAAAGTGATGAAATTGAGCGCTTTTTGGCCGATTAGTAAGGCTATAGCCTTGGTAGGTTGCTGACAAATGACCACCATTTTACAAGTCATTGATTTTGATTACACATTGAAAAGTGATGAAATTGAGCGATTTTTGGCCAAAAAGTAAGGCTATAGCCTTGGTATTTTGCTGAAAAATTACCAATAGTGAAATTCATTGATTTTGATTACAGATTGAAAAGTGATGAAAATGAGCGATATTTGGCCAAAAAGTAAGGCTATAGCCTTGGTATTTTGCTGAAAATTGACCAACATTGAAATTCATTGATTTTGATTACACATTGAAAAGTGATGATATTGAGCGCTTTTTGGCCGATAAGTAAGGCTATAGCCTTGGTAGGTTGCTGACAAATGACCAACATTTTAAAAGTCATTGATTTTGATTACACATTGAAAAGTGATGAACTTGATCGATTTTTGGCCAAACAGTAAGGCTATAGCCTTGGTATTTTGCTGAAAACTGACCAATATTGAAATTCATTGATTTTGATTACACATTGAAAAGTGATGAAAATGAGCGATATTTGGCCAAAAAGTAAGGCTATAGCCAAGGTATTTTGCTGAAAACTGACCAATAGTGAAATTCATTGATTTTGATTACACATTGAAAAGTGATGAAATTGAGCGATATTTGGCCGAAAAGTAAGGCTATAGCCTTGGTATTTTGCTGAAAAATGACCAACATTGAAATTCATTGATTTTGATTACACATTGAAAAGTGATGAAATTGAGCGATGTTTGGCCAAAAAGTAAGGCTATATCCTTGGTAATTTGCTGACAAATGACCAACATTGACATTCATTGAGTTTGATTACAAATTGAAAAGTGATGAAATTGAGCGATATTTGGCCAAAAGGTAAGGCTATAGCCTTGGTAGTTTGCTGAAAAATGACCAACATTGAAATTCATTGATTTTGATTACACATTGAAAGGTGATGAAATTGAGCGATTTTTGGCCAACAAGTAAGGCTATAGTCTTGGTACTTTGCTGAAAATTGACGAACATTGAAATTCATTGATTTTGATTACACATTGAAAAGTGATGAAATAGAGCGATTTTTGGCCAAAAAGTAAGGCTATAGCCTTGGTATTTTGCTGAGAAATGACCACCATTTTAAAATTCATTGATGTTGATTACAAATTGAAAAGTGATGAAAATGAGCGATTTTTGGCCAAAAAGTAAATCTATAGCCTTGGTAATTTGCTGACAAATGACCAACATTGAACTTCATTGATTTTGATTACACATTGAAAAGTGATGACATTGAGCGATTTTTGGCCACAAAGGAAGGCTATAGACTTGGTATTTTGCTGAAAAATGACCACCATTTTACAAGTCATTGATTTTGATTACACATTGAAAAGTGATGAAATTGAGCGATTTTTGGCCACAAAGTAAGGCTATAGCCTTGGTATTTTGCTGAAAAATTACCAATAGTGAAATTCATTGATTTTGATTACAGATTGAAAAGTGATGAAAATGAGCGATATTTGGCCAAAAAGTAAGGCTATAGATTTGGAATTTTGCTGAAAATTGACCAACATTGAAATTCTTTGATTTTGATTACACATTGAAAAGTGATGACAATGAGCGATATTTGGCCAAAAAGTAAGGCTATAGTCTTGGTAATTTGCTGACAAATGACCAACATTGAAATTCATTGATTTTGATTACAAATTGAAAAGTGATGAAAATGAGCGATATTTGGCCAAAAGGTAAGGCTATAGCCTTAGTAGTTTGCTGAAAAATGACCAACATTGACATTCATTGAGTTTGATTACACATTGAAAAGTGATGAAATTGAGCGATTTTTGGCCACAACGTAAGGCTATAGCCTTGTTATTTTTCTGAAAAATGACGAATATTGAAATTCAGTGATTTTGATTACACATTGACAAGTGATGAAAATGAGCGATATTTGGCCAAAAAGTAAGGCTATAGCCTTGGTATTTTGCTGAGAAATGACCACCATTTTAAAATTCATTGATGTTGATTACAAATTGAAAAGTGATGAAAATGAGCGATTTTTGGCCAAAAAGTAAATCTATAGCCTTGGTAATTTGCTGACAAATGACCAACATTGAACTTCATTGATTTTGATTACACATTGAAAAGTGATGACATTGAGCGATTTTTGGCCACAAAGGAAGGCTATAGACTTGGTATTTTGCTGAAAAATGACCACCATTTTACAAGTCATTGATTTTGATTACAAATTGAAAAGTGATGAAAATGAGCGATATTTGGCCAAAAGGTAAGGCTATAGCCTTGGTAGTTTGCTGAAAAATGACCAACATTGACATTCATTGAGTTTGATTACACATTGAAAAGTGATGAAATTGAGCGATTTTTGGCCACAACGTAAGGCTATAGCCTTGTTATTTGTCTGAAAAATGACGAATATTGAAATTCAGTGATTTTGATTACACATTGACAAGTGATGAAAATGAGCGATATTTGGCCAAAAAGTAAGGCTATAGCCTTGGTAATTTCCTGACAAATGACCAACATTGTAGAATTCATTGATTTTGATTACAAATTGAAATGTGATGAAATTGAGCGAATTTTGGCCAAAAAGTAAGGCTATAGCCTTGGTATTTTGCAGAAAAATGACCAACATTGAAATTCATTGATTTTGATTACACATTGAAAAGTGATGAAATTGAGCGATGTTTGGCCAAAAAGTAAGGCTATATCCTTGGTAATTTGCTGACAAATGACCAACATTGAAATTCATTGATTTTGATTACAAATTGAAAAGTGATGAAAATGAGCGATATTTGGCCAAAAGGTAAGGCTATAGCCTTGGTAGTTTGCTGAAAAATGACCAACATTGAAATTCATTGATTTTGATTACACATTGAAAAGTGATGAAATTGAGCGATATTTGGCCAAAAGGTAAGGCTATAGCCTTGGTAGTTTGCTGACAAATGACCAACATTGAAATTCATTGATTGTGATTACACATTGAAAAGTGATGAAATTGAGCGATATTTGGCCAAAAAGTAAGTCTATAGCCTTGGTAATTTGCTGACAAATGACCAATAGTGAAATTCATTGATGTTGATTACACATTGAAAAGTGATGAAAATGAGCGATATTTGGTCAAAAAGTAAGGCTATAGCCTTGGTATTTTGCTGAAAAATGACCAACATTGAAATTCATTGATTTTGATTACACATTGAAAAGTGATGAAATTAAGCGATTTTTGGCCAAAAAGTAAGGCTATAGCCTTGGTATTTTTCTGAAAATTGACCAACATTGAAATTCATTGATTTTGATTACATATTGAAAAGTGATGACAATGAGCGATGTTTGGCCAAAAGGTAAGGCTATAGCCTTGGTAATTTGCTGACAAATGACCAACATTGAAATTCATTGATTTTGATTACAAAGTGAAAAGTGATGAAAATGAGCGATATTTGGCCAGAAGGTAAGGCTATAGCCTTGGTAGTTTGCTGAAAAATGACCAACATTGAAATTCATTGATTTTGATTACACATTGAAAAGTGATGAAATTGAGCGATATTTGGCCAAAAGGTAAGGCTATAGCCTTGGTAGTTTGCTGACAAATGACCAACATTGAAATTCATTGATTGTGATTACACATTGAAAAGTGATGAAATTGAGCGATATTTGGCCAAAAAGTAAGTCTATAGCCTTGGTAACTTGCTGACAAATGACCAATAGTGAAATTCATTGATGTTGATTACACATTGAAAAGTGATGAAAATGAGCGATATTTGGTCAAAAAGTAAGGCTATAGCCTTGGTATTTTGCTGAAAAATGACCAACATTGACATTCATTGATTTTGATTACACATTGAAAAGTGATGAAATTAAGCGATTTTTGGCCAAAAAGTAAGGCTATAGCCTTGGTATTTTTCTGAAAATTGACCAACATTGAAATTCATTGATTTTGATTACACATTGAAAAGTGATGACAATGAGCGATGTTTGGCCAAAAGGTAAGGCTATAGCCTTGGTAATTTGCTGACAAATGACCAACATTGAAATTCATTGATTTTGATTACAAAGTGAAAAGTGATGAAAATGAGCGATATTTGGCCAAAAGGTAAGCCTATAGCCTTGGTAGTTTGCTGAAAAATGACCAACATTGAAATTCATTGATTTTGATTACACATTGACAAGTGATGAAATTGAGCGATTTTTGGCCAAAAAAGTAAGGCTATAGCCTTGGTATTTTGCTGACAAATGACCACCATTTTAAAATTCATTGACTTTGATTACACATTGAAAAGTGATGAAATTGAGCGATTTTTGGCCACAACGTAAGGCTATAGCCTTGTTATTTTTCTGAAAAATGACGAATATTGAAATTCAGTGATTTTGATTACACATTGACAAGTGATGAAAAAGAGCGATATTTGGCCAAAAAGTAAGGCTATATCCTTGGTAATTTGCTGACAAATGACCAACATTGAAATTCATTGATTTTTATTACAAATTGAATAGTGATGAAAATGAGCGATATTTGGCCAAAAGGTAAGGCTATAGCCTTGGTAGTTTGCTGAAAAATGACCAACATTGAAATTCATTGATTGTGATTACACATTGAAAAGTGATGAAATTGAGCGATATTTAGCCAAAAAGTAAGTCTATAGCCTTGGTAATTTGCTGACAAATGACCAATAGTGAAATTCATTGATTTTGATTACACATTGAAAAGTGATGAAAATGAGCGATATTTGGTCAAAAAGTAAGGCTATAGCCTTGGTATTTTGCTGAAAAATGACCAACATTGAAATTCATTGATTTTGATTACACATTGAAAAGTGATGAACATGGGCGATTTTTGGCCAAAAAGTAAGGTTATACCCTTGGTATTTTGCTGAGAAATGACCAACATTGAAATTCATTGATTTTGATTACACATTGAAACGGGATGAAGTTGAGCGATTTTTGGCCACACAGTAAGGCTATAGCCTTGGAATTTTTGCTGAAACATGACCAATATTGAAATTCATTGATTGTGATTACACATTGAAAAGTGATGAAAATGAGCGATATTTGGCCAAAAAGTAAGGCTATAGCCTTGGTATTTTGCTGACAAATGACGAATATTGAAATTCATTGATTGTGATTACAGATTGAAAAGTGATGAAATTGAGCGATTTTTGGCCAAAAAGTAAGGCTATAGCCTTGGTACTTTGCTGACAAATGACTAACATTGACATTCATTGAGTTTGATTACACATTGAAAAGTGATGAAATTGAGCGATTTTTGGCCAAAAAGTAAGGCTATAGCCTTAGTATTTTGCTGAAAAATGACCAACATTATAATATTCATTGATTTTGAGTACACATTGAAAAGTGATGAAAATGAGCGATGTTTGGCCAAAAAGTAAGGTTATACCCTTGGTATTTTGCTGAGAAATGACAAACATTGAAATTCATTGATTTTGATTACACATTGAAACGGGATGAAGTTGAGCGATTTCTGGCCAAAAAGTAAGGCTATAGCCTTGGTATTTTGCTGAAAACTGACCAACATTGACATTCATTGATTTTGATTACATATTGAAAAGTGATGAAAATGAGCGATATTTGGCCAAAAAGTAAGGCTATAGCCTTGGTATTCTGCTGACAAATGACCAACATTGACATTCATTGAGTTTGATTACAAATTGAAAAGTGATGAAACTGAGCGATATTTGGCCAAAAGGTTAGGCTATAGCCTTGGTAGTTTGCTGAAAAATGACAAACATTGAAATTCATTGATTTTGATTACACATTGAAAAGTGATGAAATTGAGCGATATGTGGCCAAAAGGTAAGGCTATAGCCTTGGTAGTTTGCTGACAAATGACCAACATTGAAATTCATTGATTGTGATTACACATTGAAAAGTGATGAAATTGAGCGATATTTGGCCAAAAAGTAAGTCTATAGCCTTGGTAATTTGCTGACAAATGACCAATATTGAAATTCATTGATTTTGATTACACATTGAAAAGTGATGAAAATGAGCGATATTTGGTCAAAAAGTAAGGCTATAGCCTTGGTATTTTGCTGAAAAATGACCAACATTGAAATTCATTGATTTTGATTACACATTGAAAAGTGATGGAAATGGGCGATTTTTGGCCAAACAGTAAGGTTATACCCTTGGTATTTTGCTGAGAAATGACCAACATTGAAATTCATTGATTTTGATTACACATTGAAACGGGATGAAGTTCAGCGATTTCTGGCCAAAAAGTAAGGCTATAGCCTTGGTATTTTTGCTGAAACATGACCAACATTGAAATTCATTGATTTTGATTACACATTGAAAAGTGATGAAAATGAGCGATATTTGGCCAAAAAGTAAGGCTATAGCCTTGGTATTTTGCTGACAATTGACGAATATTGAAATTCATTGATTGTGATTACACATTGAAAAGTGATGAAATTGAGCGATTTTTGGCCAAAAAGTAAGGCTATAGCCTTGGTACTTTGCTGAAAAATGACCAACATTGAAATTCATTGATTTTGATTACACATTGAAAAGTGATGAAATTGAGCGATATTTGGCCAAAAGGTAAGGCTATAGCCTTGGTAGTTTGCTGACAAATGACCAACATTGAAATTCATTGATTGTGATTACACATTGAAAAGTGATGAAATTGAGCGATATTTGGTCAAAAAGTAAGGCTATAGCCTTGGTATTTTGCTGAAAAATGACCAACATTGAAATTCATTGATTTTGATTACACATTGAAAAGTGATGAAAATGAGCGATATTTGGCCAAAAAGTAAGGCCATAGCCTTGTTATTTTTGCTGAAACATGACCAATATTGAACTTCATTGATTGTGATTACACATTGAAAAGTTGTGAAAATGAGCGATATTTGGCCAAAAAGTAAGGCTATAGCCTTGGTATTTTGCTGAAAAATGACCAACATTGAAATTCATTGATTTTGATTACACATTGAAAAGTGATGAAAATGAGCGATATTTGGCCAAAAAGTAAGGCTATAGCCTTGGTAATTTGCTGACAAATGACCAACATTGAAATTCATTGATTTTGATTACAAATTGAAAAGTGATGAAAATGAGCGATATTTGGCCAAAAGGTAAGGCTATAGCCTTGGTAGTTTGCTGAAAAATTACCAACATTGAAATTCATTGATTTTGATTACACATTTAAAAGTGATGAAATTGAGCGATTTTTGGCCAAAAAAGTAAGGCTATAGCCTTGGTATTTTGCTGACAAATGACCACCATTTCAAAATTCATTGGTTTTGATTACACATTGAAAAGTGATGAAATTGAGCGATTTTTGGCCACAACGTAAGGCTATAGCCTTGTTATTTTTCTGAAAAATGACGAATATTGAAATTCAGTGATTTTGATTACACATTGACAAGTGATGAAAATGAGCGATATTTGGCCAAAAAGTAAGGCTATAGCCTTGGTAATTTCCTGACAAATGACCAACATTGTAGAATTCATTGATTTTGATTACAAATTGAAATGTGATGAAATTGAGCGAATTTTGGCCAAAAAGTAAGGCTATAGCCTTGGTATTTTGCAGAAAAATGACCAACATTGAAATTCATTGATTGTGATTACACATTGAAAAGTGATGAAATTGAGCGATATTTGGCCAAAAAGTAAGTCTATAGCCTTGGTAATTTGCTGACAAATGACCAATAGTGAAATTCATTGATGTTGATTACACATTGAAAAGTGATGAAAATGAGCGATATTTGGTCAAAAAGTAAGGCTATAGCCTTGGTATTTTGCTGAAAAATGACCAACATTGAAATTCATTGATTTTGATTACACATTGAAAAGTGATGGAATTAAGCGATTTTTGGCCAAAAAGTAAGGCTATAGCCTTGGTATTTTTCTGAAAATTGACCAACATTGAAATTCATTGATTTTGATTACACATTGAAAAGTGATGAAAATGATCGATGTTTGGCCAATAGGTAAGGCTATAGCCTTGGTAATTTGCTAACAAATGACCAACATTGAAATTCATTGATTTTGATAACAAATTGAAAAGTGATGAAAATGAGCGATATTTGGCCAAAAGGTAAGCCTATAGCCTTGGTAGTTTGCTGAAAAATGACGAATATTGAAATTCAGTGATTTTGATTACACATTGACAAGTGATGAAAATGAGCGATATTTGGCCAAAAAGTAAGGCTATATCCTTGGTAATTTGCTGACAAATGACCAACATTGAAATTCATTTATTTTTATTACAAATTGAAAAGTGATGAAAATGAGCGATATTTGGCCAAAAGGTAAGGCTATAGCCTTGGTAGTTTGCTGAAAAATGACCAACATTGAAATTCATTGATTGTGATTACACATTGAAAAGTGATGAAATTGAGCGATATTTGGCCAAAAAGTAAGTCTATAGCCTTGGTAATTTGCTGACAAATGACCAATAGTGAAAGTCATTGATTTTGATTACACATTGAAAAGTGATGAAAATGAGCGATATTTGGTCAACAAGTAAGGCTATAGCCTTGGTATTTTGCTGAAAAATGACCAACATTGAAATTCATTGATTTTGATTACACATTGAAAAGTGATGAAAATGGGCGATTTTTGGCCAAAAAGTAAGGTTATACCCTTGGTATTTTGCTGAGAAATGACCAACATTGAAATTCATTGATTTTGATTACACATTGAAAAGTGATGAAATTGAGCGCTTTTTGGCCGATAAGTAAGGCTATAGCCTTGGTAGGTTGCTGACAAATGACCAACATTTTAAAAGTCATTGATTTTGATTACACATTGAAAAGTGATGAACTTGATCGATTTTTGGCCAAACAGTAAGGCTATAGCCTTGGTATTTTGCTGAAAACTGACCAATATTGAAATTCATTGATTTTGATTACACATTGAAAAGTGATGAAATTGAGCGATTTTTGGCCAAAAAGTAAGGCTATAGCCTTGGTACTTTGCTGAAAAATGACCAACATTGAAATTCATTGATTTTGATTACACATTGAAAAGTGATGAAATTGAGCGATATTTGGCCAAAAGGTAAGGCTATAGCCTTGGTAGTTTGCTGACAAATGACCAACATTGAAATTCATTGATTGTGATTACACATTGAAAAGTGATGAAATTGAGCGATATTTGGTCAAAAAGTAAGGCTATAGCCTTGGTATTTTGCTGAAAAATGACCAACATTGAAATTCATTGATTTTGATTACACATTGAAAAGTGATGAAAATGAGCGATATTTGGCCAAAAAGTAAGGCCATAGCCTTGTTATTTTTGCTGAAACATGACCAATATTGAACTTCATTGATTGTGATTACACATTGAAAAGTTGTGAAAATGAGCGATATTTGGCCAAAAAGTAAGGCTATAGCCTTGGTATTTTGCTGAAAAATGACCAACATTGAAATTCTTTGATTTTGATTACACATTGAAAAGTGATGAAAATGAGCGATATTTGGCCAAAAAGTAAGGCTATAGCCTTGGTAATTTGCTGACAAATGACCAACATTGAAATTCATTGATTTTGATTACAAATTGAAAAGTGATGAAAATGAGCGATATTTGGCCAAAAGGTAAGGCTATAGCCTTGGTAGTTTGCTGAAAAATTACCAACATTGAAATTCATTGATTTTGATTACACATTTAAAAGTGATGAAATTGAGCGATTTTTGGCCAAAAAAGTAAGGCTATAGCCTTGGTATTTTGCTGACAAATGACCACCATTTCAAAATTCATTGGTTTTGATTACACATTGAAAAGTGATGAAATTGAGCGATATTTGGCCAAAAAGTAAGGCTATAGCCTTGGTATTTTGCTGACAAATGACGAATATTGAAATTCATTGATTGTGATTACACATTGAAAAGTGATGAAATTGAGCGATTTTTGGCCAAAAAGTAAGGCTATAGCCTTGGTACTTTGCTGAAAAATGACCAACATTGACATTCATTGAGTTTGATTACAAATTGAAAAGTGATGAAAATGAGCGATATTTGGCCAAAAGGTAAGGCTATAGCCTTGGTAGTTTGCTGAAAAATGACCAACATTGAAATTCATTGATTTTGATTACACATTGAAAAGTGATGAAATTGAGCGATATTTGGCCAAAAGGTAAGGCTATAGCCTTGGTAGTTTGCTGACAAATGACCAACATTGAAATTCATTGATTGTGATTACACATTGAAAAGTGATGAAATTGAGCGATATTTGGTCAAAAAGTAAGGCTATAGCCTTGGTATTTTGCTGAACAATGACCAACATTGAAATTCAGTGATTTTGATTACACATTGAAAAGTGATGAAAATGGGCGATTTTTGGCCAAAAAGTAAGGTTATACCCTTGGTATTTTGCTGAGAAATGACCAACATTGAAATTCATTGATTCTGATTACACATTGAAACGGGATGAAGTTGAGCGATTTTTGGCCAAAAAGTAAGGCTATAGCCTTGTTATTTTTGCTGAAACATGACCAATATTGAAATTCATTGATTTTTATTACACATTGAAAAGTTTTGAAATTGAGCGATTTTTGGCCAAAAAGTAAGGCTATAGCCTTAGTAATTTGCTGAAAAATGACCAACATTTTAAAAGTCATTGATTTTGATTACACATTGAAAAGTGATGAAAATGAGCGATGTTTGGCCAAACAGTAAGGCTCTAGCCTTGGTATTTTGCTGACAAATGACCAACATTGAAATTCATTGATTTTGATTACACATTGAAACGGGATGAAGTTGAGCGATGTTTGGCCAAAAAGTAAGGCTATAGCCTTGTTATTTTTGCTGAAACATGACCAATATTGAAATTCATTGATTGTGATTACACATTGAAAAGTGATGAAAATGAGCGATATTTGGCCAAAAAGTAAGGCTATAGCCATGGTATTTTGCTGACAAATGACGAATATTGACATTCATTGCTTTTGATTACACATTGAAAAGTGATGAAAATGAGCGATATTTGGCCAAAAGGTAAGGCTATAGCCTTGGTATTTTGCTGAAAAATGACCAACATTGAAATTCATTGATTTTGATTACATATTGAAAAGTGATGAAAATGGGCGATTTTTGGCCAAAAAGTAAGGTTATACCCTTGGTATTTTGCTGAGAAATGACCAACATTGAAATTCATTGATTTTGATTACACATTGAAACGGGATGAAGTTGAGCGATTTTTGGCCAAAAAGTAAGGCTATAGCCTTGGTAATTTGCTGACAAATGACCAACATTGTAGAATTCATTGATTTTGATTACAAATTGAAAAGTGATGAAATTGAGCGAATTTTGGCCAAAAAGTAAGGCTATAGCCTTGGTATTTTGCTGAAAAATGACCAACATTGACATTCATTGATTTTGATTACAAATTGAAAAGTGATGAAATTGAGCGATTTTTGGCCAAAAAGTAAGGCTATAGCCTTAGTATTTTGCTGAAAAATGACCAACATTTTAAAATTCATTGATTTTGATTACACATTGAAAAGTGATGAAATTGAGCGATGTTTGGCCAAAAAGTAAGGCTATAGCCTTGGTATTTTGCTGAAAAATGACCAACATTGACATTCATTGATTTTGATTACACATTGAACAGTGATGATATTGAGCGCTTTTTGGCCGATTAGTAAGGCTATAGCCTTGGTAGGTTGCTGACAAATGACCAACATTTTAAAAGTCATTGATTTTGATTACACATTGAAAAGTGATGAAAATGAGCGATATTTGGCCAAAAAGTAAGGCTATAGCCTTGGTATTTTGCTGAAACATGACCAACATTGACATTCATTGAGTTTGATTACACATTGAAAAGTGATGAAATTGAGCGATTTTTGGCCAAAAAGTAAGCCTCTAGCCTTGGTATTTTGCTGAAACATGACCAACATTTTAAAATTCATTGATTTTGATTACACATTGAAAAGTGATGAAAATGAGCAATTTTTGGCCAAAAAGTAAGGCTCTAGCCTTGGTATTTTGCTGACAAATGACCAACATTGAAATTCATTGATTTTGATTACACATTGAAAAGTGATGATATTGAGCGCTTTTTGGCCGATTAGTAAGGCTATAGCCTTGGTAGGTTGCTGACAAATGACCAACATTTTAAAAGTCATTGATTTTGATTACACATTGAAAAGTGATGAAAATGAGCGATATTTGGCCAAAAAGTAAGGCTATAGCCTTGGTATTTTGCTGACAAATGACCAACATTGAAATTCATTGATTTTGATTACACATTGAAAAGTGATGACATTGAGCGGTGTTTGGCCAAAAAGTAAGGCTATAGCCTTGGTAATTTGCTGACAAATGACCAACATTGAAATTCATTGATTTTGATTACAAATTGAAAAGTGATGAAAATGAGCGATATTTGGCCAAAAGGTAAGGCTATAGCCTTGGTAGTTTGCTGAAAAATGACCAACATTGAAATTCATTGATTTTGATTACACATTGAAAAGTGATGAAATTGAGCGATATTTGGCCAAAAGGTAAGGCTATAGCCTTGGTAATTTGCTGACAAATGACCAACATTGAAATTCATTGATTGTGATTACACATTGAAAAGTGATGAAATTGAGCGATATTTGGCCAAAAAGTAAGTCTATAGCCTTGGTAATTTGCTGACAAATGACCAATAGTGAAATTCATTGATTTTGATTACACATTGAAAAGTGATGAAAATGAGCGATATTTGGTCAAACAGTAAGGCTATTGCCTTGGTATTTTGCTGAAAAATGACCAACATTGAAATTCATTGATTTTGATTACACATTGAAAGTGATGAAAATGGGCGATTTTTGGCCAAAAAGTAAGGTCATACCCTTGGTATTTTTGCTGAGAAATGACCAACATTGAAATTCATTGATTTTGATTACACATTGAAAAGTGATGAAATTGAGCGAATGTTGGCCAAAAAGTAAGGCTATAGCCTTGGTATTTTGCTGAAAAATGACCAACATTGACATTCATTGAGTTTGATTACACATTGAAAAGTTTTGAAATTGAGCGCTTTTTGGCCGATTAGTAAGGCTATAGCCTTGGTAGGTTGCTGACAAATGACCAACATTTTAAAAGTCATTGATTTTGATTACACATTGAAAAGTGATGAAAATGAGCGATATTTGGCCAAAAAGTAAGGCTATAGCCTTGGTATTTTGCTGAAAAATGACCAACATTGAAATTCATTGATTTTGATTACACATTGAAAAGTGATGAAATTGAGCGGTGTTTGGCCAAAAAGTAAGGCTATAGCCTTGGTAATTTGCTGACAAATGACCAACATTGAAATTCATTGATTTTGATTACAAATTGAAAAGTGATGAAAATGAGCGATATTTGGCCCAAAGGTAAGGCTATAGCCTTGGTAGTTTGCTGAAAAATGACCAACATTGAAATTCATTGATTTTGATTACACATTGAAAAGTGATGAAATTGAGCGATATTTGGCCAAAAGGTAAGGCTATAGCCTTGGTAGTTTGCTGACAAATGACCAACATTGAAATTCATTGATTGTGATTAAACATTGAAAAGTGATGAAATTGAGCGATATTTGGCCAAAAAGTAAGTCTATAGCCTTGGTAATTTGCTGACAAATGACCAATAGTGAAATTCATTGATTTTGATTACACATTGAAAAGTGATGAAACTGAGCGATATTTGGTCAAGAAGTAAGGCTATAGCCTTGGTAATTTGCTGACAAATGACCAACATTGTAGAATTCATTGATTTTGAGTACAAATTGAAAAGTGATGAAATTGAGCGAATTTTGGCCAAAAAGTAAGGCTATAGCCTTGGTATTTTGCTGAAAAATGACCAACATTGACATTCATTGATTTTGATTACAAATTGAAAAGTGATGAAATTGAGCGATTTTTGGCCAAAAAGTAAGGCTATAGCCTTAGTATTTTGCTGAAAAATGACCAACATTTTAAAATTCATTGATATTGATTACACATTGAAAAGTGATGAAATTGAGCGATGTTTGGCCAAAAAGTAAGGCTATAGCCTTGGTATTTTGCTGAAACATGACCAACATTGACATTCATTGAGTTTGATTACACATTGAAAAGTTTTGAAATTGAGCGATTTTTGGCCAAAAAGTAAGGCTATAGCCTTAGTATTTTGCTGAAAAATGACCAACATTTTAAAAGTCATTGATTTTGATTACACATTGAAAAGTGATGAAAATGAGCGATTTTTGGACAAAAAGTAAGGCTCTAGCCTTGGTATTTTGCTGACAAATGACCAACATTGAAATTCATTGATTTTGATTACACATTGAAAAGTGATGATATTGAGCGCTTTTTGGCCGATTAGTAAGGCTATAGCCTTGGTAGGTTGCCGACAAATGACCAACATTTTAAAAGTCATTGATTTTGATTACACATTGAAAAGTGATGAAAATGAGCGATATTTGGCCAAAAAGTAAGGCTATAGCCTTGGTATTTTGCTGAAAAATGACCAACATTGAAATTCATTGATTTTGATTACACATTGAAAAGTGATGAAATTGAGCGGTGTTTGGCCAGAAAGTAAGGCTATAGCCTTGGTAATTTGCTGACAAATGACCAACATTGAAATTCATTGATTTTGATTACACATTGAAAAGTGATGAAAATGAGCGATATTTGGCCAAAAGGTAAGGCTATAGCCTTGGTAGTTTGCTGAAAAATGACCAACATTGAAATTCATTGATTTTGATTACACATTGAAAAGTGATGAAATTGAGCGATATTTGGCCAAAAAGTAAGTCTATAGCTTTGGTAATTTGCTGACAAATGACCAATATTGAAATTCATTGATTGTGATTACACATTGAAAAGTGATGAAATTGAGCGATTTTTGGCCAAAAAGTAAGGCTATAGCCTTGGTACTTTGCTGAAAACTGACCAACATTGACATTCATTGAGTTTGATTACAGATTGAAAAGTGATGAAATTGAGCGATTTTTGGCCAAAAAGTAAGGCTATAGCCTTAGTATTTTGCTGAAAAATGACCAACATTTTAATATTCATTGATTTTGATTACACATTGAAAAGTGATGATATTGAGCGCTTTTTGGCCGATTAGTAAGGCTATAGCCTTGGTAGGTTGCTGACAAATGACCAACATTTTAAAAGTCATTGATTTTGATTACACATTGAAAAGTGATGAAAATGAGCGATATTTGGCCAAAAAGTAAGGCTATAGCCTTGGTATTTTGCTGACAAATGACCAACATTGAAATTCATTGATTTTGATTACACATTGAAAAGTGATGACATTGAGCGGTGTTTGGCCAAAAAGTAAGGCTATAGCCTTGGTAATTTGCTGACAAATGACCAACATTGTAGAATTCATTGATTTTGAGTACAAATTGAAAAGTGATGAAATTGAGCGAATTTTGGCCAAAAAGTAAGGCTATAGCCTTGGTATTTTGCTGAAAAATGACCAACATTGACATTCATTGATTTTGATTACAAATTGAAAAGTGATGAAATTGAGCGATTTTTGGCCAAAAAGTAAGGCTATAGCCTTAGTATTTTGCTGAAAAATGACCAACATTTTAAAATTCATTGATTTTGATTACACATTGAAAAGTGATGAAATTGAGCGATGTTTGGCCAAAAAGTAAGGCTATAGCCTTGGTATTTTGCTGAAACATGACCAACATTGAAATTCATTGATTTTGATTACACATTGAAAAGTGATGAAATTGAGCGATTTTTGGCCAAAAAGTAAGGCTCTAGCCTTGGTATTTTGCTGAAAAATGACCAACATTTTAAAATTCATTGATTTTGATTACACATTGAAAAGTGATGAAAATGAGCGATTTTTGGCCAAAAAGTAAGGCTCTAGCCTTGGTATTTTGCTGACAAATGACCAACATTGAAATTCATTGATTTTGATTACACATTGAAAAGTGATGATATTGAGCGCTTTTTGGCCGATTAGTAAGGCTATAGCCTTGGTAGTTTGCTGAAAAATGACCAACATTGAAATTCATTGATTTTGATTACACATTGAAAAGTGATGAAATTGAGCGATATTTGGCCAAAAGGTAAGGCTATAGCCTTGGTAGTTTGCTGACAAATGACCAACATTGAAATTCATTGATTGTGATTAGACATTGAAAAGTGATGAAATTGAGCGATATTTGGCCAAAAAGTAAGTCTATAGCCTTGGTAATTTGCTGACAAATGACCAATAGTGAAATTCATTGATTTTGATTACACATTGAAAAGTGATGAAAATGAGCGATATTTGGTCAAAAAGTAAGGCTATAGCCTTGGTATTTTGCTGAGAAATGACCAACATTGAAATTCATTGATTTTGATTACACATTGAAAAGTGATGAAAATGGGCGATTTTTGGCCAAAAAGTAAGGTTATACCCTTGGTATTTTGCTGAGAAATGACCAACATTGAAATTCATTGATTTTGATTACACATTGAAACGGGATGAAGTTGAGCGATTTTTGGCCAAACAGTAAGGCTATAGCCTTGGTATTTTTGCTGAAACATGACCAATATTGACATTCATTGATTGTGATTACACATTGAAAAGTGATGATATTGAGCGCATTTTGGCCGATAAGTAAGGCTATAGCCTTGGTAGGTTGCTGACAAATGACCAACATTTTAAAAGTCATTGATTTTGATTACACATTGAAAAGGGATGAACTTGATCGATTTTTGGCCAAACAGTAAGGCTATAGCCTTGGTAATTTGCTGACAAATGACCAACATTGTAGAATTCATTGATTTTGATTACAAATTGAAAAGTGATGAAATTGAGCGATTTTTGCCCAAAAAGTAAGGCTATAGCCTTGGTATTTTGCTGAAAAATGACCAACATTGACATTCATTGAGTTTGATTACACATTGAAAAGTTTTGAAATTGAGCGCTTTTTGGCCGATTAGTAAGGCTATAGCCTTGGTAGGTTGCTGACAAATGACCAACATTTTAAAAGTCATTGATTTTGATTACACATTGAAAAGTGATGAAAATGAGCGATATTTGGCCAAAAAGTAAGGCTATAGCCTTGGTATTTTGCTGAAAAATGACCAACATTGAAATTCATTGATTTTGAATACACATTGAAAAGTGATGAAATTGAGCGGTGTTTGGCCAAAAAGTAAGGCTATAGCCTTGGTAATGTGCTGACAAATGACCAACATTGAAATTCATTGATTTTGATTACAAATTGAAAAGTGATGAACATGAGCGATATTTGACCAAAAGGTAAGGCTATAGCCTTGGTAGTTTGCTGAAAATTGACCAACATTGAAATTCATTGATTTTGATTACACATTGAAAAGTGATGAAATTGAGCGATATTTGGCCAAAAGGTAAGGCTATAGCCTTGGTAGTTTGCTGACAAATGACCAACATTGAAATTCATTGATTGTGATTACACATTGAAAAGTGATGAAATTGAGCGATATTTGGCCAAAAAGTAAGTCTATAGCCTTGGTAATTTGCTGACAAATGACCAATAGTGAAATTCATTGATTTTGATTACACATTGAAAAGTGATGAAACTGAGCGATATTTGGTCAAGAAGTAAGGCTATAGCCTTGGTATTTTGCTGAAAAATGACCAATATTGAAATTCATTGATTTTGATTACACATTGAAAAGTGATGAAAATGGGCGATTTTTGGCCAAAAAGTAAGGTTATACCCTTGGTATTTTGCTGAGAAATGACCAACATTGAAATTCATTGATTTTGATTACACATTGAAACGGGATGAAGTTGAGCGATTTTTGGCGAAACAGTAAGGCTATAGCCTTGGTATTTTTGCTGAAACATGACCAATATTGAAATTCATTGATTGTGATTACACATTGAAAAGTGATGATATTGAGCGCTTTTTGGCCTATAAGTAAGGCTATAGCCTTGGTAGGTTGCTGACAAATGACCAACATTTTAAACGTCATTGATTTTGATTACACATTGAAAAGGGATGAAATTGAGCGATTTTTGGCCAAAAAGTAAGGCTATAGCCTTGGTAATTTGCTGAAAAATGACCACCATTGACATTCATTGAGTTTGATTACACATTGAAAAGTTTTGAAATTGAGCGATTTTTGGCCAAAAAGTAAGGCTATAGCCTTAGTATTTTGCTGAAAAATGACCAACATTTTAAAAGTCATTGATTTTGATTACACATTGAAAAGTGATGAAAATGAGCGATGTTTGGCCAAACAGTAAGGCTCTAGCCTTGGTATTTTGCTGACAAATGACCAACATTGAAATTCATTGATTTTGATTACACATTGAAAAGTGATGATATTGAGCGCTTTTTGGCCGATTAGTAAGGCTATAGCCTTGGTAGGTTGCCGACAAATGACCAACATTTTAAAAGTCATTGATTTTGATTACACATTGAAAAGTGATGAAAATGAGCGATATTTGGCCAAAAAGTAAGGCTATAGCCTTGGTATTTTGCTGACAAATGACCAACATTGACATTCATTGAGTTTGATTACACATTGAAAAGTGATGATATTGAGCGCTTTTTGGCCGATTAGTAAGGCTATAGCCTTGGTAATTTGCTGACAAATGACCAATAGTGAAATTCATTGATTTTGATTACACATTGAAAAGTGATGAAAATGAGCGATATTTGGTCAAAAAGTAAGGCTATAGCCTTGGTATTTTGCTGAAAAATGACCAACATTGAAATTCATTGATTTTGATTACACACTGAAAAGTGATGAAAATGGTCGATTTTTGGCCAAAAAGTAAGGTTATACCCTTGGTATTTTGCTGAGAAATGACCAACATTGAAATTCATTGATTTTGATTACACATTGAAACGGGATGAAGTTGAGCGATTTTTGGCCAAACAGTAAGGCTATAGCCTTGGTATTTTTGCTGAAACATGACCAATATTGAAATTCATTGATTGTGATTACACATTGAAAAGTGATGAAATTGAGCGATTTTTGGCCAAAAAGTAAGGCTATAGCCTTGGTACTTTGCTGAAAACTGACCAACATTGACATTCATTGAGTTTGATTACACATTGAAAAGTGATGAAATTGAGCGATTTTTGGCCAAAAAGTAAGGCTATAGCCTTAGTATTTTGCTGAAAAATGACCAACATTTTAATATTCATTGATTTTGATTACACATTGAAAAGTGATGAAAATGAGCGATTTTTGGCCAAAAAGTAAGGCTATAGCCTTGGTATTTTGCTGAAAAATGACCAACATTGAAATTCATTGAGTTTGATTACACATTGAAAAGTGATGATATTGAGCGCTTTTTGGCCGATAAGTAAGGCTATAGCCTTGGTAGGTTGCTGACAAATGACCAACATTTTAAAAGTCATTAACTTTGATTACACATTGAAAAGTGATGAACTTGATCGATTTTTGGCCAAACAGTAAGGCTATAGCCTTGGTATTTTGCTGACAACTGACCAACATTGAAATTCATTGATTTTGATTACACATTGAAAAGTGATGAAATTGAGCGGTGTTTGGCCAAAAAGTAAGGCTATAGCCTTAGTATTTTGCTGAAAAATGACCAACATTTTAAAAGTCATTGATTTTGATTACACATTGAAAAGTGATGAACTTGATCGATTTTTGGCCAAAAAGTAAGGCTATAGCCTTGGTATTTTGCTGAAAAATGACCAACATTGAAATTCATTGATTTTGATTACACATTGAAAAGTGATGAAATTGAGCGGTGTTTGGCCAAAAAGTAAGGCTATAGCCTTGGTAATTTGCTGACAAATGACCAACATTGAATTTCATTTATTTTGATTACAAATTGAAAAGTGATGAAAATGAGCGATATTTGGCCAAAAGGTAAGGCTATAGCCTTGGTAGTTTGCTGAAAAATGACCAACATTGAAATTCATTGATTTTGATTACACATTGAAACGGGATGAAGTTGAGCGATTTTTGGCCAAAAAGTAAGGCTATAGCCTTGGTATTTTTGCTGAAACATGACCAATATTGAAATTCATTGATTGTGATTACACATTGAACAGTGATGAAAATGAGCGATATTTGGCAAAAAAGTAAGGCTATAGCCTTGGTATTTTGCTGACAAATGACGAATATTGAAATTCATTGATGTTGATTACACATTGAAAAGTGATGAAATTGAGCGATGTTTCGCCAAAAAGTAAGGCTATAGCCTTGGTAGTTTGCTGACAAATGACCAACATTGTAGAATTCATTGATTTTGATTACAAATTGAAAAGTGATGAAATTGAGCGAATTTTGGCCAAAAAGTAAGGCTATAGCCTTTTTTATTTTGCTGAAAAATGACCAACATTGACATTCATTGATTTTGATTACACATTGAAACGGGATGAAGTTGAGCGATTTTTGGCCAAAAAGTAAGGCTATAGCCTTGGTATTTTTGCTGAAAAATGACCAACATTGAAATTCATTGATTTTGATTACACACTGAAAAGTGATGAAAATGGGCGATTTTTGGCCAAAAAGTAAGGTTATACCCTTGGTATTTTGCTGAGAAATGACCAACATTGAAATTCATTGATTTTGATTACACATTGAAACGGGATGAAGTTGAGCGATTTTTGGCCAAACAGTAAGGCTATAGCCTTGGTATTTTTGCTGAAACATGACCAATATTGAAATTCATTGATTGTGATTACACATTGAAAAGTGATGAAAATGAGCGATATTTGGCCAAAAAGTAAGGCTATAGCCTTGGTATTTTGCTGACAAATGACGAATATTGAAATTCATTGATTGTGATTACACATTGAAAAGTGATGAAATTGAGCGATTTTTGGCCAAAAAGTAAGGCTATAGCCTTGGTACTTTGCTGAAAACTGACCAACATTGACATTCATTGAGTTTGATTACACATTGAAAAGTGATGAAATTGAGCGATTTTTGGCCAAAAAGTAAGGCTATAGCCTTAGTATTTTGCTGAAAAATGACCAACATTTTAATATTCATTGATTTTGATTACACATTGAAAAGTGATGAAATTGAGCGATTTTTGGCCAAAAAGTAAGGCTATAGCCTTGGTATTTTGCTGAAAAATGACCAACATTGAAATTCATTGAGTTTGATTACACATTGAAAAGTGATGATATTGAGCGCTTTTTGGCCGATAAGTAAGGCTATAGCCTTGGTAGGTTGCTGACAAATGACCAACATTTTAAAAGTCATTAATTTTGATTACACATTGAAAAGTGATGAACTTGATCGATTTTTGGCCAAACAGTAAGGCTATAGCCTTGGTATTTTGCTGACAACTGACCAACATTGAAATTCATTGATTTTGATTACACATTGAAAAGTGATGAAATTGAGCGGTGTTTGGCCAAAAAGTAAGGCTATAGCCTTGGTAATTTGCTGACAAATGACCAACATTGAAATTCATTGATTTTGATTACAAATTGAAAAGTGATGAAAATGAGCGATATTTGGCCAAAAGGTAAGGCTATAGCCTTGGTAGTTTGCTGAAAAATGACCAACATTGAAATTCATTGATTTTGATTACACATTGAAACGGGATGAAGTTGAGCGATTTTTGGCCAAAAAGTAAGGCTATAGCCTTGGTATTTTTGCTGAAACATGACCAATATTGAAATTCATTGATTGTGATTACACATTGAACAGTGATGAAATTGAGCGATATTTGGCAAAAAAGTAAGGCTATAGCCTTGGTATTTTGCTGACAAATGACGAATATTGAAATTCATTGATGTTGATTACACATTGAAAAGTGATGAAATTGAGCGATGTTTCGCCAAAAAGTAAGGCTATAGCCTTGGTAGTTTGCTGACAAATGACCAACATTGTAGAATTCATTGATTTTGATTACAAATTGAAAAGTGATGAAATTGAGCGAATTTTGGCCAAAAAGTAAGGCTATAGCCTTTTTTATTTTGCTGAAAAATGACCAACATTGACATTCATTGATTTTGATTACACATTGAAACGGGATGAAGTTGAGCGATTTTTGGCCAAAAAGTAAGGCTATAGCCTTGGTATTTTTGCTGAAAAATGACCAACATTGAAATTCATTGATTTTGATTACACACTGAAAAGTGATGAAAATGGGCGATTTTTGGCCAAAAAGTAAGGTTATACCCTTGGTATTTTGCTGAGAAATGACCAACATTGAAATTCATTGATTTTGATTACACATTGAAACGGGATGAAGTTGAGCGATTTTTGGCCAAACAGTAAGGCTATAGCCTTGGTATTTTTGCTGAAACATGACCAATATTGAAATTCATTGATTGTGATTACACATTGAAAAGTGATGAAAATGAGCGATATTTGGCCAAAAAGTAAGGCTATAGCCTTGGTATTTTGCTGACAAATGACGAATATTGAAATTCATTGATTGTGATTACACATTGAAAAGTGATGAAATTGAGCGATTTTTGGCCAAAAAGTAAGGCTATAGCCTTGGTACTTTGCTGAAAACTGACCAACATTGACATTCATTGAGTTTGATTACACATTGAAAAGTGATGAAATTGAGCGATTTTTGGCCAAAAAGTAAGGCTATAGCCTTAGTATTTTGCTGAAAAATGACCAACATTTTAATATTCATTGATTTTGATTACACATTGAAAAGTGATGAAAATGAGCGATTTTTGGCCAAAAAATAAGGCTATAGCCTTGGTATTTTGCTGAAAAATGACCAACATTGAAATTCATTGAGTTTGATTACACATTGAAAAGTGATGATATTGAGCGCTTTTTGGCCGATAAGTAAGGCTATAGCCTTGGTAGGTTGCTGACAAATGACCAACATTTTAAAAGTCATTAATTTTGATTACACACTGAAAAGTGATGAACTTGATCGATTTTTGGCCAAACAGTAAGGCTATAGCCTTGGTATTTTGCTGACAACTGACCAACATTGAAATTCATTGATTTTGATTACACATTGACAAGTGATGAAAATGAGCGATATTTGGCCAAAAAGTAAGGCTATAGCCTTGGTATTTTGCTGAAAAATGACCAACATTGAAATTCATTGATTTTGATTACACATTGAAAAGTGATGAAATTGAGCGATGTTTGGCCAAACAGTAAGGCTATAGCCTTGGTAGTTTGCTGACAAATGACCAACATTGAAATTCATTGATTGTGATTACACATTGAAAAGTGATGATATTGAGCGATATTTGGCCAAAAAGTAAGTCTATAGCCTTGGTAATTTGCTGACAAACGACCAACATTGAAATTCATTGATTTTGATTACACATTGAAAAGTGATGAAAATGGGCGATTTTTGGCCAAAAAGTAAGGTTATACCCTTGGTATTTTGCTGAGAAATGACCAACATTGAAATTCATTAATTTTGATTACACATTGAAACGGGATGAAGTTGAGCGATTTTTGGCCAAACAGTAAGGCTATAGCCTTGGTATTCTTGCTGAAACATGACCTAAATTGAAATTCATTGATTGTGATTACACATTGAAAAGTGATGAAAATGAGCGACATTTGGCCAAAAAGTAAGGCTATAACCTTGGTATTTTGCTGACAAATGACGAATATTGAAATTCATTGATTGTGATTACACATTGAAAAGTGATGAAATTGAGCGATTTTTGGCCAAAAAGTAAGGCTATAGCCTTGGTACTTTGCTGAAAAATGACCAACATTGACATTCATTGAGTTTTATTACACATTGAAAAGTGATGAAAGTGAGCGATTTTTGGCCAAAAAGTAAGGCTATAGCCTTAGTATTTTGCTGAAAAATGACCAACATTTTACAAGTCATTGATTTTGATTACACATTGAAAAGTGATTAACTTGATCGATTTTTGGCCAAAAAGTAAGGCTATAGCCTTGGTATTTTGCTGAAAAATGACCAACATTGAAATTCATTGAGTTTGATTACACATTGAAAAGTGATGATATTGAGCGCTTTTTGGCCGATAAGTAAGGCTATAGCCTTGGTAGGTTGCTGACAAATGACCAACATTTTAAAAGTCATTAATTTTGATTACACATTGAAAAGTGATGAACTTGATCGATTTTTGGCCAAACAGTAAGGCTATAGCCTTGGTATTTTGCTGACAACTGACCAACATTGAAATTCATTGATTTTGATTACACATTGACAAGTGATGAAAATGAGCGATATTTGGCCAAAAAGTAAGGCTATAGCCTTGGTATTTTGCTGAAAAATGACCAACATTGAAATTCATTGATTTTGATTACACATTGAAAAGTGATGAAATTGAGCGATGTTTGGCCAAACAGTAAGGCTATAGCCTTGGTAGTTTGCTGACAAATGACCAACATTGAAATTCATTGATTGTGATTACACATTGAAAAGTGATGAAATTGAGCGATATTTGGCCAAAAAGTAAGTCTATAGCCTTGGTAATTTGCTGACAAACGACCAACATTGAAATTCATTGATTTTGATTACACATTGAAAAGTGATGAAAATGGGCGATGTTTGGCCAAAAAGTAAGGTTATACCCTTGGTATTTTGCTGAGAAATGACCAACATTGAAATTCATTAATTTTGATTACACATTGAAACGGGATGAAGTTGAGCGATTTTTGGCCAAACAGTAAGGCTATAGCCTTGGTATTCTTGCTGAAACATGACCAATATTGAAATTCATTGATTGTGATTACACATTGAAAAGTGATGAAAATGAGCGACATTTGGCCAAAAAGTAAGGCTATAACCTTGGTATTTTGCTGACAAATGACGAATATTGAAATTCATTGATTGTGATTACACATTGAAAAGTGATGAAATTGAGCGATTTTTGGCCAAAAAGTAAGGCTATAGCCTTGGTACTTTGCTGAAAAATGACCAACATTGACATTCATTGAGATTTATTACACATTGAAAAGTGATGAAAGTGAGCGATTTTTTGCCAAAAAGTAAGGCTATAGCCTTAGTATTTTGCTGAAAAATGACCAACATTTTAAAAGTCATTGATTTTGATTACACATTGAAAAGTGATTAACTTGATCGATTTTTGGCCAAACAGTAAGGCTATAGCCTTGGTATTTTGCTGAAAAATGACCAACATTGAAATTCATTGATTTTGATTACACATTGAAAAGTGATGAAATTGAGCGGTGTTTGGCCAAAAAGTAAGGCTATAGCCTTGGTAATTTGCTGACAAATGACCAACATTGAAATTCATTGATTTTGATTACAAATTGAAAAGTGATGAAAATGAGCGATATTTGGCCAAAAGGTAAGGCTATAGCCTTGGTAGTTTGCTGAAAAATGACCAACATTGAAATTCATTGATTTTGATTACACATTGAAACGGGATGAAGTTGAGCGATTTTTGGCCAAAAAGTAAGGCTATAGCCTTGGTATTTTTGCTGAAACATGACCAATATTGAAATTCATTGATTGTGATTACACATTGAACAGTGATGAAAATGAGCGATATTTGGCAAAAAAGTAAGGCTATAGCCTTGGTATTTTGCTGACACATGACGAATATTGAAATTCATTGATGTTGATTACACATTGAAAAGTGATGAAATTGAGCGATGTTTGGCCAAAAAGTAAGGCTATAGCCTTGGTAGTTTGCTGACAAATGACCAACATTGTAGAATTCATTGATTTTGATTACAAATTGAAAAGTGATGAAATTGAGCGAATTTTGGCCAAAAAGTAAGGCTATAGCCTTTTTTATTTTGCTGAAAAATGACCAACATTGACATTCATTGATTTTGATTACACATTGAAACGGGATGAAGTTGAGCGATTTTTGGCCAAAAAGTAAGGCTATAGCCTTGGTATTTTTGCTGAAACATGACCAATAGTGAAATTCATTGATTGTGATTACACATTGAAAAGTGATGAAAATGAGCGATATTTGGCCAAAAAGTAAGGCTATAGCCTTGGTATTTTGCTGACAAATGACGAATATTGAAATTCATTGATTGTGATTACACATTGAAAAGTGATGAAATTGAGCGATTTTTGGCCAAAAAGTAAGGCTATAGCCTTGGTACTTTGCTGAAAAATGACCAACATTGACATTCATTGAGTTTTATTACACATTGAAAAGTGATGAAATTGAGCGATTTTTGGCCAAAAAGTAAGGCTATAGCCTTAGTATTTTGCTGAAAAATGACCAACATTTTAATATTCATTGATTTTGATTACACATTGAAAAGTGATGAAAATGAGCGATGTTTGGCCAAAAAGTAAGGCTCTAGCCTTGGTATTTTGCTGAAAAATGACCAACATTGAAATTCATTGATTTTGATTACACATTGAAAAGTGATGATATTGAGCGCTTTTTGGCCGATAAGTAAGGCTATAGCCTTGGTAGGTTGCTGACAAATGACCAACATTTTAAAAGTCATTGATTTTGATTACACATTGAAAAGTGATGAACTTGATCGATTTTTGGCCAAACAGTAAGGCTATAGCCTTGGTATTTTGCTGAAAACTGACCAATATTGAAATTCATTGATTTTGATTACACATTGAAAAGTGATTAAAATGAGCGATATTTGGCCAAAAAGTAAGGCTATAGCCTTGGTAGTTTGCTGACAAATGACCAACATTGAAATTCATTGATTTTGATTACACATTGAAAAGTGATGAAAATGAGCGATATTTGGTCAAAAAGTAAGGCTATAGCCTTGGTATTTTGCTGACAAATGACCAACATTTTAATATTCATTGATTTTGATTACACATTGAAAAGTGATGAAAATGAGCGATGTTTGGCCAAAAAGTAAGGCTCTAGCCTTGGTATTTTGCTGGGAAATGACCACCATTTTAAAATTCATTGATTTTGATTACACATTGACAAGTAATGAAAATGAGCGATTTTTGGCCAAAAAGTAAGGCTATAGCCTTGGTACTTTGTTAAAAAGTGACCAACATTGACATTCATTGAGTTTTAGTACACATTGAAAAGTGCTGAAATTGAGCGATTTTTGGCCAAAAAGTAAGGCTATAGCCTTAGTATTTTGCTGAAAAATGACCAACATTTTAATATTCATTGATTTTGATTACACATTGAAAAGTGATGAAAATGAGCGATGTTTGGCCAAAAAGTAAGGCTCTAGCCTTGGTATTTTGCTGAAAAATGACCAACATTGAAATTCATTGATTTTGATTACACATTGAAAAGTGATGATATTGAGCGCTTTTCGGCCGATAAGTAAGGCTATAGCCTTGGTAGGTTGCTGACAAATGACCAACATTTTAAAAGTCATTGATTTTGATTACACATTGAAAAGTGATGAACTTGATCGATTTTTGGCCAAACAGTAAGGCTATAGCCTTGGTATTTTGCTGAAAACTGATCAATATTGAAATTCATTGATTTTGATTACACATTGACAAGTGATTAAAATGAGCGATATTTGGCCAAACAGTAAGGCTATAGCCTTGGTAGTTTGCTGACAAATGACCAACATTGAAATTCATTGATTTTGATTACACATTGAAAAGTAATGAAAATGAGCGATATTTGGTCAAAAAGTAAGGCTATAGCCTTGGTATTTTGCTGAAAAATGACCAACATTGAAATTCATAATTTTGATTACACATTGAAACGGGATGAAGTTGAGCGATTTTTGGCCAAAAAGTAAGGCTATAGCCTTGGTATTTTTGCTGAAACATGACCAATATTGAAATTCATTGATTGTGATTACACATTGAACAGTGATGAAAATGAGCGATATTTGGCCAAAAAGTAAGGCTATAGCCTTGGTATTTTGCTGACAAATGACGAATATTGAAATTCATTGATGTTGATTACACATTGAAAAGTGATGAAATTGAGCGATGTTTGGCCAAAAAGTAAGGCTATAGCCTTGGTAGTTTGCTGACAAATGACCAACATTGTAGAATTCATTGATTTTGATTACAAATTGAAAAGTGATGAAATTGAGCGAATTTTGGCCAAAAAGTAAGGCTATAGCCTTTTTTATTTTGCTGAAAAATGACCAACATTGACATTCATTGATTTTGATTACACATTGAAACGGGATGAAGTTGAGCGATTTTTGGCCAAACAGTAAGGCTATAGCCTTGGTATTTTTGCTGAAACATGACCAATAGTGAAATTCATTGATTGTGATTACACATTGAAAAGTGATGAAAATGAGCGATATTTGGCCAAAAAGTAAGGCTATAGCCTTTGTATTTTGCTGACAAATGACGAATATTGAAATTCATTGATTGTGATTACACATTGAAAAGTGATGAAATTGAGCGATTTTTGGCCAAAAAGTAAGGCTATAGCCTTGGTAATTTGCTGAAAAATGACCAACATTGACATTCATTGAGTTTGATTACACATTGAAAAGTGATGAAATTGAGCGATTTTTGGCCAAAAAGTAAGGCTATAGCCTTAGTATTTTGCTGAAAAATGACCAACATTTTAATATTCATTGATTTTGATTACACATTGAACAGTGACGAAAATGAGCGATTTGTGGCCAAAAAGTAGGGCTATAGCCTTGGTATTTTGCTGAAAAATGACCAACATTGAAATTCATTGATTTTGATTACACATTGAAACGGGATGAAGTTGAGCGATTTTTGGCCAAAAAGTAAGGCTATAGCCTTGGTATTTGTGCTGAAACATGACCAATATTGAAATTCATTGATTGTGATTACACATTGAAAAGTGATGAAAATGAGCGATATTTGGCCAAAAAGTAAGGCTATAGCCTTGGTATTTTGCTGACAAATGACGAATATTGAAATTCATTGATGTTGATTACACATTGAAAAGTGATGAAATTGAGCGATTTTTTGCCAAAAAGTAAGGCTATAGCCTTGGTAGTTTGCTGACAAATGACCAACATTGTAGACTTCATTGATTTTGATTACAAATTGAAAAGTGACGAAATTGAGCGAATTTTGGCCAAAAAGTAAGGCTATAGCCTTGGTATTTTGCTGAAAAATGACCAACATTGACATTCATTGAGTTTGATTACACATTGAAAAGTGATGAAATTGAGCGATTTTTGGCCAAAAAGTAAGGCTATAGCCGTCGTATTTTGCTGAAAAATGACCAACATTTTAAAATTCATTGATTTTGATTACACATTGAAAAGTGATGAAAATGAGCGATTCGTGGCCAAAAAGTAAGGCTCTAGCCTTGGTAATTTGCTGACAAATCACCAATAGTGAAATTCATTGATTGTGATTACACATTGAAAAGTGATGAAAATGAGCGATATTTGGCCAAAAAGTAAGGCTATAGCCTTGGTATTTTGCTGACAAATGACGAATATTGAAATTCATTGATTGTGATTACACATTGAAAAGTGATGAAATTGAGCGATTTTTGGCCAAAAAGTAAGGCTATAGCCTTGGTACTTTGCTGAAAAATGACCAACATTGACATTCATTGAGTTTGATTACACATTGAAAAGTGATGAAATTGAGCGATTTTTGGCCAAAAAGTAAGGCTATAGCCTTAGTATTTTGCTGACAAATGACCAACATTTTAATATTCACTGATTTTGATTACACATTGAAAAGTGATGAAAATGAGCGATTTGTGGCCAAAAAGTAAGGCTATAGCCTTGGTATTTTGCTGAAAAATGACCAACATTGAAATTCATTGATTTTGATTACACATTGAAACGGGATGAAGTTGAGCGATTTTTGGCCAAAAAGTAAGGTTATACCCTTGGTATTTTGCTGAGAAATGACCAACATTGAAATTCATTGATTTTGATTACACATTGAAACGGGATGAAGTTGAGCGATTTTTGGCCAAACAGTAAGGCTATAGCCTTGGTATTTTTGCTGAAACATGACCAATATTGAAATTCATTGATTGTGATTACACATTGAAAAGTGATGATATTGAGCGCTTTTTGGCCGATAAGTAAGGCTATAGCCTTGGTAGGTTGCTGACAAATGACCAACATTTTAAAAGTCATTGATTTTGATTACACATTGAAAAGTGATGAAATTGAGCGAATTTTGGCCAAAAAGTACGGCTATAGCCTTGGTATTTTGCTGAAAAATGACCAACATTTTAAAATTCATTGATGTTGATTACACATTGAAAAGTGATGAAAATGAGCGATTCGTGGCCAAAAAGTAAGGCTCTAGCCTTGGTATTTTGCTGAGAAATGACCAACATTGAAATTCATTGATTTTGATTACACATTGAAACGGGATGAAGTTGAGCGATTTTTGGCCAAACAGTAAGGCTATAGCCTTGGTATTTTTGCTGAAACATGACCAATATTGAAATTCATTGATTGTGATTACACATTGAAAAGTGATGATATTGAGCGCTTTTTGGCCGATAAGTAAGGCTATAGCCTTGGTAGGTTGCTGACAAATGACCAACATTTTAAAAGTCATTGATTTTGATTACACATTGAAAAGTGATGAAATTGAGCGAATTTTGGCCAAAAAGTACGGCTATAGCCTTGGTATTTTGCTGAAAAATGACCAACATTTTAAAATTCATTGATTTTGATTACACATTGAAAAGTGATGAAAATGAGCGATTCGTGGCCAAAAAGTAAGGCTCTAGCCTTGGTATTTTGCTGAAAAATGACCAACATTGAAATTCATTGATTTTGATTACACATTGAAAAGTGATGATATTGAGCGCTTTTTGGCCGATTAGTAAGGCTATAGCCTTGGTAGGTTGCCGACAAATGACCAACATTTTAAAAGTCATTGATTTTGATTACACATTGAAAAGTGATGAAAATGAGCGATTCGTGGCCAAAAAGTAAGGCTCTAGCCTTGGTATTTTGCTGAAAAATGACCAACATTGAAATTCATTGTTTTTGATTACACATTGAAAAGTGATGATATTGAGCGCTTTTTGGCCGATAAGTAAGGCTATAGCCTTGGTAGGTTGCCGACAAATGACCAACATTTTAAAAGTCATTGATTTTGATTACACATTGAAAAGTGATGAAAATGAGCGATTCGTGGCCAAAAAGTAAGGCTCTAGCCTTGGTATTTTGCTGAAAAATGACCAACATTGAAATTCATTGTTTTTGATTACACATTGAAAAGTGATGATATTGAGCGCTTTTTGGCCGATAAGTAAGGCTATAGCTTTGGTAGGTTGCTGACAAATGACCAACATTGACATTCATTGAGTTTTATTACACATTGAAAAGTGATGAAATTGAGCGATTTTTGGCCAAAAAGTAAGGCTATAGCCTTAGTATTTTGCTGAAAAATGACCAACATTTTAATATTCATTGATTTTGATTACACATTGAAAAGTGATGAAAATGAGCGATGTTTGGCCAAAAAGTAAGGCTCTAGCCTTGGTAGTTTGCTGAAAAATGACCAACATTGAAATTCATTGATTTTGATTACACATTGAAAAGTGATGATATTGAGCGCTTTTTGGCCGATAAGTAAGGCTATAGCTTTGGTAGGTTGCTGACAAATGACCAACATTGACATTCATTGAGTTTTATTACACATTGAAAAGTGATGAAAATGAGCGATGTTTGGCCAAAAAGTAAGGCTCTAGCCTTGGTAGTTTGCTGAAAAATGACCAACATTGAAATTCATTGATTTTGATTACACATTGAAAAGTGATGATATTGAGCGCTTTTTGGCCGATAAGTAAGGCTATAGCCTTGGTAGGTTGCTGACAAATGACCAACATTTTAAAAGTCATTGATTTTGATTACACATTGAAAAGTGATGAAATTGATCGATTTTTGGCCAAACAGTAAGGCTATAGCCTTGGTATTTTGCTGAAAACTGACCAATATTGAAATTCATTGATTTTGATTACACATTGAAAAGTGATTAAAATGAGCGATATTTGGCCAAAAAGTAAGGCTATAGCCTTGGTAGTTTGCTGACAAATGACCAACATTGAAATTCATTGATTTTGATTACACATTGAAAAGTGATGAAAATGAGCGATATTTGGTCAAAAAGTAAGGCTATAGCCTTGGTATTTTGCTGAAAAATGACCAACATTTTAATATTCATTGATTTTGATTACACATTGAAAAGTGATGAAAATGAGCGATTTGTGGCCAAAAAGTAAGGCTATAGCCTTGGTATTTTGATGAAAAATGACCAACATTGAAATTCATTGAGTTTGATTACACATTGAAACGGGATGAAGTTGAGCGATTTTTGGCCAAAAAGTAAGGCTATAGCCTTGGTATTTGTGCTGAAACATGACCAATATTGAAATTCATTGATTGTGATTACACATTGAAAAGTGATGAAAATGAGCGATATTTGGCCAAAAAGTAAGGCTATAGCCTTGGTATTTTGCTGACAAATGACGAATATTGAAATTCATTGATGTTGATTACACATTGAAAAGTGATGAAATTGAGCGATTTTTGGCCAAAAAGTAAGGCTATAGCCTTGGTAGCTTGCTGACAAATGACCAACATTGTAGAATTCATTGATTTTGATTACAAATTGAAAAGTGATGAAATTGAGCGAATTTTGGCCAAAAAGTAAGGCTATAGCCTTGGTATTTTGCTGAAAAATGACCAACATTGACATTCATTGAGTTTGATTACACATTGAAAAGTGATGAAATTGAGCGATTTTTGGCCAAAAAGTAAGGCTATAGCCGTCGTATTTTGCTGAAAAATGACCAACATTTTAAAATTCATTGATTTTGATTACACATTGAAAAGTGATGAAAATGAGCGATTCGTGGCCAAAAAGTAAGGCTCTAGCCTTGGTATTTTGCTGAAAAATGACCAACATTGAAATTCATTGATTTTGATTACACATTGAAAAGTGATGAAATTGAGCGATTTTTGGCCAAAAAAGTAAGGCCATAGCCTTGGTACTATGCTGAAAAATGACCAACATTGAAATTCATTGATTTTGATTACACATTGAAAAGGGATGAAAATGAGCGATGTTTGGCCAAAAAGTAAGGCTATAGCCTTGGTAGTTTGCTGACAAATGACCAACATTGTAGAATTCATTGATTTTGATTACAAATTGAAAAGTGATGAAATTGAGCGAATTTTGGCCAAAAAGTACGGCTATAGCCTTGGTATTTTGCTGAAAAATGACCAACATTTTAAAATTCATTGATTTTGATTACACATTGAAAAGTGATGAAAATGAGCGATTCGTGGCCAAAAAGTAAGGCTCTAGCCTTGGTATTTTGCTGAAAAATGACCAACATTGAAATTCATTGATTTTGATTACACATTGAAAAGTGATGATATTGAGCGCTTTTTGGCCGATTAGTAAGGCTATAGCCTTGGTAGGTTGCCGACAAATGACCAACATTTTAAAAGTCATTGATTTTGATTACACATTGAAAAGTGATGAAAATGAGCGATTCGTGGCCAAAAAGTAAGGCTCTAGCCTTGGTATTTTGCTGAAAAATGACCAACATTGAAATTCATTGTTTTTGATTACACATTGAAAAGTGATGATATTGAGCGCTTTTTGGCCGATAAGTAAGGCTATAGCCTTGGTAGGTTGCCGACAAATGACCAACATTTTAAAAGTCATTGATTTTGATTACACATTGAAAAGTGATGAAAATGAGCGATTCGTGGCCAAAAAGTAAGGCTCTAGCCTTGGTATTTTGCTGAAAAATGACCAACATTGAAATTCATTGTTTTTGATTACACATTGAAAAGTGATGATATTGAGCGCTTTTTGGCCGATAAGTAAGGCTATAGCTTTGGTAGGTTGCTGACAAATGACCAACATTGACATTCATTGAGTTTTATTACACATTGAAAAGTGATGAAATTGAGCGATTTTTGGCCAAAAAGTAAGGCTATAGCCTTAGTATTTTGCTGAAAAATGACCAACATTTTAATATTCATTGATTTTGATTACACATTGAAAAGTGATGAAAATGAGCGATGTTTGGCCAAAAAGTAAGGCTCTAGCCTTGGTAGTTTGCTGAAAAATGACCAACATTGAAATTCATTGATTTTGATTACACATTGAAAAGTGATGATATTGAGCGCTTTTTGGCCGATAAGTAAGGCTATAGCCTTGGTAGGTTGCTGACAAATGACCAACATTTTAAAAGTCATTGATTTTGATTACACATTGAAAAGTGATGAAATTGATCGATTTTTGGCCAAACAGTAAGGCTATAGCCTTGGTATTTTGCTGAAAACTGACCAATATTGAAATTCATTGATTTTGATTACACATTGAAAAGTGATTAAAATGAGCGATATTTGGCCAAAAAGTAAGGCTATAGCCTTGGTAGTTTGCTGACAAATGACCAACATTGAAATTCATTGATTTTGATTACACATTGAAAAGTGATGAAAATGAGCGATATTTGGTCAAAAAGTAAGGCTATAGCCTTGGTATTTTGCTGAAAAATGACCAACATTTTAATATTCATTGATTTTGATTACACATTGAAAAGTGATGAAAATGAGCGATTTGTGGCCAAAAAGTAAGGCTATAGCCTTGGTATTTTGCTGAAAAATGACCAACATTGAAATTCATTGAGTTTGATTACACATTGAAACGGGATGAAGTTGAGCGATTTTTGGCCAAAAAGTAAGGCTATAGCCTTGGTATTTGTGCTGAAACATGACCAATATTGAAATTCATTGATTGTGATTACACATTGAAAAGTGATGAAAATGAGCGATATTTGGCCAAAAAGTAAGGCTATAGCCTTGGTATTTTGCTGACAAATGACGAATATTGAAATTCATTGATGTTGATTACACATTGAAAAGTGATGAAAATGAGCGATATTTGGTCAAAAAGTAAGGCTATAGCCTTGGTATTTTGCTGAAAAATGACCAACATTTTAATATTCATTGATTTTGATTACACATTGAAAAGTGATGAAAATGAGCGATTTGTGGCCAAAAAGTAAGGCTATAGCCTTGGTATTTTGCTGAAAAATGACCAACATTGAAATTCATTGAGTTTGATTACACATTGAAACGGGATGAAGTTGAGCGATTTTTGGCCAAAAAGTAAGGCTATAGCCTTGGTATTTGTGCTGAAACATGACCAATATTGAAATTCATTGATTGTGATTACACATTGAAAAGTGATGAAAATGAGCGATATTTGGCCAAAAAGTAAGGCTATAGCCTTGGTATTTTGCTGACAAATGACGAATATTGAAATTCATTGATGTTGATTACACATTGAAAAGTGATGAAATTGAGCGATTTTTGGCCAAAAAGTAAGGCTATAGCCTTGGTAGTTTGCTGACAAATGACCAACATTGTAGAATTCATTGATTTTGATTACAAATTGAAAAGTGATGAAATTGAGCGAATTTTGGCCAAAAAGTAAGGCTATAGCCTTGGTATTTTGCTGAAAAATGACCAACATTGACATTCATTGAGTTTGATTACACATTGAAAAGTGATGAAATTGAGCGATTTTTGGCCAAAAAGTAAGGCTATAGCCGTCGTATTTTGCTGAAAAATGACCAACATTTTAAAATTCATTGATTTTGATTACACATTGAAAAGTGATGAAAATGAGCGATTCGTGGCCAAAAAGTAAGGCTCTAGCCTTGGTATTTTGCTGAAAAATGACCAACATTGAAATTCATTGATTTTGATTACACATTGAAAAGTGATGAAATTGAGCGATTTTTGGCCAAAAAAGTAAGGCCATAGCCTTGGTACTATGCTGAAAAATGACCAACATTGAAATTCATTGATTTTGATTACACATTGAAAAGGGATGAAAATGAGCGATGTTTGGCCAAAAAGTAAGGCTATAGCCTTGGTAATTTGCTGAAAAATGACCAACATTGAAATTCATTGATTTTGATTACACATTGAAAAGGGATGAAATTGAGCGATTTTTGGCCAAAAAGTAAGGCTATAGCCTTGGTAATTTGCTGACAAATGACCAATAGTGAAATTCATTGATTGTGATTACACATTGAAAAGTGATGAAAATGAGCGATATTTGGCCAAAAAGTAAGGCTATAGCCTTGGTATTTTGCTGACAAATGACGAATATTGAAATTCATTGATGTTGATTACACATTGAAAAGTGATGAAAATGAGCGATATTTGGTCAAAAAGTAAGGCTATAGCCTTGGTATTTTGCTGAAAAATGACCAACATTTTAATATTCATTGATTTTGATTACACATTGAAAAGTGATGAAAATGAGCGATTTGTGGCCAAAAAGTAAGGCTATAGCCTTGGTATTTTGCTGAAAAATGACCAACATTGAAATTCATTGAGTTTGATTACACATTGAAACGGGATGAAGTTGAGCGATTTTTGGCCAAAAAGTAAGGCTATAGCCTTGGTATTTGTGCTGAAACATGACCAATATTGAAATTCATTGATTGTGATTACACATTGAAAAGTGATGAAAATGAGCGATATTTGGCCAAAAAGTAAGGCTATAGCCTTGGTATTTTGCTGACAAATGACGAATATTGAAATTCATTGATGTTGATTACACATTGAAAAGTGATGAAATTGAGCGATTTTTGGCCAAAAAGTAAGGCTATAGCCTTGGTAGTTTGCTGACAAATGACCAACATTGTAGAATTCATTGATTTTGATTACAAATTGAAAAGTGATGAAATTGAGCGAATTTTGGCCAAAAAGTAAGGCTATAGCCTTGGTATTTTGCTGAAAAATGACCAACATTGACATTCATTGAGTTTGATTACACATTGAAAAGTGATGAAATTGAGCGATTTTTGGCCAAAAAGTAAGGCTATAGCCGTCGTATTTTGCTGAAAAATGACCAACATTTTAAAATTCATTGATTTTGATTACACATTGAAAAGTGATGAAAATGAGCGATTCGTGGCCAAAAAGTAAGGCTCTAGCCTTGGTATTTTGCTGAAAAATGACCAACATTGAAATTCATTGATTTTGATTACACATTGAAAAGTGATGAAATTGAGCGATTTTTGGCCAAAAAAGTAAGGCCATAGCCTTGGTACTATGCTGAAAAATGACCAACATTGAAATTCATTGATTTTGATTACACATTGAAAAGGGATGAAAATGAGCGATGTTTGGCCAAAAAGTAAGGCTATAGCCTTGGTAATTTGCTGAAAAATGACCAACATTGAAATTCATTGATTTTGATTACACATTGAAAAGGGATGAAATTGAGCGATTTTTGGCCAAAAAGTAAGGCTATAGCCTTGGTAATTTGCTGACAAATGACCAATAGTGAAATTCATTGATTGTGATTACACATTGAAAAGTGATGAAAATGAGCGATATTTGGCCAAAAAGTAAGGCTATAGCCTTGGTATTTTGCTGACAAATGACGAATATTGAAATTCATTGATTGTGATTACACATTGAAACGTGATGAAATTGAGCGATTTTTGGCCAAAAAGTAAGGCTATAGCCTTGGTACTTTGCTGAAAAATGACCAACATTGACATTCATTGAGTTTGATTACACATTGAAAAGTGATGAAATTGAGCGATTTTTGGCCAAAAAGTAAGGCTATAGCCTTAGTATTTTGCTGACAAATGACCAACATTTTAATATTCACTGATTTTGATTACACATTGAAAAGTGATGAAAATAAGCGATTTGTGGCCAAAAAGTAAGGCTATAGCCTTGGTATTTTGCTGAAAAATGACCAACATTGAAATTCATTGATTTTGATTACACATTGAAACGGGATGAAGTTGAGCGATTTTTGGCCAAAAAGTAAGGCTATAGCCTTGGTATTTGTGCTGAAACATGACCAATATTGAAATTCATTGATTGTGATTACACATTGAAAAGTGATGAAAATGAGCGATATTTGGCCAAACGGTAAGGCTATAGCCTTGGTATTTTGCTGACAAATGACGAATATTGAAATTCATTGATGTTGATTACACATTGAAAAGTGATGAAATTGAGCGATTTTTGGCCAAAAAGTAAGGCTATAGCCTTGGTAGTTTGCTGACAAATGACCAACATTGTAGAATTCATTGATCTTGATTACACATTGAAAAGTGATGAAATTGAGCGAATTTTGGCCAAAAAGTATGGCTATAGCCTTGGTATTTTGCTGAAAAATGACCAACATTTTAAAATTCATTGATTTTGATTACACATTGAAAAGTGATGAAAATGAGCGATTCGTGGCCAAAAAGTAAGGCTCTAGCCTTGGTATTTTGCTGAAAAATGACCAACATTGAAATTCATTGATTTTGATTACACATTGAAAAGTGATGATATTGAGCGCTTTTTGGCCGATTAGTAAGGCTATAGCCTTGGTAGGTTGCCGACAAATGACCAACATTTTAAAAGTCATTGATTTTGATTACACATTGAAAAGTGATGAAAATGAGCGATTTTTGGCCAAAAAGTAAGGCTCTAGCCTTGGTATTTTGCTGAAAAATGACCAACATTGAAATTCATTGTTTTTGATTACACATTGAAAAGTGATGATATTGAGCGCTTTTTGGCCGATAAGTAAGGCTATAGCTTTGGTAGGTTGCTGACAAATGACCAACATTGACATTCATTGAGTTTTATTACACATTGAAAAGTGATGAAATTGAGCGATTTTTGGCCAAAAAGTAAGGCTATAGCCTTAGTATTTTGCTGACAAATGACCAACATGTTAATATTCACTGATTTTGATTACACATTGAAAAGTGATGAAAATAAGCGATTTGTGGCCAAAAAGTAAGGCTATAGCCTTGGTATTTTGCTGAAAAATGACCAACATTGAAATTCATTGATTTTGATTACACATTGAAACGGGATGAAGTTGAGCGATTTTTGGCCAAAAAGTAAGGCTATAGCCTTGGTATTTGTGCTGAAACATGACCAATATTGAAATTCATTGATTGTGATTACACATTGAAAAGTGATGAAAATGAGCGATATTTGGCCAAACAGTAAGGCTATAGCCTTGGTATTTTGCTGACAAATGACGAATATTGAAATTCATTGATGTTGATTACACATTGAAAAGTGATGAAATTGAGCGATTTTTGGTCAAAAAGTAAGGCTATAGCCTTGGTAGTTTGCTGACACATGACCAACATTGTAGAATTCATTGATTTTGATTACAAATTGAAAAGTGATGAAATTGAGCGAATTTTGGCCAAAAAGTAAGGCTATAGCCTTGGTATTTTGCTGACAAATGACCAACATTGACATTCATTGAGTTTGATTACACATTGAAAAGTGATGAAATTGAGCGATTTTTGGCCAAAAAGTAAGGCTATAGCCGTCGTATTTTGCTGAAAAATGACCAACATTTTAAAATTCATTGATTTTGATTACACATTGAAAAGTGATGAAAATGAGCGATTCGTGGCCAAAAAGTAAGGCTCTAGCCTTGGTATTTTGCTGAAAAATGACCAACATTGAAATTCATTGATTTTGATTACACATTGAAAAGTGATGAAATTGAGCGATTTTTGGCCAAAAAAGTAAGGCCATAGCCTTGGTACTATGCTGAAAAATGACCAACATTGAAATTCATTGATTTTGATTACACATTGAAAAGGGATGAAAATGAGCGATGTTTGGCCAAAAAGTAAGGCTATAGCCTTGGTAATTTGCTGAAAAATGACCAACATTGAAATTCATTGATTTTGATTACACATTGAAAAGGGATGAAATTGAGCGATTTTTGGCCAAAAAGTAAGGCTATAGCCTTGGTAATTTGCTGACAAATGACCAATAGTGAAATTCATTGATTGTGATTACACATTGAAAAGTGATGAAAATGAGCGATATTTGGCCAAAAAGTAAGGCTATCGCCTTGGTATTTTGCTGACAAATGACGAATATTGAAATTCATTGATTGTGATTACACATTGAAAAGTGATGAAATTGAGCGATTTTTGGCCAAAAAGTAAGGCTATAGCCTTGGTACTTTGCTGAAAAATGACCAACATTGACATTCATTGAGTTTGATTACACATTGAAAAGTGATGAAATTGAGCGATTTTTGGCCAAAAAGTAAGGCTATAGCCTTAGTATTTTGCTGACGAATGACCAACATTTTAATATTCACTGATTTTGATTACACATTGAAAAGTGATGAAAATAAGCGATTTGTGGCCAAAAAGTAAGGCTATAGCCTTGGTATTTTGCTGAAAAATGACCAACATTGAAATTCATTGATTTTGATTACACATTGAAACGGGATGAAGTTGAGCGATTTTTGGCCAAAAAGTAAGGCTATAGCCTTGGTATTTGTGCTGAAACATGACCAATATTGAAATTCATTGATTGTGATTACACATTGAAAAGTGATGAAAATGAGCGATATTTGGCCAAACAGTAAGGCTATAGCCTTGGTATTTTGCTGACAAATGACGAATATTGAAATTCATTGATGTTGATTACACATTGAAAAGTGATGAAATTGAGCGATTTTTGGCCAAAAAGTAAGGCTATAGCCTTGGTAGTTTGCTGACAAATGACCAACATTGTAGAATTCATTGATTTTGATTACAAATTGAAAAGTGATGAAATTGAGCGAATTTTGGCCAAAAAGTACGGCTATAGCCTTGGTATTTTGCTGAAAAATGACCAACATTGACATTCATTGAGTTTGATTACACATTGAAAAGTGATGAAATTGAGCGATTTTTGGCCAAAAAGTAAGGCTATAGCCTTGGTATTTTGCTGAAAAATGACCAACATTTTAAAATTCATTGATTTTGATTACACATTGAAAAGTGATGAACATGAGCGATACGTGGCCAAAAAGTAAGGCTCTAGCCTTGGTATTTTGCTGAAAAATGACCAACATTGACATTCATTGAGTTTGATTACACATTGAAAAGTGATGAAATTGAGCGATTTTTGGCCAAAAAGTAAGGCTATAGCCTTGGTATTTTGCTGAAAAATGACCAACATTTTAAAATTCATTGATTTTGATTACACATTGAAAAGTGATGAACATGAGCGATACGTGGCCAAAAAGTAAGGCTCTAGCCTTGGTATTTTGCTGAAAAATGACCAACATTGAAATTCATTGATTTTGATTACACATTGAAAAGGGATGAAATTGAGCGATTTTTGGCCAAAAAGTAAGGCTATAGCCTTGGTAATTTGCTGACAAATGACCAACATTGTAGAATTCATTGATTTTGATTACAAATTGAAAAGTGATGAAATTGAGCGAATTTTGGCCAAAAAGTACGGCTATAGCCTTGGTATTTTGCTGAAAAATGACCAACATTGACATTCATTGAGTTTGATTACACATTGAAAAGTGATGAAATTGAGCGATTTTTGGCCAAAAAGTAAGGCTATAGCCTTGGTATTTTGCTGAAAAATGACCAACATTTTAAAATTCATTGATTTTGATTACACATTGAAAAGTGATGAACATGAGCGATTCGTGGCCAAAAAGTAAGGCTCTAGCCTTGGTATTTTGCTGAAAAATGACCAACATTGAAATTCATTGATTTTGATTACACATTGAAAAGGGATGAAATTGAGCGATTTTTGGCCAAAAAGTAAGGCTATAGCCTTGGTAATTTGCTGACAAATGACCAACATTGTAGAATTCATTGATTTTGATTACAAATTGAAAAGTGATGAAATTGAGCGAAGTTTGGCCAAAAAGTAAGGCTATAGCCTTGGTATTTTGCTGAAAAATGACCAACATTGACATTCATTGAGTTTGATTACACATTGAAAAGTTTTGACATTGAGCGATTTTTGGCCAAAAAGTAAGGCTATAGCCTTGGTACTTTGCTGAAAAATGACCAACATTGACATTCATTGATTTTGATTACACATTGAAAAGTGATGATATTGAGCGCTTTTTGGCCGATAAGTAAGGCTATAGCTTTGGTAGGTTGCTGACAAATGACCAACATTTTAAAAGTCATTGATTTTGATTACACATTGAAAAGTGATGAACTTGATCGATTTTTGGCCAAAGAGTAAGGCTATAGCCTTGGTATTTTTCTGAAAACTGACCAATAGTGAAATTCATTGATTTTGATTACACATTGAAAAGTGATTAAAATGAGCGATATTTGGCCAAAAAGTAAGGCTATAGCCTTGGTATTTTGCTGAAAAATGACCAACATTGAAATTCATTGATTTTGATTACACATTGAAAAGTGATGAAAATGGGCGATTTTTGGCCAAAAAGTAAGGTTATAGCCTTGGTATTTTGCTGAGAAATGACCAACATTGAAATTCATTGATTTTGATTACACATTGAAACGGGATGAAGTTGAGCGATTTGTGGCCAAAAAGTAAGGCTATAGCCTTGGTATTTTTGCTGAAACATGACCAATATTGAAATTCATTGATTGTGATTACACATTGAAAAGTGATGAAAATGAGCGATATTTGGCCAAAAAGTAAGGCTATAGCCTTGGTATTTTGCTGACAAATGACGAATATTGAAATTCATTGATGTTGATTACACATTGAAAAGTGATGAAATTGAGCGATTTTTGGCCAAAAAGTAAGGCTATAGCCGTCGTATTTTGCTGAAAAATGACCAACATTTTAAAATTCATTGATTTTGATTACACATTGAAAAGTGATGAAAATGAGCGATTCGTGGCCAAAAAGTAAGGCTCTAGCCTTGGTATTTTGCTGAAAAATGACCAACATTGAAATTCATTGATTTTGATTACACATTGAAAAGTGATGAAATTGAGCGATTTTTGGCCAAAAAAGTAAGGCCATAGCCTTGGTACTATGCTGAAAAATGACCAACATTGAAATTCATTGATTTTGATTACACATTGAAAAGGGATGAAAATGAGCGATGTTTGGCCAAAAAGTAAGGCTATAGCCTTGGTAATTTGCTGAAAAATGACCAACATTGAAATTCATTGATTTTGATTACACATTGAAAAGGGATGAAATTGAGCGATTTTTGGCCAAAAAGTAAGGCTATAGCCTTGGTAATTTGCTGACAAATGACCAACATTGTAGAATTCATTGATTTTGATTACAAATTGAAAAGTGATGAAATTGAGCGAATTTTGGCCAAAAAGTAAGGCTATAGCCTTGGTATTTTGCTGAAAAATGACCAACATTGACATTCATTGAGTTTGATTACACATTGAAAAGTTTTGACATTGAGCGATTTTTGGCCAAAAAGTAAGGCTATAGCCTTGGTACTTTGCTGAAAAATGACGAACATTGACATTCATTGATTTTGATTACACATTGAAAAGTGATGATATTGAGCGCTTTTTGGCCGATAAGTAAGGCTATAGCTTTGGTAGGTTGCTGACAAATGACCAACATTTTAAAAGTCATTGATTTTGATTACACATTGAAAAGTGATGAACTTGATCGATTTTTGGCCAAACAGTAAGGCTATAGCCTTGGTATTTTTCTGAAAACTGACCAATATTGACATTCATTGATTTTGATTACACATTGAAAAGTGATTAAAATGAGCGATATTTGGCCAAAAAGTAAGGCTATAGCCTTGGTATTTTCCTGAAAAATGACCAACATTGAAATTCATTGATTTTGATTACACATTGAACAGTGATGAAAATGGGCGATTTTTGGCCAAAAAGTAAGGTTATAGCCTTGGTATTTTGCTGAGAAATGACCAACATTGAAATTCATTGAGTTTGATTACACATTGAAACGGGATGAAGTTGAGCGATTTGTGGCCAAAAAGTAAGGCTATAGCCTTGGTATTTTTGCTGAAACATGACCAATATTGAAATTCATTGATTGTGATTACACATTGAAAAGTGATGAAAATGAGCGATATTTGGCCAAAAAGTAAGGCTATAGCCTTGGTATTTTGCTGACAAATGACGAATATTGAAATTCATTGATGTTGATTACACATTGAAAAGTGATGAAATTGAGCGATTTTTGGCCAAAAAGTAAGGCTATAGCCTTGGTAGTTTGCTGACAAATGACCAACATTGTAGAATTCATTGAGTTTGATTACAAATTGAAAAGTGATGAAATTGAGCGAATTTTGGCCAAAAAGTAAGGCTATAGCCTTGGTATTTTGCTGAAAAATGACCAACATTGTAGAATTCATTGAGTTTGATTACAAATTGAAAAGTGATGAAATTGAGCGAATTTTGGCCAAAAAGTAAGGCTATAGCCTTTTTTATTTTGCTGAAAAATGACCAACATTGACATTCATTGATTTTGATTACACATTGAAACGGGATGAAGTTGAGCGATGTTTGGCCAAAAAGTAAGGCTATAGCCTTGGTAATTTGCTGAAAACTGACCAACATTGAAATTCATTGATTTTGATTACACATTGAAAAGTGATGAAAATGAGCGATATTTGGCCAAAAAGTAAGGCTATAGCCTTGGTATTTTGCTGGCAAATGACGAATATTGAAATTCATTGATTGGGATTACACATTGAAAAGTGATGAAATTGAGCGATTTTTGGCCAAAAAGTAAGGCTATAGCCTTGGTACTTTGCTGAAAAATGACCAACATTGACATTCATTGAGTTTGATTACACATTGAAAAGTGATGAAATTGAGCGATTTTTGGCCAAAAAGTAAGGCTATAGCCTTAGTATTTTGCTGAAAAATGACCAACATTTTAATATTCATTGATTTTGATTACACATTGAAAAGTGATGAAAATGAGCGATTTTTGGCCAAAAAGTAAGGCTCTAGCCTTGGTATTTGTGCTGAAAAATGACCAACATTGAAATTCATTGATTTTGATTACACATTGAAAAGTGATGATATTGAGCGCTTTTTGGCCGATAAGTAAGGCTATAGCCTTGGTATTTTACTGAAAAATGACCAACATTGAAATTCATTGATTTTGATTACACATTGAAAAGTGATGAAAATGGGCGATTTTTGGCCAAAAAGTAAGGTTATAGCCTTGGTATTTTGCTGAGAAATGACCAACATTGAAATTCATTGATTGTGATTACACATTGAAAAGTGATGAAATTGAGCAATTTTTGGCCAAAAAAGTAAGGCCATAGCCTTGGTACTATGCTGAAAAATGACCAACATTGAAATTCATTGATTTTGATTACACATTGAAAAGGGATGAACATGAGCGATGTTTGGCCAAAAAGTAAGGCTATAGCCTTGGTAATTTGCTGAAAAATGACCAACATTGAAATTCATTGATTTTGATTACACATTGAAAAGGGATGAAATTGAGCGATTTTTGGCCAAAAAGTAAGGCTATAGCCTTGGTAATTTGCTGACAAATGACCAACATTGTAGAATTCATTGATTTTGATTACAAATTGAAAAGTGATGAAATTGAGCGAATTTTGGCCAAAAGGTAAGGCTATGGCCTTGGTGTTTTGCTGGGAAATGACCACCATTTTAAAATTCATTGATTTTGATTACACATTGACAAGTAATGAAAATGAGCGATTTTTGGCCAAAACGTAAGGCTATAGCCTTGGTAGTTTGCTGAAAAATGACCAACATTGAAATTCATTGATTTTGATTACACATTGAAAAGTGATGAAAATGAGCGATATTTGGCCAAAAAGTAAGGCTATTTTTTTTTTTTGAAATTCAAGTATATAGGCCGAGATGGCCCTTAACTGCATACAATTACACAGCTAATTGTATAATACTAATATACTCTATGTTTAAAGCTACACAACAGTAACAAAAGAAGGTAATCTAATGTTCACAAAAACTAAATATAGTTGTAAGGTATATAATGATCGTTAATTATTTTCTACTATAATTGGATAAGAAGTTTGATCTTCTATCCAAAGATGTTTTGCAGAAGACTGCCAAACGTTTGGTTACATTGTAATCCTCTTGGCTCATTAGCCACATATACATATTGAAGTCATTAAGGGAGGTAGTTGTTGGGAATGTTCTATAGATGTCCTCTAAAAGTCTTTGACGTTCTTCTTGAAAAAGGGGACAAGGTAAGACAAAGTGAATTTCATCTTCAACTGTGAAAATATTCAGAGTTTTGCAGTATTGGCAAAATCGTTTGTCTCTAGGAGTTTTGATTTTGCTAAAGCGACCTGTTTCAATTTGGAGGTTATGAGCACTGACCCTAAGTTTTGCTAATGTGCTTCTAACAGTAAAGTCCTGTATGTAGTCAAGATAGGATTCAAATTTATAAGTTGTTTTAAATGAGGCATAAACATTTAGTTTTCTATTTTCAGTTATATGCTCATTTAATCTATTCAATACTTCTGACTGAAAGTGCTTAATGACCTTAGTTTTAATGGCTGAGCGAGTATCTGAATGCTGTATGTCATAGCGTATCCTAAGGTCACGGGCAAGAGATACCCAGTTATAATGGCCACAATCTGCATCCTTTGCAAGCATAAGGAAAGCTTTGCTAGCATAACGTTGTATATCTAAAGAGTTTAGCCGAGTGAAAAAATTTAAAATATTTATATGTCTTTGGCATTGGAGACTTACTCTTCCAAGTTCTGCATATACAGCATCTGTAGTTGTACTCGATCGAACACCCAAAGCATATTTACAGGCTTTAAGATGAAGCGTTTCCAACTTAGACCATTCGTCAAAACCCCATATTTCTGAAGCATAATTCAAAATGGGAGCAATCGTATGGTCATACAAATAAAGAAAAAGACGTGGCTGAAAACCGCCCCATTCTTTGCTTTTAGAAATAAGGGAAAAGTAAGACTTGTGAGCTTTCTCTTTTAATTTCTCGATATGTTCTGAAAAGGACCCATTAGATTTCAGCGTTACACCTAAATATTTATAAGAGGCACATTCTATAAGTTCTTTATCACCTAACTTCCAAGGTTTGTACTTTTTAGATTTAGCACGGGATTTCTGCTTTTGAATCAACATGACTTTAGTTTTATCCAAGTTCACTTCCATTTTAAGAGATTTTGAAAACGTATCTAAGGCATCCAGTTGAGATTGAAGGTCTTTTCTATCCTTTGCTATTAAAACAAGGTCGTCAGCATATAAAAGTGAGTGAACAGGTATATCATCCACCATTACCCCCTGAGAAGATTCCATAATGTGGCTATTTAAATCGTTTAAATATAAAGCAAAAAGGACTGGACTAAGAAGGCACCCTTGTCGTACTCCTCTGTTACAAGGGAAAATATCAGTCAGACTATCGTTACCCCTCACACACGATTTAACTCGATCATAAAGTGACGAGATGACTTTTAGAAATTTGCCCTTTATTCCATATGTAACAAGCTGCTGTAGCAACAGCTTATGGTCCACGGAAACGAAGGCTTTTTTGAAATCCACGAAGCATGCGTACAGGGGACCTTTATTATTTCTGAAATAATTTTCAATAAGGGCACGAAGAGTGAAAATATGATCGGATGTCTGATATCCTTTTCTAAAACCTATCTGATTTTGTTCAAGGATTTCAAATTGGGAAATGACGTTATTTAATCTTTCAAGCAAAACACCCAAGAAAAACTTTCCAAAAATACTTAATAGTGTAATACCCCTGTAATTATTCAGATTTGCTTTATCACCCCCTTTAAAAAGAACTACAATTATTCCTACAGACCATTCTTCAGGGAATTTTCCAGATTGTAATAGTTTGTTAAATAGTTTAGTAAACACAAGCATGAAATTATCATTTGCATGTTTTAGAAGCTCAGCAGACAACATATCAAGCCCAGAAGCTTTTCCATTTTTGAGCTTTTTAGCCATCAGTTTGACTTCCTCTAAAGTAATATCACGATTTAAAGTTTCGTCAATGAGGTTTTGCGTCATGGTGTCAATAGAAGGACCCCGGATCTCGTGATTATTCTCATGTCTGTCCCTGCTATCTTCAGAGTTTAGAAGGGTACTGAAATAATTCGATAATTGGTTATTAGAGAAGTTTAGACTGTGTTTTTCGTTTCTACTTTTCAACATTTTCCAGAAAACTTTTGGAGCTTCCCCTTTCAGATCCCAAAGTTCCGTTTTCTTTTTTTGAAGAAAACTGTGACGTTTGTATCTTATTAGTGTTTTATAAACCCTTCGCTGTTGAAAATAAGCTGACTTAAGATTAATATCTTGATTATCTTCAAAATTGGAGGAATTCTTCAGTGCAGCTTGATATTTTTTTCTTTTGTTGTTTAATAGCTGTTTGTGTTTCCGACACTCAGCATCAAACCAAGGACATTTATTCATCAACTTAACATTGTTTTTATTTTTGGCTTTACGAAAAATATTTCTGGAAGTTAAATGGGCTTCAGATAAATCTATCATTTTGGTTCGCAAAGAGTCAATAACTTCCTCTATGGATGAATCATTATTGTCCAATTCATTTGATATATCAGTTAGAAAACTAGTTATCTCGCTGCTTTCCATTGCCAAAGATAGAATATCTGACGTAGAGGCACCATTGATATAGTATTGTTTTTTATAATTCTGTAAAAGCTTATTGTCGTCATATGTAGGTAGATTTACCACTGATATATCAGGCTGCGCTTCCGATTTAATTATATTGTTCGAGCTTTTTATGGATAGCTCGATTGGGCTGTGATCTGAAAATTCACATATTTCACCAACACTTAGTTTGTCGACCATTGAAAAATTTTCTTGGCGTAATAGGGCATAATCAACGACACTATTACCCCTATTAGTAAAGCACGTGAAATTGCTGGAATTATCCTTATCAACCCTGCCATTCATAATTCGGTAGCCAGCGGCCTTGCAAAATTCAATAAAAGCAGTTCCGTTAGCATTAATGGGAGAGGTGTCTTTACTTAATCTTTTATCTAGATGTTGATCTGGCAAGTAATTATCGTCAATTGGCAAATAGTCATCCAATTCGTCATTTTCAACAAAGTCATTAACGTCATTCGTTCTAGCATTGAAGTCGCCGCATAATAGAACCCACCCTTTTCGTTCATAATGAGCACATTCTGATTGGAGAGTCTCAAATGACAGAGCTTGCCCTGTTCTTAATAATGTTGAACTGCTTGGGGGAATATAAATAAAACAGATAAATAAATCTTGTTCCCAACCAAATCCATTTTTGATAAGTCTGCACCAGAAATGGTAACTATCCGAAAGAACAATTGAAACATATTTAAGAATTGAATTGCGGACTAGGAGAGACAGACCCCCAGAAGGTCTGCCCCCTAAATGATTCTTAAAACCCGGCTCGTGAAATTCAGAAAAATTATTAGTTAAGTTGAATAATGATAAGTCAATAGGATCTCTCCAAGTTTCAGAAAAGCAAATTAAATCATTGCGCTCTAAAATTCTGTTAAAAAATTCACAGCCTGCCTGTCTTAAAGTTTGAACTTTCGAATTTCCAAAACCATTAAAATTCCACACTGAAAGATTTAGGTAATTTTGAATAGGTAGGCAGAGGTTTGGTGTTGGGTTGCGATAAAATTCTTTGGCTATACTAGTTGAGTTTTGGTGTTCAATGTTAGCTTTTCCATCTCGGCCAAGATCCTATTGCCTTGAATTAACTAAGTCATGATAATCGGCGTAGGACCTGATCTCGAAGGTGCGGGGGTTATTAATATATCTAAACTTAATTTTACCATCAATGGTCCATACGCTGTCGACATTTAGAAATCTTCTATTCGAACTTACCTCATTAAAAATTCGTTTAATACCAGGAGCCAGATCTTCATTTATTTTTATATTCGTCGCCTTCTTTTTGCACCTCATGACAAGGTCCTTGGACTTGTGACTTAAGAATTTGACTAAAATCGACCTTGGTTTGCTATTATCACGACGCCCTACACGATGCACAATTTCAATTTCAGACCGGTCCACATCCAAATCAAGTTCTTTCTTTAAAGTGTCCAACGTTAGCTTTTCGATATCTTCACCCGTCTCCTCCAAGACTCCTCTAATTCTAATTGAATTTTTCCTCGAATATTGTTCATGTCGATCAATCAAAAATTGCAAATCCTTTCCATTATCAAAATTTACGTTAATATCATCAGACATAGCGTTTACTTTTGATTCTAAATCCGACTGCTTTCTTTTCAGATCCGAAATATCACTTTTAAATCTCTCAATTTCTTCTTCAATCGTAGACCACCGAGCCAGCATTTTATTTTGATTTTCAAGAATACACTCTTGTCCGCATTCAATTTTCTTTTCAAGTCTCATGAGAATCTCAGAAAAATCTTGAGTTTCATCAGTCTTTGCGGATTTATTATTCTCAGTTGGTTTGTTGGGCCGGGGTTTAATTCCACGTCTCCACTAAGCAGCAATGTGTAGAACGGATCCATACCTATAAGTCCACTAGAATAGGCCACTCTTCGACGAGATCGCTTACGTGCCGATTTCGACAAATTTGCTTTACTCCATGATCTACCTTCAAGAGCTCTTTTTCGCCAAACACCATTTGAAATCCTATATTTATACACCAATTTCAAATCTAACCGATCTTTGGACTTCACTTCCAAACATTCCACGATTCCAGTAACAACAATTACGAGAGCAATGAAAACACGTGCTGTCACCTCCATCTTGGCTATAGCCTTGGTATTTTGCTGACAAATGACCAACATTGAAATTCATTGATTTTGATTACACATTGAAAAGTGATGAAATTGAGCGATTTTTGGCCAAAAAGTAAGGCTATAGCCTTGGTCTTTTGCTGAAAAATGACCAACATTGACATTCATCGAGTTTGACAACACATTGAAAAGTGATGAAATTTAGCGATTTTTGGCCAAATCGTAAGGCTATAGCCTTGGTATTTTGCTGAAAAATGATCAACATTGAAATTCATTGATTTTGATTACACATTGAAAAGTGATGATATTGAGCGCTTTTTGGCCGATTAGTAAGGCTATAGCCTTCGTAGGTTGCTGACAAATGACCAAGATTTCAAAATTCATTGATTTTGATTACACATTGAAAAGTGATGAAATTGAGCGATATTTGGCCAAAAAGTAAGGCTATAGCCTTGGTATTTTGCTGAAAAATGACCAATATTGAAACTCATTGATTTTGATTACACATTGAAAAGTGATGAAAATGAGCGATATTTGGCCAAAAAGTAAGGCTATAGCATTGGTATTTTGCTGAAAAATGACCAACATTGAAATTCATTGATTTTGATTACACAGTGACAAGTAATGAAAATGAGCGATTTTTGGCCAAAAAGTAAGGCTATAGCCTTGGTATTTTGCTGGCAAATGACCAAGATTTCAAAATTCATTGATTTTGATTACACATTGAAACGTGATGAAATTGAGCGAGTTGTGGCCAAAAAGTAAGGCTATAGCCTTGGTATTTTGCTGAAAAATGACCAATATTGAAACTCATTGATTTTGATTACACATTGAAAAGTGATGAAAATGAGCGATATTTTGCCAAAAAGTAAGGCTATAGCCTTGGTAATTTGCTGACAAATGACCAACATTGTAGAATTCATTGATTTTGATTACAAATTGAAAAGTGATGAAATTGAGCGAATTTTGGCCAAAAGGTAAGGCTATAGCCTTGGTATTTTGCTGGGACATGACCACCATTTTAAAATTCATTGATTTTGATTACACATTGACAAGTAATGAAAATGTGCGATTTTTGGCCAAAAGGTAAGGATATAGCCTTGGTATTTTGCTGACAAATGACCAACATTGAAATTCATTGATTTTGATTACACATTGAAAAGTGATGAAATTGAGCGATTTTTGGCCAAAAGTTAAGGCTATAGCCTTGGTATTTTGCTGACAAATGACCAACATTGACATTCATTGAGTTTGATAACACATTGAAAAGTGATGATATTGAGCGCTTTTTGGCCGATTAGTAAGGCTATAGCCTTGGTAGGTTGCTGACAAATGACCAAGATTTCAAAATTCATTGATTTTGATTACACATTGAAACGTGATGAAATTGAGCGATATTTGGCCACAAAGTAAGGCTATAGCCTTGGTATTTTGCTGAAAAATGACCAATATTGAAACTCATTGATTTTGATTACACAATGAAAATAGATGAAAATGAGCGATATTTTGCCAAAAAGTAAGGCTATAGCCTTGGTAATTTGCTGACAAATGACCAACATTGTAGAATTCATTGAGTTTGATTACAAATTGAAAAGTGATGAAATTGAGCGAATTTTGGCCAAAAGGTAAGGCTATAGCCTTGGTATTTTGCTGGGACATGACCACCATTTTAAAATTCATTGATTTTGATTACACATTGACAAGTAATGAAAATGTGCGATTTTTGGCCAAAAGGTAAGGATATAGCCTTGGTATTTTGCTGACAAATGACCAACATTGAAATTCATTGATTTTGATTACACATTGAAAAGTGATGAAATTGAGCGATTTTTGGCCAAAAAGTAAGGCTATAGCCTTGGTATTTTGCTGAAAAATGACCAACATTGAAATTCATTGATTTTGATTACACATTGAAAAGTGATGAACATGAGCGATATTTTGCCAAACAGTAAGGCTATAGCCTTGGTAATTTGCTGACAAATGACCAACATTGTAGAATTCATTGATTTTGATTACAAATTGAAAAGTGATGAAATTGAGCGAATTTTGGCCAAAAGGTAAGGCTATAGCCTTGGTATTTTGCTGGGAAATGACCACCATTTTAAAATTCATTGATTTTGATTACACATTGAAAAGTAATGAAAATGAGCGATTTTTGGCCAAAAGGTAAGGCTATAGCCTTGGTATTTTGCTGACAAATGACCAACATTGAAATTCATTGATTTTGATTACACATTGAAAAGTGATGAAATTGAGCGATTTTTGGCCAAAAAGTAAGGCTATAGCATTGGTATTTTGCTGAAAAATGACCAACATTGAAATTCATTGATTTTGATTACACAGTGACAAGTAATGAAAATGAGCGATTTTTGGCCAAAAAGTAAGGCTATAGCCTTGGTATTTTGCTGGCAAATGACCAAGATTTCAAAATTCATTGATTTTGATTACACATTGAAACGTGATGAAATTGAGCGAGTTGTGGCCAAAAAGTAAGGCTATAGCCTTGGTAGTTTGCTGAAAAATGACCAATATTGAAACTCATTGATTTTGATTACACATTGACAAGTGATGAAAATGAGCGATATTTTGCCAAAAAGTAAGGCTATAGCCTTGGTAATTTGCTGACAAATGACCAACATTGTAGAATTCATTGAGTTTGATTACAAATTGAAAAGTGATGAAATTGAGCGAATTTTGGCCAAAAGGTAAGGCTATAGCCTTGGTATTTTGCTGGGAAATGACCACCATTTTAAAATTCATTGATTTTGATTACACATTGACAAGTAATGAAAATGAGCGAATTTTGGCCAAAAGGTAAGGCTATAGCCTTGGTATTTTGCTGAAAAATGACCAACATTGACATTCATTGAGTTTGATAACACATTGAAAAGTGATGATATTGAGCGCTTTTTGGCCGATTAGTAAGGCTATAGCCTTGGTAGGTTGCTGACAAATGACCAAGATTTCAAAATTCATTGATTTTGATTACACATTGAAACGTGATGAAATTGAGCGATATTTGGCCACAAAGTAAGTCTATAGCCTTGGTAGGTTGCTGACAAATGACCAAGATTTCAAAATTCATTGATTTTGATTACACATTGAAACGTGATGAAATTGAGCGATATTTGGCCACAAAGTAAGTCTATAGCCTTGGTATTTTGCTGAAAAATGACCAATATTGAAACTCATTGATTTTGATTACACATTGAAAAGTAATGAAAATGAGCGATATTTTGCCAACAAGTAAGTCTATAGCCTTGGTATTTTGCTGAAAAATGACCAATATTGAAACTCATTGATTTTGATTACACATTGAAACGTGATGAAATTGAGCGATATTTGGCCACAAAGTAAGTCTATAGCCTTGGTAGGTTGCTGACAAATGACCAAGATTTCAAAATTCATTGATTTTGATTACACATTGAAACGTGATGAAATTGAGCGATATTTGGCCACAAAGTAAGTCTATAGCCTTGGTATTTTGCTGAAAAATGACCAATATTGAAACTCATTGATTTTGATTACACATTGAAAAGTAATGAAAATGAGCGATATTTTGCCAAAAAGTAAGGCTATAGCCTTGGTAATTTGCTGACAAATGACCAACATTGTAGAATTCATTGAGTTTGATTACAAATTGAAAAGTGATGAAATTGAGCGAATTTTGGCCAAAAGGTAAGGCTATAGCCTTGGTATTTTGCTGGGACATGACCACCATTTTAAAATTCATTGATTTTGATTACACATTGACAAGTAATGAAAATGTGCGATTTTTGGCCAAAAGGTAAGGATATAGCCTTGGTATTTTGCTGACAAATGACCAACATTGAAATTCATTGATTTTGATTACACATTGAAAAGTGATGAAATTGAGCGATTTTTGGCCAAAAAGTAAGGCTATAGCCTTGGTATTTTGCTGAAAAATGACCAACATTGAAATTCATTGATTTTGATTACACATTGAAAAGTGATGAACATGAGCGATATTTTGCCAAACAGTAAGGCTATAGCCTTGGTAATTTGCTGACAAATGACCAACATTGTAGAATTCATTGATTTTGATTACAAATTGAAAAGTGATGAAATTGAGCGAATTTTGGCCAAAAGGTAAGGCTATAGCCTTGGTATTTTGCTGGGAAATGACCACCATTTTAAAATTCATTGATTTTGATTACACATTGAAAAGTAATGAAAATGAGCGATTTTTGGCCAAAAGGTAAGGCTATAGCCTTGGTATTTTGCTGACAAATGACCAACATTGAAATTCATTGATTTTGATTACACATTGAAAAGTGATGAAATTGAGCGATTTTTGGCCAAAAAGTAAGGCTATAGCATTGGTATTTTGCTGAAAAATGACCAACATTGAAATTCATTGATTTTGATTACACAGTGACAAGTAATGAAAATGAGCGATTTTTGGCCAAAAAGTAAGGCTATAGCCTTGGTATTTTGCTGGCAAATGACCAAGATTTCAAAATTCATTGATTTTGATTACACATTGAAACGTGATGAAATTGAGCGAGTTGTGGCCAAAAAGTAAGGCTATAGCCTTGGTAGTTTGCTGAAAAATGACCAATATTGAAACTCATTGATTTTGATTACACATTGACAAGTGATGAAAATGAGCGATATTTTGCCAAAAAGTAAGGCTATAGCCTTGGTAATTTGCTGACAAATGACCAACATTGTAGAATTCATTGAGTTTGATTACAAATTGAAAAGTGATGAAATTGAGCGAATTTTGGCCAAAAGGTAAGGCTATAGCCTTGGTATTTTGCTGGGAAATGACCACCATTTTAAAATTCATTGATTTTGATTACACATTGACAAGTAATGAAAATGAGCGAATTTTGGCCAAAAGGTAAGGCTATAGCCTTGGTATTTTGCTGAAAAATGACCAACATTGACATTCATTGAGTTTGATAACACATTGAAAAGTGATGATATTGAGCGCTTTTTGGCCGATTAGTAAGGCTATAGCCTTGGTAGGTTGCTGACAAATGACCAAGATTTCAAAATTCATTGATTTTGATTACACATTGAAACGTGATGAAATTGAGCGATATTTGGCCACAAAGTAAGTCTATAGCCTTGGTAGGTTGCTGACAAATGACCAAGATTTCAAAATTCATTGATTTTGATTACACATTGAAACGTGATGAAATTGAGCGATATTTGGCCACAAAGTAAGTCTATAGCCTTGGTATTTTGCTGAAAAATGACCAATATTGAAACTCATTGATTTTGATTACACATTGAAAAGTAATGAAAATGAGCGATATTTGGCCAAAAAGTAAGGCTATAGCCTTGGTATTTTGCTGGGAAATGACCACCATTTTAAAATTCATTGATTTTGATTACACATTGAAACGTGATGAAATTGAGCGAGTTGTGGCCAAAAAGTAAGGCTATAGCCTTGGTATTTTGCTGAAAAATGACCAATATTGAAACTCATTGATTTTGATTACACATTGAAAAGTGATGAAAATGAGCGATATTTTGCCAAAAAGTAAGGCTATAGCCTTGGTAATTTGCTGACAAATGACCAACATTGTAGAATTCATTGATTTTGATTACAAATTGAAAAGTGATGAAATTGAGCGATTTTTGGCCAAAAAGTAAGGCTATAGCCTTGGTATTTTGCTGAAAAATGACCAATATTGAAACTCATTGATTTTGATTACACATTGACAAGTGATGAAAATGAGCGATATTTTGCCAAAAAGTAAGGCTATAGCCTTGGTAATTTGCTGACAAATGACCAACATTGTAGAATTCATTGAGTTTGATTACAAATTGAAAAGTGATGAAATTGAGCGAATTTTGGCCAAAAGGTAAGGCTATAGCCTTGGTATTTTGCTGGGAAATGACCACCATTTTAAAATTCATTGATTTTGATTACACATTGACAAGTAATGAAAATGAGCGAATTTTGGCCAAAAGGTAAGGCTATAGCCTTGGTATTTTGCTGAAAAATGACCAACATTGACATTCATTGAGTTTGATAACACATTGAAAAGTGATGATATTGAGCGCTTTTTGGCCGATTAGTAAGGCTATAGCCTTGGTAGGTTGCTGACAAATGACCAAGATTTCAAAATTCATTGATTTTGATTACAAATTGAAACGTGATGAAATTGAGCGAGTTGTGGCCAAAAAGTAAGGCTATAGCCTTGGTATTTTGCTGAAAAATGACCAATATTGAAACTCATTGATTTTGATTACACATTGAAAAGTGATGAAAATGAGCGATATTTTGCCAAAAAGTAAGGCTATAGCCTTGGTAATTTGCTGACAAATGACCAACATTGTAGAATTCATTGATTTTGATTACAAATTGAAAAGTGATGAAATTGAGCGAATTTTGGCCAAAAGGTAAGGCTATAGCCTTGGTATTTTGCTGGGACATGACCACCATTTTAAAATTCATTGATTTTGATTACACATTGACAAGTAATGAAAATGTGCGATTTTTGGCCAAAAGGTAAGGATATAGCCTTGGTATTTTGCTGACAAATGACCAACATTGAAATTCATTGATTTTGATTACACATTGAAAAGTGATGAAATTGAGCGATTTTTGGCCAAAAGTTAAGGCTATAGCCTTGGTATTTTGCTGACAAATGACCAACATTGACATTCATTGAGTTTGATAACACATTGAAAAGTGATGATATTGAGCGCTTTTTGGCCGATTAGTAAGGCTATAGCCTTGGTAGGTTGCTGACAAATGACCAAGATTTCAAAATTCATTGATTTTGATTACACATTGAAACGTGATGAAATTGAGCGATATTTGGCCACAAAGTAAGGCTATAGCCTTGGTATTTTGCTGAAAAATGACCAATATTGAAACTCATTGATTTTGATTACACAATGAAAATAGATGAAAATGAGCGATATTTTGCCAAAAAGTAAGGCTATAGCCTTGGTAATTTGCTGACAAATGACCAACATTGTAGAATTCATTGAGTTTGATTACAAATTGAAAAGTGATGAAATTGAGCGAATTTTGGCCAAAAGGTAAGGCTATAGCCTTGGTATTTTGCTGGGACATGACCACCATTTTAAAATTCATTGATTTTGATTACACATTGACAAGTAATGAAAATGTGCGATTTTTGGCCAAAAGGTAAGGATATAGCCTTGGTATTTTGCTGACAAATGACCAACATTGAAATTCATTGATTTTGATTACACATTGAAAAGTGATGAAATTGAGCGATTTTTGGCCAAAAAGTAAGGCTATAGCCTTGGTATTTTGCTGAAAAATGACCAACATTGAAATTCATTGATTTTGATTACACATTGAAAAGTGATGAACATGAGCGATATTTTGCCAAACAGTAAGGCTATAGCCTTGGTAATTTGCTGACAAATGACCAACATTGTAGAATTCATTGATTTTGATTACAAATTGAAAAGTGATGAAGTTGAGCGAATTTTGGCCAAAAGGTAAGGCTATAGCCTTGGTATTTTGCTGGGAAATGACCACCATTTTAAAATTCATTGATTTTGATTACACATTGAAAAGTAATGAAAATGAGCGATTTTTGGCCAAAAGGTAAGGCTATAGCCTTGGTATTTTGCTGACAAATGACCAACATTGAAATTCATTGATTTTGATTACACATTGAAAAGTGATGAAATTGAGCGATTTTTGGCCAAAAAGTAAGGCTATAGCATTGGTATTTTGCTGAAAAATGACCAACATTGAAATTCATTGATTTTGATTACACAGTGACAAGTAATGAAAATGAGCGATTTTTGGCCAAAAAGTAAGGCTATAGCCTTGGTATTTTGCTGGCAAATGACCAAGATTTCAAAATTCATTGATTTTGATTACACATTGAAACGTGATGAAATTGAGCGAGTTGTGGCCAAAAAGTAAGGCTATAGCCTTGGTAGTTTGCTGAAAAATGACCAATATTGAAACTCATTGATTTTGATTACACATTGACAAGTGATGAAAATGAGCGATATTTTGCCAAAAAGTAAGGCTATAGCCTTGGTAATTTGCTGACAAATGACCAACATTGTAGAATTCATTGAGTTTGATTACAAATTGAAAAGTGATGAAATTGAGCGAATTTTGGCCAAAAGGTAAGGCTATAGCCTTGGTATTTTGCTGGGAAATGACCACCATTTTAAAATTCATTGATTTTGATTACACATTGACAAGTAATGAAAATGAGCGAATTTTGGCCAAAAGGTAAGGCTATAGCCTTGGTATTTTGCTGAAAAATGACCAACATTGACATTCATTGAGTTTGATAACACATTGAAAAGTGATGATATTGAGCGCTTTTTGGCCGATTAGTAAGGCTATAGCCTTGGTAGGTTGCTGACAAATGACCAAGATTTCAAAATTCATTGATTTTGATTACACATTGAAACGTGATGAAATTGAGCGATATTTGGCCACAAAGTAAGTCTATAGCCTTGGTAGGTTGCTGACAAATGACCAAGATTTCAAAATTCATTGATTTTGATTACACATTGAAACGTGATGAAATTGAGCGATATTTGGCCACAAAGTAAGTCTATAGCCTTGGTATTTTGCTGAAAAATGACCAATATTGAAACTCATTGATTTTGATTACACATTGAAAAGTAATGAAAATGAGCGATATTTGGCCAAAAAGTAAGGCTATAGCCTTGGTATTTTGCTGGGAAATGACCACCATTTTAAAATTCATTGATTTTGATTACACATTGAAACGTGATGAAATTGAGCGAGTTGTGGCCAAAAAGTAAGGCTATAGCCTTGGTATTTTGCTGAAAAATGACCAATATTGAAACTCATTGATTTTGATTACACATTGAAAAGTGATGAAAATGAGCGATATTTTGCCAAAAAGTAAGGCTATAGCCTTGGTAATTTGCTGACAAATGACCAACATTGTAGAATTCATTGATTTTGATTACAAATTGAAAAGTGATGAAATTGAGCGATTTTTGGCCAAAAAGTAAGGCTATAGCCTTGGTATTTTGCTGAAAAATGACCAATATTGAAACTCATTGATTTTGATTACACATTGACAAGTGATGAAAATGAGCGATATTTTGCCAAAAAGTAAGGCTATAGCCTTGGTAATTTGCTGACAAATGACCAACATTGTAGAATTCATTGAGTTTGATTACAAATTGAAAAGTGATGAAATTGAGCGAATTTTGGCCAAAAGGTAAGGCTATAGCCTTGGTATTTTGCTGGGAAATGACCACCATTTTAAAATTCATTGATTTTGATTACACATTGACAAGTAATGAAAATGAGCGAATTTTGGCCAAAAGGTAAGGCTATAGCCTTGGTATTTTGCTGAAAAATGACCAACATTGACATTCATTGAGTTTGATAACACATTGAAAAGTGATGATATTGAGCGCTTTTTGGCCGATTAGTAAGGCTATAGCCTTGGTAGGTTGCTGACAAATGACCAAGATTTCAAAATTCATTGATTTTGATTACAAATTGAAACGTGATGAAATTGAGCGAGTTGTGGCCAAAAAGTAAGGCTATAGCCTTGGTATTTTGCTGAAAAATGACCAATATTGAAACTCATTGATTTTGATTACACATTGAAAAGTGATGAAAATGAGCGATATTTTGCCAAAAAGTAAGGCTATAGCCTTGGTAATTTGCTGACAAATGACCAACATTGTAGAATTCATTGATTTTGATTACAAATTGAAAAGTGATGAAATTGAGCGAATTTTGGCCAAAAGGTAAGGCTATAGCCTTGGTATTTTGCTGGGACATGACCACCATTTTAAAATTCATTGATTTTGATTACACATTGACAAGTAATGAAAATGAGCGATTTTTGGCCAAAAGGTAAGGATATAGCCTTGGTATTTTGCTGACAAATGACCAACATTGAAATTCATTGATTTTGATTACACATTGAAAAGTGATGAAATTGAGCGATTTTTGGCCAAAAAGTAAGGCTATAGCCTTGGTATTTTGCTGACAAATGACCACCATTTTAACATTCATTGATTTTGATTACACATTGAAAAGTGATGAACATGAGCGATATTTTGCCAAACAGTAAGGCTATAGCCTTGGTAATTTGCTGACAAATGACCAACATTGTAGAATTCATTGATTTTGATTACAAATTGAAAAGTGATGAAATTGCGCGAATTTTGGCCAAAAGGTAAGGCTATAGCCTTGGTATTTTGCTGGGAAATGACCACCATTTTAAAATTCATTGATTTTGATTACACATTGAAAAGTAATGAAAATGAGCGATTTTTGGCCAAAAGGTAAGGCTATAGCCTTGGTATTTTGCTGACAAATGACCAACATTGAAATTCATTGATTTTGATTACACATTGAAAAGTGATGAAATTGAGCGATTTTTGGCCAAAAAGTAAGGCTATAGCATTGGTATTTTGCTGAAAAATGACCAACATTGAAATTCATTGATTTTGATTACACAGTGACAAGTAATGAAAATGAGCGATTTTTGGCCAAAAAGTAAGGCTATAGCCTTGGTATTTTGCTGGCAAATGACCAAGATTTCAAAATTCATTGATTTTGATTACACATTGAAACGTGATGAAATTGAGCGAGTTGTGGCCAAAAAGTAAGGCTATAGCCTTGGTAGTTTGCTGAAAAATGACCAATATTGAAACTCATTGATTTTGATTACACATTGAAAAGTGATGAAAATGAGCGATATTTTGCCAAAAAGTAAGGCTATAGCCTTGGTAATTTGCTGACAAATGACCAACATTGTAGAATTCATTGATTTTGATTACAAATTGAAAAGTGATGAAATTGAGCGAATTTTGGCCAAAAGGTAAGGCTATAGCCTTGGTATTTTGCTGGGAAATGACCACCATTTTAAAATTCATTGATTTTGATTACACATTGACAAGTAATGAAAATGAGCGATTTTTGGCCAAAAGGTAAGGCTATAGCCTTGGTATTTTGCTGACAAATGACCAACATTGAAATTCATTGATGTTGATTACACATTGAAAAGTGATGAAATTGAGCGATTTTTGGCCAAAAAGTAAGGCTATAGCCTTGGTATTTTGCTGAAAAATGACCAATATTGAAACTCATTGATTTTGATTACACATTGACAAGTGATGAAAATGAGCGATATTTTGCCAAAAAGTAAGGCTATAGCCTTGGTAATTTGCTGACAAATGACCAACATTGTAGAATTCATTGAGTTTGATTACAAATTGAAAAGTGATGAAATTGAGCGAATTTTGGCCAAAAGGTAAGGCTATAGCCTTGGTATTTTGCTGGGAAATGACCACCATTTTAAAATTCATTGATTTTGATTACACATTGACAAGTAATGAAAATGAGCGAATTTTGGCCAAAAGGTAAGGCTATAGCCTTGGTATTTTGCTGAAAAATGACCAACATTGACATTCATTGAGTTTGATAACACATTGAAAAGTGATGATATTGAGCGCTTTTTGGCCGATTAGTAAGGCTATAGCCTTGGTAGGTTGCTGACAAATGACCAAGATTTCAAAATTCATTGATTTTGATTACACATTGAAACGTGATGAAATTGAGCGATATTTGGCCACAAAGTAAGTCTATAGCCTTGGTAGGTTGCTGACAAATGACCAAGATTTCAAAATTCATTGATTTTGATTACACATTGAAACGTGATGAAATTGAGCGATATTTGGCCACAAAGTAAGTCTATAGCCTTGGTATTTTGCTGAAAAATGACCAATATTGAAACTCATTGATTTTGATTACACATTGAAAAGTAATGAAAATGAGCGATATTTGGCCAAAAAGTAAGGCTATAGCCTTGGTATTTTGCTGGGAAATGACCACCATTTTAAAATTCATTGATTTTGATTACACATTGACAAGTAATGAAAATGAACGATTTTTGGCCAAAAGTTAAGGCTATAGCCTTGGTATTTTGCTGACAAATGACCAACATTGACATTCATTGAGTTTGATAACACATTGAAAAGTGATGATATTGAGCGCTTTTTGGCCGATTAGTAAGGCTATAGCCTTGGTAGGTTGCTGACAAATGACCAAGATTTCAAAATTCATTGATTTTGATTACACATTGAAACGTGATGAAATTGAGCGATATTTGGCCACAAAGTAAGGCTATAGCCTTGGTATTTTGCTGAAAAATGACCAATATTGAAACTCATTGATTTTGATTACACAATGAAAATAGATGAAAATGAGCGATATTTTGCCAAAAAGTAAGGCTATAGCCTTGGTAATTTGCTGACAAATGACCAACATTGTAGAATTCATTGATTTTGATTACAAATTGAAAAGTGATGAAATTGAGCGAATTTTGGCCAAAAGGTAAGGCTATGGCCTTGGTATTTTGCTGGGAAATGACCACCATTGTAAAATTCATTGATTTTGATTACACATTGACAAGTAATGAAAATGAGCGATATTTGGCCAAAAAGTAAGGCTATAGCCTTGGTATTTTGCTGAAAAATGACCAACATTGAAATTCATTGATTTTGATTACACATTGAAAAGTGATGAAAGTGAGCGATATTTGGCCAAAAAGTAAGGCTATTTTTTGTTTTTGAAATTCAAGTATATAGGCCGAGATGGCCCTTAAGTGCATACAATTACACATCTAATTGTATAATACTAATATACTCTATGGTTAAAGCTACACAACAGTAACAAAAGAAAGTAATCTAATGTTCACAAAAACTAAATATAGTTGTAAGGTATATAATGATCGTTAATTATGTTCTACTATAATTGGATAAGAAGTTTGATCTTCTATCCAAAGATGTTTTGCAGAAGACTGCCAAATGGTTGGTTACATTGTAATCCTCTTGGCTCATTAGCCACATATACATATTGAAGTCATTAAGGGAGGTAGTTGTTGGGAATGTTCTATAGATGTCCTCTAAAAGTCTTTGACGTTCTTCTTGAAAAAGGGGGCTAGCTAAGACAAAGTGAATTTCATCTTCAACTGTGAAAATATTCAGAGTTTTGCAGTATTGGCAAAATCGTTTGTCTCTAGGAGTTTTAATTTTGCTAAAGCGACCTGTTTCAATTTGGAGGTTATGAGCACTGACCCTAAGTTTTGCTAATGTGCTTCTAACATTAAAGTCCTGTATGTAGTCAAGATAGGATTCAAATTTATAAGTTGTTTTAAATGAGGCATAAACATATAGTTTTCTATTTTCAGTTATATGCTCATTTAATCTATTCAACACTTCTGACTGAAAGTGCTTAATGACCTTAGTTTTAATGGCTGAACGAGTGTCTGAATGCTGTATGTCATAGCGTATCCTAAGGTCACGGGCAAGAGATACCCAGTTATAATGGCCACAATCTGCATCCTTTGCAAGCATAAGGAAAGCTTTGCTAGCATAACGTTGTATATCTAAAGAGTTTAGCCGAGTGAAAAAATTTAAAATATTTATATGTCTTTGGCATTGGAGACTTACTCTTCCAAGTTCTGCATATACAGCATCTGTAGTTGTACTCGATCGAACACCCAAAGCATATTTACAGGCTTTAAGATGAAGCGTTTCCAACTTAGACCATTCGTCAAAACCCCATATTTCTGAAGCATAATTCAAAATGGGAGCAATCGTATGGTCAAACAAATAAAGAAAAAGACGCGGCTGGAAACCGCCCCATTCTTTGCTTTTAGAAATAAGGGAAAAGTAGGACTTGTAAGCTTTCTCTTTTAATTTCTCGATATGTTCTGAAAAGGACCCATTAGATTTCAGCGTTACACCTAAATATTTATAAGAGGCACATTCTTTAAGTTCTTTATCACCTAACTTCCAAGGTTTGTTCTTTTTAGATTTAGCACGGGATTTCTGCTTTTGAATCAACATGACTTTAGTTTTGTCCAAGTTCACTTCCATTTTAAGAGATTTTGAAAACGTATCTAAGGCATCCAGTTGAGATTGAAGGTCTTTTCTATCCTTTGCTATTAAAACAAGGTCGTCAGCATATAAAAGTGAGTGAACAGGTATATCATCCACCATTACCCCCTGAGAAGATTCCATAATGTGGCTATTTAAATCGTTTAAATATAAAGCAAAAAGGACTGGACTAAGAAGGCACCCTTGTCGTACTCCTCTGTTACAAGGGAAAATATCAGTCAGACTATCGTTACCCCTCACACACGATTTAACTCGATCATAAAGTGACGAGATGACTTTTAGAAATTTGCCCTTTATTCCATATGTAACAAGCTGCTGTAGCAACAGCTTATGGTCCACGGAAACGAAGGCTTTTTTGAAATCCACGAAGCATGCGTACAGGGGACCTTTATTATTTCTGAAATAATTTTCAATAAGGGCACGAAGAGTGAAAATATGATCGGATGTCTGATATCCTTTTCTAAAACCTATCTGATTTTGTTCAAGGATTTCAAATTGGGAAATGACGTTATTTAATCTTTCAAGCAAAACACCCAAGAAAAACTTTCCAAAAATACTTAATAGTGTAATACCCCTGTAATTATTCAGATTTGCTTTATCACCCCCTTTAAAAAGAACTACAATTATTCCTACAGACCATTCTTCAGGGAATTTTCCAGATTGTAATAGTTTGTTAAATAGTTTAGTAAACACAAGCATGAAATTATCATTTGCATGTTTTAGAAGCTCAGCAGACAACATATCAAGCCCAGAAGCTTTTCCATTTTTGAGCTTTTTAGCCATCAGTTTGACTTCCTCTAAAGTAATATCACGATTTAAAGTTTCGTCAATGAGGTTTTGCGTCATGGTGTCAATAGAAGGAGCCCGGATCTCAAGATTATTCTCATGTCTGTCCCTGCTATCTTCAGAGTTTAGAAGGGTACTGAAATAATTTGATAATTGGTTATTAGAGAAGTTTAGACTGTGTTTTTCGTTTCTACTTTTCAACATTTTCCAGAAAACTTTTGGAGCTTCCCCTTTCAGATCCCAAAGTTCCGTTTTCTTCTTTTGGAGAAAACTGTGACGTTTGTATCTGATTAGTTTTTTATAAACCCTTCGCTGTTGAAAATAAGCTGACTTAAGATTAATATCTTGATTATCTTCAAAATTGGAGGAATTCTTCAGTGCAGCTTGATATTTTTTTCTTTTGTTGTTTAATAGCTGTTTGTGTTTCCGACACTCAGCATCAAACCAAGGACATTTATTCATCAACTTAACATTGTTTTTATTTTTGGCTTTACGAAAAATATTTCTGGAAGTTAAATGGGCTTCAGATAAATCTATCATTTTGGTTCGCAAAGATTCAATAACTTCCTCTATGGATGAATCATTATTGTCCAATTCATTTGATATATCAGTTAGAAAACTAGTTATCTCGCTGCTTTCCATTGCCAAAGATAGAATTTCTGACGTTGAGGCACCATTGATTCTATGACTTTATGAAGAGGTAACACGGATTAGGCTTTTAGCTTGCTTCAGCGCTTCAACATCCGATTCTTTTGCTTGCTCATCGACAGTACCGTTATGGAAACTGATTATAGAAATCTCATAATACTAAATTCTATCGATGAACTACGAAATGTGAAGAAGCTGCGACCTGATAAGGATAAGATTGTTTCCTACGCTGCTAAAGAGTATGGCCTAGACGAAGCACAGGCTACCGAAGCCCTGGAAAACTTAGTGAATAAAAAGCTAGTTTTCCTAAAAAGTACCGCTGCTGGCCAAGAATCGTACTTCATCAATAAAGACACTGGTATCAATAACATGGGAAATGAAAAACCATCGAAGTCACAACGTGACAGAGGCATGCATGAATGGGCTTCGGGTTCCAGTAGTCATAATGTCAATCCGATGAATGTAGTAGATACGGATAACACTGTCGTGAATCAAAAACAACACACACCTTCATTAGAAAATACGAGCGTTTTCTGCATTTTGGGGCAATTTAGTGGCATCATCAATAACTTAAGTCAACAGCTTCAGGAAGAAAGAACTCTTAACAGGTCATTAGCTGTAGAGAACCTTAACCTGAAAATAAGACTGGAAAAATTACTTTTCGAAAATGGCAAAGAAGAAGAGCAACTTGTAAGAAAACCGAACAATTTGGAAACGAATGAAATTCTTAAAAAGTATGGATCGAATCGTACATCTGAATGCGAAACTCAAGCAAGGGCTACAACGATGCAAACACCCCCCCTGGACAACATCAGTCTCGTGGGAGGCAAGGATGCGCAAATCTACCCTATGGAAAACAACAGGCGACTCGCACAGCAAAGTTTTTCGGTTCAGCTGAAAGAAGTCCAAGCTTTTAAACATCAAGAGTACTTACTACACAAATCAAAAGAATGCACAATGGAAGATAGTAGCAATGTAAACGAGGAAGATAAAAAAACAGCTAGCAAAAAACAACAACAAAAGAGAACAGATAACGTTAATAAGTACTATGGCAACAGCAAAGGATCAAGACAACCAAAGAGGAATAGCAGAAAAGCAAACAACAACAACAACAACAACAACAGCTACAACGATCAAAATTATAAGAGCAACAAAAAGTCCGCCAATAAGCCAAAGCCTGAAGCCAAAAAGAGGGTGCTCCTCCTTGGCGACTCACATGTTCGACGGGTAGATGAATCAAAATCTCTCCCTGAGTATTTTATTGCAAAAGGCATTGGAGGTCTCAGAAGTGAGCAGCTGGTTTCTAAACATAGAGGAACCATTAATAGTGAGCTTCAGAAGGTCGATGAGATTATAGTCCACATTGGTAGCAACGATATTAGTAAAGGAATGAAAAAAGAAAGAGTTGTGGACAACATCGATAAGGCTTGCAGGAAATTCAGGGATGTCAATCCCAACATTGAGGTATCTGTATCTTCCATATTTCTTCAAAAGTATGATACTCCGAAAAATTTGGAAATAGTCGAGACAAATGCGGCTCTACAAAGACACTGCCTTTCTAACGGATGGGATTTTATTAACCATTCAAACATTGCTTTCAAACATATAGACAAGGGTGGTATGCATCTCACCCCAGAGGGAAATAGTATATTTTCGAAAAATCTTAGCATTCGTGCAATACGTGGGTGATGAGCAAGTTAGAGGAGAGAAGGCTGATGTTAGTACTCCAAGGCTTGCTACCCACGGCTGTGGAATCGAAAGCAAGTGTCATCAGCGCACAGTATCTAGAAAAGGCCTAAAAATGGCGTCCCTTAATATAAATGGTCTTAGAAGCCACCTAGATGAAATAAAAGTGCTCATGCATGACATGAAAATCGATATATTAGCCTTAAATGAGACTAAACTAGATAGTTCAATTGATCAGCAGATTACTCATATCTCTGGATATAGTCAACAGCGTCTTGATAGATCGAGATTCGGCGGGGGTATCTCAATATATGTCAGAAATACTATTACATTTATTCATAGGAAAGACGTACCACTGGAAGATCTGGAATTACTCTGCATTGAAGTTCAACCACCAAAATGCAGGCCGTTCTTGGTTTTAACGTGGTATAGACCACCAAACAGCCCGGTTGCTATATTTAGCAAAGCTGAAAAAGTTCTATCATACCTTGATAAGGAAGGTAAAGAGATGATACTTATGGGAGATACTAACTGTGATCTATCCCAAGAAATAGCCTGCCTGTCTCTCTCTGAAAATTCTAGGCATATTAGTAATCTGTATGATCTATTCAGTCTAAAGCAGATTATAAACGAGCCAACTAGGGTAACGCTCACTACATCAACTCTAATCGATCATATATCTACATCCTGTATCGATAACATACTAGAGTCAGGAGTGCATAAAGTATCAATGAGTGACCACTACATGGTCTTTTGTAAACGCAAAATAAATGCCGGACTTGGCGGGCACAAGATGGTTGTAACTAGAAACATGAAGCATTTTAACGAAAGTGCATTTTTGGCTGATATCTCTAGTATCGATTGGGAGCTGGTTGTTAATAAGACTGATGATGTTAATGTCATGGTTGAGAAATGGTCATCCCTCTTCTCTGCAGTGATAGAAAAGCATGCTCCCACAAGAGAAATGAGAGTTTCTGATCGGAACTCTCCATGGATAAACACGGAGATAAAACTGCTTATGAAGTCAAGAGATAAACTAAAAAAAGCCGCAGTTAAAAATAAATCTTCCTCTCTTATGGAAGACTATAGGAAAGTTCGGAATAGGGTGAATAGCCTTAATATTTTGCTAAAGCAGCAGTATTTTGTGGATAAGATCAGTGAAAATAAAGGTAATATGAAAGAATGCTGGAAAATAACTAGCAAGCTTTTAAATAAATGCAGTAAATCCACAAATATCACTTACATTAAAGATGGGGATATTGAAATCAGAGAGAAGAGGGAAATATCCAATACGATGAATAATTATTTTTGTTCAGTGGGAGAAGATCTTGCAAAAAATGTTGAGAAATCTTCAAACCCTCTCCTGACGGGCAAATACACTGTAAATCAAACTGCCGTCTGTTTTGAATTTAAAGAGGTCGAGTGCACACATATTAGAGATGCCATATGCAAGATGAAGACATCAAAGGGCTCTGGAAATGACAATATCTCTAGCTACTTTTTAAAAATTTCCCTGCCATTCATTACCAAGTCACTATGCTGCATCTTTAATAAATCAATACTAAAATGTGTCTTCCCTGCCCAATGGAAGATTGCAAGAGTCACTCCCATTTTTAAAGAAGGAGATAAAAACGCAAAATCGAATTATAGACCAATATCAGTTCTCCCTGTAATATCGCGGCTCTTTGAAAAGTTAGTTTACAACCAGCTATATGAATATATGAGCACTAATGGCCTCATAGCATCCTGTCAATCTGGTTTTAGGGCCCATCATTCTACAACAACAGCTCTGTTAAAATGTACTGATGATTGGCTAAATGGTGTAGATGCTGGAAAATATGCAGGGGTCGTATTCGTAGACTTAAAGAAAGCCTTTGACACAGTTGATCACGGAATTCTTCTTCAAAAGCTCGCACACTATGGTGTTCAGGGCCACGAGCTAGAGTGGTTTAAGTCATACCTGTCAAAGCGCACTCAGTTCACAAGAGTCAACGGCTGCGACTCCAGAGTCCAAAGTATAAGCCTAGGAGTACCTCAGGGTTCATGTCTTGGACCCCTGCTATTTTCAATCTACATCAATGATCTCCCTATGGTCATCGATAATGCTAAAGTTTATATGTACGCTGATGACACTTGTATAAGCTTCCAAGCTGATAGCGTTGCTAAGCTAAATGAGGGATTAAACAAGGACCTTGAAGCTTTGGATTCATGGCTCAGTGGTAATATACTGTCCCTGAACGTAGCCAAAACGCAGTCAATGACCATTTCAACAAAGCACAAGCAAGCTGCATTAGAAAAGAAAAATGAACAACTTTGTCTGCAAATGCGCAATGAAACCCTAGGAGCTGTTCAAAACGCCAAGTATCTACGAGTTCACATTGATAATTCTCTTGACTGGAAGAAGCATATTCAGGAAACATCTAAAAAAATTTCACGATCTCTTGGTATGTTAAAATATGCAAAAAGATATCTTCCTTTCCATACGCTTAAAAATCTCTACACCAGTGTCATTGATCCTAGCTTCCGGTACTGCTGTTCTGTGTGGGGCGTGTGTGGTGCAGCCGAAATCCACCAGCTACAGAAACTTCAAAATCGAGCTGCCCGAATCATCACCGGTAGCAATTACGATGCCCCTAGTAAACCATTAATAGAAAGTTTGGGTTGGAAAACGATTAATGATATGATACAGTTTGAATCGCGAGTTATGGTATTCAAATCATTAAATCGGCTCACCCCACAATACCTCTCAGACCTGTTTGTGGCAAACTCCACCAATCCCTCATACAACCTAAGGAGTACGGACACTGATCTTACGCTGCCAAAGAGGAACACCTCGACTGGCCAGAAAAGCTTTTCGTATAGGGGTGCTAAACTTTGGAATGGTCTCCAAGATCCATCAAAGCGAGCCTCTAGCCTGATCTCCTTCAAGACGTTGTTATAGTCACTTTATGTCATTTCAGTCATCTCCTTTATTTTATTCTATTTTTTTTCCTCTAACTAGTATTTTTAATTTTTCAAATAGACCATTATATGTACTTATTGTAATTAAGAAAGTTATGTAGGATTTTACTTATTGTACTTAAGTTATGTAGGATTTTATTCCTATTTTGTAGTATATTTAGATGGAGGGCCCCTTGAAAAGCAGCTACGGCTGAAGGGCTACCCTCCCTAAACATTTATAATAATAATAATAATAATAATAATTGATATAGTATTGTTTTTTATAATTCTGTAAAAGCTTATTGTCGTCATATGTAGGTAGATTTACCACTGATATATCAGGCTGCGCTTCCGATTTAATTATATTGTTCGAGCTTTTTATGGATAGCTCGATTGGGCTGTGATCTGAAAATTCACATATTTCACCAACACTTAGTTTGTCGACCATTGAAAAATTTTCTTGGCGTAATAGGGCATAATCAACGACACTATTACCCCTATTAGTAAAGCACGTGAAATTGCTGGAATTATCCTTATCAACCCTGCCATTCATAATTCGGTAGCCAGCGGCCTTGCAAAATTCAATAAAAGCAGTTCCGTTAGCATTAATGGGAGAGGTGTCTTTACTTAATCTTTTATCTAGATGTTGATCTGGCAAGTAATTATCGTCAATTGGCAAATAGTCATCCAATTCGTCATTTTCAACAAAGTCATTAACGTCATTCGTTCTAGCATTGAAGTCGCCGCATAATAGAACCCACCCTTTTCGTTCATAATGAGCACATTCTGATTGGAGAGTCTCAAATGACAGAGCTTGCCCTGTTCTTAATAATGTTGAACTGCTTGGGGGAATATAAATAAAACAGATAAATAAATCTTGTTCCCAACCAAATCCATTTTTGATAAGTCTGCACCAGAAATGGTAACTATCCGAAAGAACAATTGAAACATATTTAAGAATTGAATTGCGGACTAGGAGAGACAGACCCCCAGAAGGTCTGCCCCCTAAATGATTCTTAAAACCCGGCTCGTGAAATTCAGAAAAATTATTAGTTAAGTTGAATAATGATAAGTCAATAGGATCTCTCCAAGTTTCAGAAAAGCAAATTAAATCATTGCGCTCTAAAATTCTGTTAAAAAATTCACAGCCTGCCTGTCTTAAAGTTTGAACTTTCGAATTTCCAAAACCATTAAAATTCCACACTGAAAGATTTAGGTAATTTTGAATAGGTAGGCAGAGGTTTGGTGTTGGGTTGCGATAAAATTCTTTGGCTATACTAGTTGAGTTTTGGTGTTCAATGTTAGCTTTTCCATCTCGGCCAAGATCCTATTGCCTTGAATTAACTAAGTCATGATAATCGGCGTAGGACCTGATCTCGAAGGTGCGGGGGTTATTAATATATCTAAACTTAATTTTACCATCAATGGTCCATACGCTGTCGACATTTAGAAATCTTCTATTCGAACTTACCTCATTAAAAATTCGTTTAATACCAGGAGCCAGATCTTCATTTATTTTTATATTCGTCGCCTTCTTTTTGCACCTCATGACAAGGTCCTTGGACTTGTGACTTAAGAATTTGACTAAAATCGACCTTGGTTTGCTATTATCACGACGCCCTACACGATGCACAATTTCAATTTCAGACCGGTCCACATCCAAATCAAGTTCTTTCTTTAAAGTGTCCAACGTTAGCTTTTCGATATCTTCACCCGTCTCCTCCAAGACTCCTCTAATTCTAATTGAATTTTTTCTAGAATATTGCTCATGGCGATCGATCACAAATTGTAGGTCCTTACCATGATCACAATTTAAGCTAATTTCCTTGGACATAGCGTTTACTTTCGAATCTAACTCCGACTGTTTGGTTTTCAAGACCGATATATCAACCTTGAACTTCTCAATTTGATCTTCAATAGTTGTTAACCGAGCCAACATCCGACTTTGATTTTCAAGAATGCTCTCTTGACCGCTTTCAATTTTCTTTTCAAGACGAAGGAGAATCTCGGGAAAGTCCGAAGCTTCATCGTTCTTTACGCACTTATTATTCCTCTGTTGATTTGTTGGGCCGGGGTTTAGTTCAACATCACCACAAAGAAGCAATTTGAAGAAAGGGTCCATACCGTCAAGCTCACCAGAATAGGCCACTCGTCGATGAGATCGCTTACGCGCCGATTTCGATAAATTTGCTTTCAACCATGCCTTTCCTTCAAGAAATTTTCTTCTGTTCTGCACATTACAAATTTTGTATTTACACACAACTTTCAAACGATCAACGGGTGTGATATCCATCAACTCCGTACACATGACGACAAACAATAATAGAGTAGCGAAAACACGTGCTGCAACCGCCATTGCTATAGCCTTGGTCTATTGCTGAAAAATGACCAACATTGAAATTCATTGATTTTGATTACACATTGAAAAGTGATGAAAATGAGCAATTTTTGGCCGAAAAGTAAGGCTATAGCCTTGGTATTTTGCTGAAAAATGACCAACATTGAAATTCATTGATTTTGATTACACATTGAAAAGTGATGAAATTGAGCGATTTTTGACCAAAAAGTAAGGCTATAGCCTTGGTAATTTGCTGACAAATGGCCAACATTTTAAAATTCATTGATTTTGATTACACATTGAAAAGTGATGAAAATGAGCGATTTTTGACCAAAAAGTAAGGCTATAGCCTTGGTATTTTGCTGAAAAATGAACAACATTGAAATTCATTGATTTTGATTACACATTGAAAAGTGATGAAAATGAGCGATTTTTGGCCAAAAAGTAAGGCTATAGCCTTGGTATTTTGCTGAAAAATGACCAACATTGAAATTTATTGAGTGTAATTACACATTGAAAAGTAGTGAAATTGAGCGATTTTTGGCCAAAAAGTAAGGCTATAGCCTTGGTATTTTGCTGAAAAATGACCAACATTGAAATTCATTGATTTTGATTCCACATTGAAAAGTGATGAAAAATGGGCCTTTATTGGGCAAAAGGTAATGACGTACCACTGTCACCCCGTTGAATGACCGACGACCTGAAGTACCCCCATGGAACAGAAGAGATTAGTAAACTGTCGTTGCATTTGATCGCATAATTGCTGTGCCTCTATGTGTATTTTTGTATGATCATTTCCAAGCCGATGCCCAACAACCATAACAGATAAATTTTGTATTGAGCAGTCGCATTCGTCTGGCTTTCATCTATAGGCGTGGTGTTACCGTTAAATATCCAGCTTCAATACTCTAACAATGTCTGTTGGAGCAACAACTACAAGATTGTGGACAAACAGAGTTCCTTTATCCATGTTACTGCCTGAGTAGTTTACGCAATGGTAATTCCCAATTTCACCATATTTGTCACGTACTGTCTAACAGCTCGCGCACTAAAAGCCAACACCCTTACGCACGAGAACAACAGAGCAATGAAGCAGAGAAACGAACAGAATGCTAAAGCTGTGAAGGTGTTCGTTATAATTGTTGTCATTTATATTCTTCTCACGATGCCGTACGTTACTTTCTACTTTTATTTTATGCATTCTATATGCTGCAATTTGATGTATCAAATCCACGAAACAAAATCATTAACACATTGAATTACATACTGCTTATTCCAGTCTCTGCTAACGGATGCGCAAACCCCATGATCTATGCTAAAATGCACAGAGAGGTAAACGGATATCTGAAGAGTATACTGCGTGAAATGTGGGAAATATTTCGAAGATGCTATCATAAGGAGAATCGTGATGCTCAAGCACCAAATGGCAGCTTTAACTTAATGCCCATGTATTGAGAAAAAGTAGCTTTTAATAACATCCTCTACTGATCATTCCACTGTGCCGTAGCTTGGAAATGAAATGAAAATAGATTTGCCAAAGTATTGTAAAATTAGTTTTCTTGGTATAAGATTCTTTACAGTTGGCATTGCTTAATATTCGAATATACGCCAATTAAAAGTAATAGAAAATAGACCGCAATGATAATATCAAAATTAAATTCCAATTTGTTTAACATAAAGTAGAGATACTTACATTACATAATGGAAGGCATTTATCTACTAAAGTACGGTAGAATGATAAGGCATGTTAATTTTTTAAGCAAGTTTTGGATGTACATTCACCCTTCCATTCTTTATGGACTTACTGAATTCTAGCAGTGATAGTGAGAGATTTGTAGCACAAAGTAGGCTGTTCCAGAGGATGCTAACTCTAAAGGTCTATGAGGCTGTTCCATAATGCTGTAGATTGTGTTTGTGGTAGCTATAATGCTAGGTCTGATCCTAGATCATACCATGAATCTCTGTATACACGATGGGAAGAAAATTTTGCTTTGTGTGCTTTCACTCAGAATGTGTACAATCCTAGGTTTACTGATCGTTGATTGACAATCTCAAGTACCATAATTAAAAACCGCATAAATTCATCTTTGGATATGCTAAAACATATAGTGTTAATCTACATCATAGCCCAACAAAACAGACAACTACGCCTGATTTCCTCAACCAGAGCAAAAGTTTGCAAGTAAGAATTTTAAACCGATAAGGACATTGTCATACAGTAGTTTCAATAAATAGCTTTAAAGGAAATGCCAATCTGATACACATCAGTCTACAAAAACTCAAACCTTTGCTGATGAAACAATTGACGCAGAAAACTATGCATTAAAATTTATTCCCAACATGCCCTTCGCGCTTGACTGATGGTGTCAAAACAAATAGCAAGATCTATTGCACTTCTACACAAACATTGATGCTAGGATACATTGACGCAATTAATAAACAAAAAATATCTCTCAAATGGATGAATATCTCAATAAACTCGTCCAGCGCGAATTAAGTAGACTACCAAATTTATCGAAAGCAACACATAATCTAAGCACTAAACTAAATATACCTTACAAAGCCACATTAGCATCACTGATTGATTTTGCTAGTGAAATTTGAAAATTAATTCCAGTTCTTTTGTGGACTTATTGTTCAAGGTGTGTTCCATAATTAATTGTACGAAAAGCGTTCTAAACTAAACAATGTTTAAAGGAAGTTGGTTTATCACCTGCTTTTGATTACTCTGCCAATCAATAAAATGATAAGCACACTGCACGGCTTTTTGGAATTTCACCCGCACTTCCCCATAGAAATGGATTGTACTATTACAAGAAAGCATCGATTCTCACTTAACTGAATGTACATCTAAAATTGGGACTTCCCCCCCCTAGTATGTTGTCATCAACATATTCGCGTATGCAGTTTGAACATGCAGTTATCCGACAGCAAATATTTATAGCTGGAGTTGCTATATAGTTCTTAAGGAAAGTTGCTTTCAGGCTTACTCGACAGATATTTACCTGAAATCGATACTGCTCTACGTAAAGTTTCAAGGGATGTCTCTATATTCAGAGTACGGACGTCACGGGCACTTACCCTCTGGTATATGCAATTGACTACACTGCCCAAAGTAATAAAGAAAGTAAGACGGTACAATAAATTTCTGCTGCTAAATAGCAACTAAGAGGAAGTGTCCCCAAGCAAAGCCACAAGTCGGCTGCGGCTTTACCACGAAAATTCAGCCATGAAACAGCAGCTTCGCCTTCAGAGCTCTACACTAGCTATAGTCTCTTTTCCATTCATCAACTCGTCGTCACTGCATCCAAGTGATTTCAGTTTTTTAAACTTATCCCACCAGAAAACTAGCTCTGAAAGTCCAGAAAGGGATACACACATGTTTGCTCCAGTCAAAGGGCCTGCAAAATACATTTGCTACGTATTGTACGGGCTCGTGCTGTTCATTGGAGTTTTCGGAAATATCTTTGTATTTTACGTCTTTGGCTACAGGAAGAAGACGCGGAATAGTGGAGATGTATACATCCTGTCGTTAGCATGTGCCGACTTTTTGGCATCACTGATTGTGCCAAGCATTTTACTCAGTGACCTAGTAACCAACTATTCTGGCTGGCTATATGGCAGCACAATGTGCCATATTCTGCCTCCTATTGCACAGGCTACGATGAGTGCTTCAGGATGGTCACTTGTATTGATATCACTGGACAGATACCGGTAATAATGCTGACTTTGTATAGTAAAGTAATATGTAATACACTTTACACCAATGCGTATACAGAAAAACTCGATCTCATAGTGTGTATCTTTGCGCCCAATCATGACAGTTATGTGTAGGCCCATCTCGAGGTGAAGGGGCGTAGGAGAGTTACAACCTTTACTGAAAAACACTTTATTGGCAAAACTTAAGGTTTTTCAGTAAATCCTCAGTGTACAGTACATAATGCAGCTTGTCATCACATATTGCAGCCTTCCCAGATTTCTGCAGCAGGTATCTACAATCCTCGCCAAAATTAGTTGGAACACCAACGGTTTAGTCATCCAGGAGAACAACGTTAATCCTGTTTTACTGCCAGTGGATAACTCTCCTGTTCCTATTTCCCTTCCCCCCTCCCCCCATGAACAATGTTGATTTTTACGTAGGAAGTGACCATCTACCAGTCATTAGCGAAAATAACTATCACAGCAGAACAATCTTGTCATACTGCAACATTGCATCAGGGGTAGGGATGGAGAAGGAGCAAACTTCTGTTACAATGCAGTAGGTGTTCCAACAATTTTGGCGAGGATTGTAGCATGTTGTAGGCAATGTGAGAAGAGTATTGAAAAGTGTCTGCTGGTCTATTAAAAACCATAGCAAATTCTTCAATGCCACAACCATGTCTTCGGCAAATTGCTATGTGAGCCCCTTATCATTATAAATTGCCTAAAAATCATTACACCCACTGACCAGCTAAGAGCTAGGACAAATAGTCTTCTCTACCTCAACAACGATCTATTAATTTTGCATCAGGAAATAACCTCAGCACCCTTTAAACAGTTCAAATCCTCGTCATGCTACAAAAAGCTTACAACTTACGTATGGTAACAAGCCAATAGCATGAAGAAGCAGTAATTTTTAATATTTCAGCCATTATATTGCATTATTACACATTTTGATTTCCTATTATACATATATGTTACACATACACGATACATATATACATATATACTCACATATACAGTTAAATATCTCATCGGGTCATAAATGAGAAATGTTTACAGGGGAAAAAGTATCTCAAAGTGAAATACATACACACTCTTTCCTTGCAGTGTCATATCCAGGCCGTTGGCTCCTAGACTTCAATGGCCAGTATTGCATTTCACTGTGGCACTTATCTGGCTATCATCTATCGGCATCGTCGTACCATTTGCTCTTCAGCTTCAATTCATTGACAATTTGTGTTGGAATGACAACTACAAGATAATAGAAAGAGTTCGTTTATTTATATACCAGACGGCATGGGTTATCTACGCAATGGTCATCCCTCTTCTTGTCATGGTTACTGTATATTTCGTTACTGCTCGTACTCTGAAAGCCAGCATATTGAGCCATGACAACAGCAGAGCGATGGTGCTGAGAAACCAACAGAACGCCAAAATCGTCAGGATGCTCATACTTATTGTCATGATCTTCTTCCTTCTTGCAATACCGTATACAATCTCATACTTCTACGTGTCATATGTGTTTGCGTACGAAGCAACGAACCCTAACAGCAAGATGATTAACACTGTCACCTACATCCTCCTTATACCAGCCTCTGCCAACAGATGTGTAAATCCTTTCATATATTCTAAGATGCACAGAGATGTCAATGGGTATCTCAAGACCACATTGTATAAAATTAGACGATACTTTCATGGACGGTGATGTAAAATACCTCTGTGACTCTATCAAACTACTCTCTGTTCAACGAGAGGAAACCAGAAAGCGCCTGCAACATAAGACCCCGAACCTGAGACCTCGACTTTAATAACACAAAATACTCAATACTTCATTTTAACAGTACATTACTCTTCTATTTCTTATAAAAAAGATCATACCTTCCCATTAACATAATTTGAAGCGGTAAGGTTTTCAAAGCTCTTGAGTTAACCCAGGTAACCCTAAAACACATGTCCTTGCCCAAAGCTAGAATGACTGACAAAAGTAAGAGTAGTATGATCGATTAATGCATTTACGGATTCTCTTAAATGTATTCTCTCCGGTCCGGAACAGAAGGGCGTGGTAATAAATGGGTGGTTGGAAAAAGGCTTGAAAGTAAACAAGCGGGGGCTCCAATATGCGGAGGGAGGGTTGAAAATACTTCCAAGATGAATTTATTACATCAACCTTCTGCAGTTTCGAGTTCATCGACTTCAGTCGCCAGTTCGAATTTGAACTAATATCCATAAGACGTATAGATTCATAAAAGCATCTAAAAAACTCAAAACGTAACTGCAGTCAAAGGTTCTTCAATAAAAAAGCTCCTAATAACAAGATCATGGCCTCTCTTAAGTTATCTTCGATATAAATAAAATAGTAAGTTTCTTCCCAGCAACAACAGCCAAATGTACCCTTGTGAGAAATCTACGTCCATGCATGTGACTGTACTATAAACATCCCCCATTATGACAAAATTTGAAGAACGGGTTCAAAAAACAACCATCGTATATAGGAGAGGGCTTTAATAGGGTGAATATTCAATGGTTGGCAAAGACTCAAGAAATTAATTTTTAAGGTAATCAACACTATCCAATACAAATCGCAGCTTCGTAAAAGGACAGAATGAGATATGCATGACTTTTCGAGTAAAGGTGGTAGAAAATTCGACGTGAATGCTACAGTTGAAAAGCGTGAAATCTAAAGAATTTAGTGACAATACAGTATGCTAACTTATTCGATTTTCAATGTATACTGTTAAACAATTTGATCTTCAATTCTATTCACCATTTCAATGATTATTAAGATACAAAATACTGATTAAAAATAAACAAAGTATGTACAACCCTAAAAGGACGTATATATACATATGAGACCATCAACCCTAGTCCAATCCCACTATCAAATCAACCACTTCAGCAAAGGGGCTATCGTTGGTAAGAAGGCACGACGAGGTAAGAGGCGAATGAAAGGGTACAGAAACGAACACCACCCATATCCGCCAACATACACAGTTGTTTCAGTGTGCGAGTTCATAATATACTTCCTAAAAGAATCAATACGTTTGATCTCATAACTTTTCGATTAACGCTATTTCACTAATCTTGCGTAGGAGTCATAGGCCCTTGATAATGGTTGTTTGCTGCGAGAAGATCTAATTTAGTCAACTGGAATGTCTCCATTTACTCTAGCAGCAAGAATATGGTACCATGGGAAAACAGAAACTGTATTCTTTACGAACTATGTATGATCCATCCTGGTTATGCACTCGTCATTACTTAGGTATAGCCATCACCATCACAACAGCTATCATATAGTTTCGCGCGATTTGTAACTGACTGTGAAAATCAGCGTTGTTCTACTTAGTAAAACGTTGGGTTTGTCTATATTGCAGCCATATTGAAAATTCGAAAACTTGTATCAGCACATATCGACAATGCCAGCATATTAAATCTGCTTACTAAGGTAACCAAAGAAGGAGACAAAGGCGCAAAAATTTACAGAGAACCTAAGGGAAGATGGCTGGGTGTTTTAACTCTAAAAAGGACCTAGATTCGACCTATATAGCACAATTATCACGGATTCTTCGAATGGTTCGATGGCTTCTTAGTACATCACCAAAAGTTTGAGATTTGTAATGGTCCCAATTGACTTTATCTTGTAAACTGCTCTGCAATTCCGAGTCGTCAGGGAATGGCGAGACCTGTTCATAATGAAAAGATTTAAAAATTATGCAGTCAGTGTCAGCGAAAACAAAGGTCCTAGGAACTCATGGTGCAGATCAAGAATCAAACAGCAACGTGTCTTAGCACTCTATACCATATCTCATCCAGATACTCAAACAAAAGCAAAGGCAAAAAGAAGATGAAGTAGAGCTACAGAGTGAAAGGATATGTGCTCACCCATTTGCGAAGTCTCCCTTTCATCGCTTCTGTACAATGCTCCAAATAGAATTTTTTGAGTATCATGATGCATTCTGCCCCGTTGCTTACCTAAGCAGCAATGTTACCATGTGATTATTTCAACGATTTGCACAAGGTAAGAAAAACGCTGAATATTTATAGGACTTTCTAATCTGTTGGTACGTTGTTTGGGAACTAATATCCACTACCATGCCAAAGTATAATACTTAAAACACAAATACCAAAGTAGCTGTTTGACTGAGACTGTTATTGCGTTAAATTAAACACTCGAGATAGAGCTATTAATCGAGATAACTCATCATCATTATCACCCTTAACATCATCATTATCATCATCATCATCATTATCACCACCATCATCATTATCATCGTCATCATCATCATCATCATCATCATCATCATCATCATCATCATCATCATCACCACCACCACCACCACCACCACCACCACCACCACCACCACCACCACCACCACCACCACCACCACCACCACCACCACCACCACCACCACCACCACCACCACCACCACCACCACCACCACCACCACCACCACCACCACCACCACCACCACCACTATCACCATCATCATCATCATCATCATCATCATCATCATCATCATCATCATCATCATCATCATCATCATCATCATCATCATCATCATCATCATCATCATCATCATCATTAGCTATTTTACAATAAGGCATATTAAAGGAAAATAGCTAAATTAAAGCTGATTTACGCCTACTGTACATATTTAGAAAGAAAGCAAGTGCTAATATTTCACGTTTCTGATATTCCATCAAAATTTGCGCTGTTTAGTAACACCAGATCTTGTTAAAAACCTAATATCCTATAAACTTTCTTGCATTGTGTTAGCATAATCATGTAATGTCCTGTCATGACTTTTCAATCAATACCTAACTATTAGGCAACCTATGAGCATACTGTAACATATCCTAGTACATAATACAGGAACGTCTTTCTTACCAAACTAAGACTTGGCTGGCCATCACAGAACATCGAATGCAAGCCCTACAGTATAAAATAAAAAGTTACCAATATACGAACAGCAATCACGGACAGTATCAAGCTTTACTCAAATTCCATTTGGGAAGAAGCGAATCCCGGTATAGGCTGATAAGGAACTATGTGAGTAAGCAAGATAACAGAATGAATTGCCCTTGAGTGCTCCATTCTAACGACAGCCATATCCAACCTGCCTACTGTCAATCTATGCTAACGCAGAATGGTGCATAGCACTGTCTAAGCTATTCTAAATGCGACCCACGCCATGGCGCAGAGGATCAGCTGTCACTACAGAGGATGTCATACCTGGACAAAAGCACAAACAATACTTGCACGATTGATGACGTGTAAATGCGCAAAAGTACTTACAAATACATCTCCCTTCTGCAGAACCGCAACTTGCACAAAACAGGGGTCTATATCTGCCTCGGTAAGTTCTGCGGTCTGAAACAAAGAAACACAAAATGACATACACTTCTGCAAGACCTAACAGTACTATACGAATGATATATATGGAATTACCCACTACATTCTTTCCCTGCACATAGGCCTATACTAATAAAGCTCTGAAGGCAAACGCCTTGCATGCCAGCTAAAAAGTAGCGATACCAAAAGAACGAGGCAAGACGGCAGCTGCTCCATTACCCTTTCAATGGGGGCAGCGGGGGCAGGAAATGTCCTCTCAGCTTCACAAGTTCTTTTAGCTTCGACACATTTCTTCAATCAGAAGTCGTAACTTTGTCAAAGCTTTGGTGTTCAAATTTCAGCAAAAATATTCCTTCTCTATCGAAATTTAATTGCAACCAAGTGATATCTTTATCGAATTTGAAGGAAGGTCAGTTGTGCATGGAGCTACAGATTCCCTCAACATTTATCAAACAATGCCAAACAGCCAAGAAGAGGCATCTAGCAGCACTACTAAAATGTCAAAAATCACATATCCCAAAACAATCATAATGTTTCGTAATAATCGTAACCTCCTCGTGCTTTTTAGCAGCTTCGTCGATAATAGCGAGTTTATGCTGAGGTGAGTCTAACTCCCTTCTTGCTGCAAGACGAAAATATGTACAGTAAATAAATCAGTCCTGGAAAGCACGAAAAATGTCGGAAAATTCACTTTCAAAATATTCTATGAATACATTGACTATGGCGATCGAAAAAAGGAATGACATGAAATTTTGATAATGATTCACCTTAATTAATGATAACAATGGGCCTTATGATGAAAGCCATAATTGTGCTGATACTAATGATTAACATCATAGAGAACGATTGATGATTGTCTATCAAGAAGGTTGAAGATGATTGACCACACTGATGAAGACAGGTGATGGTGGTGGTGGCGGCGGTTGTGATGGTAGTGGCGGCTGTGGTGGTGGTGGCGGTGGTGGTGTTGATAATGACAAAAATGGTGATGGTGATGGTGGCGGTGGCGGTGGTGATGATGTTGATAATGATAAAAATGGCGGTGGTGTGGTCTTTACCAACAAACAATATACTTTGCAAGAATCAGTCAAACAAAGATGGAATATCGACCACAGTTGTAAATATGGCCAGACAACGAAAGCTATCAGCATGCTTACTACAATGGATTGGTTGGCCCAAATCAATTTATTGCTGCAGGGTGACAATTAAAAGAAAAAGAAAAAAGAAGAAAAAGAAGTTGTAAAGATGACGATAACAGCTATGATTCGAGAAAGCATGCACACATACTTTGTGACGTTGAAGGTGTCTGTATATACACGTTGCTCTTTCTTTGTCTCTTTAGATTGTTATTATACGCTCTTTTTGCTGCCTGAAAATGGAAGGAAACAATTCATTCGAATACATACGGTCCTTGTTCTGCTAAACAGTTTTTGACAATATGTGTTATTGGCAAGTCATTCAAGGAACGGCTTTTACACGTCATACACAATGAGTTGTTTATTCGCATTCAAGACTACACATCCTTTGCCTACTGCATCGCATCGAGGTTCGGTTGCTAGCTTCTACAGAAGATTCGAAAGAAGGATACAAAATGAATTTGAAGAAGCAAACTTCATTGAAGACGGGGATAAGTCCTGAAGCCATTAAGGAATATCACGACTGAGTAGTGAGTGCCCCAAACTTGCAGCTGCCATACAAGCAGCAAAACAGTATGCTTAGATGTCTAGCACACACTTTGGCAAGTGTATGTCGATGCAGAGAAGGAAAATAGCAGCCTTTGACTTTATCTACATATATCGTTTCTCTTTAAATACTAAAAACAACAGAAGGTAAAAATAACAAAGAACGCAATAAAATATGATCTAGGATTTTGGTGACTCAAAATTACCATTAGAGCTCGGTCACCTCCTGGTAAAGGTCCTCCAAAAGTTGCAAACCTTCCTCGTCCATGCTCTTTGTTCTCTATGTCGATTTCTAGATCATCACGATTTCGTTTGAGCTCATCAAGCTCTCTCTCACTAGCCCTTCGAGATACTTTGCCAGAAGACCTATACTGTCCTAATGACCTGAACTTAGTACGAGTATGATTCACTGTATTTTCCCTGTTGCTTTCATCGTCCAAATCTGCGAACGTGACACTGTTTTTATTGCTCGTACTGCCTGAAGACATTGGACTTATTGGTGGCTCAGTAAAACCGTTCCAATTGTCTTGCACAGATGCAACTGTCTCTATCGCGGAATAATGCCGATCCAGTAACTGGTGGCGCTTTTTTCTTGCCATGTCTACCGCTAAGTCGTGAAGTTTCTCAAGTGTTAAATTCGAGTCATCGTCCTTATCTGCAAAAAGAAATATGTCAGCCTTACTAACACGCTCTGCAGAGAACATCCTTACCAGGCCAGAAAACTCAGGGGAAGACCTAAGTTTGACATTTGCCCTTTGCATTTCACCATTCAATACCCAAGTGTTTGCCATTGATGTTATTAATAGTCAATTATTTGTAACACCCACAGGGCTAACATGCATATCCATGCTCCCTGTGGTATCATGTCGTATTTATTGTTTGTAAATACTGTATTCATACGAATACAAATAAAATAAGAGTTTGCTGCTCAAATAAATGGCAACGGAACAGCTACATACACATTACAAAAACAATGAAAAGTGAGGAAATGAAAAGTGAGGAGGAAGTAGTCGGAATTGCTTTGCATTAGAATTTCAATTCCAATATGTCAACATATTATAAAAAGTAAGATTACGTTTCATGTTCTTCTGTATTTTTGATTTGACTTTCTTAAGCTTCTTCAGAACTTGGCAACTACCCTAGAATAGTAATAAATTCAGACAAAATAAGTGTCTCTTGGACAGGAGACTCACAGGGTGGCTAGGAAAAAGTTAGAATATAAACACTTCGCTTCCCTGCAAATAATATCCATTGCACACCAGAAAAACCATCAAAAATATAATAAAATCTATTTGCGTTACTGGAAGGAACAGTGATTTCGCCGTAAACAAAGCAGAATGGGTTTCCTGTGCAATCAAAATGGGGGATCCATTCCAATGGTTTTACTTAAGTGCGTAGATTCTTGAAGCTTGTTCTTCATGCACTCGGATTTCAGTTAAAATTGTAAGAAAATTTACAGAAATTTACAGTTCTAAGGTTGGATTACAGGGATCAAAGGATAAATATTTTCCAACTGGCACTCAGATCAAAGTTGTATGGCCATTCAGGCGTCACTTCATTACCAAGCGAGAAAACCACGCTTGGTCTCTCCGACGAGTGTTAACATGGGATCGAGATACCAATGAAAAATGTGCGATAATTTAGAAAATTTTTACATCTTAAAAGATGATTTCACTCATGATGTATACTAAGAGTAGATCATATTTATCACAATACTGTGCAATGGCTGTGTAGAGGTCTAAGGGTGTAGCAAATGGTTAATCATAATGGTGAATTATAATGGAATATCGTGGAATGCTGTTAGAGGATTTATCTTTGTCAGAGGGATTCACGAGAATTAGAAAGGCATTCTGATGCTTCTATGGTCGTTTGTTTTGTTTTTCGTAATTGATAAACTCCATCTTGCCATAGCCTCGCTTTGTGGGATATTAACCAAGTCCCGATATAAAAATCAAGGCTATATTTCCCTAAGTTTTTGGAACTAGTACAGTGTAGATTGCACAGTTACCATAGCCGATGGTACAATCAAAGTGACAACCTTCTACCAATCAAATCTTCTGTTTTGATCCGCATTTTAAATCCTTATAAGCTATGCATGTCGCTACTTTATACTGATATAGTCGATACGCTATATTGCTTCACAACACACTGAAGCGAAATCGAAATAACTCAATGCTATATCTTTATGCAGTTGTATTGGCTCTGCTTTTGATGGGCAGGCCAAATCAATAACACGAAAAAACAACCCTTTCCTTGAACTGCTCTGAGGAATAAACAGATCTGAGGCTAAGGATTTTTCTTTCGAAAATACTCCCGTTTGCAGCAGGAACACAATAACACAGACTCCCCTCGTTAGATACTGCAATTCACTAGCAGCAGACATTAGAGTACGGTCGAATGGAGCAGTTGTTTTGCATAAATTAATACAAGTTCTAAAAATCTGACCAAAGTAATAGAATATCCCACTACTTATCACATATTAGGGCCTAATGCTCCTATTTAGTAGTGTGTAGGAGATGGTGAAGCAAAATCAAACAGAAAGACATTAAAAATCATGTCATGGCCAAACAGTAGAGGGGCACATAGATTGTAATAATTTGTGACATAATACTATGTAAGGGGACGGGGTTCAAATGAATTTGATCTCACACATCTTGAACATAGTATCCAAACATAATGCAGAAATTAATAAAAGGGTGAATCATAATTAGGCCCAGAATAACCACCCCAGGTTACATGCATGTAAAAGTATGTTGATTTATGATTGAAAGCAGATTTTGATCGATGATTGACAATGACTGCCGTTTAACTAAATAAGTGGGCACATACGTAAGTAGCGGGAATTTGTTGCCTTTGGGCACTGCATCCTAGTGGCTAGCTATTCTAAACAAGCTACCTTCGATAATGATGCTTGATACTGTATTGTAACCTTTAAAAATGTATCAAATTCACAACGATCAAATAAGTTTCTCTAGCCTAGCCTTTTCACAATAACCAGTCAAAATGAGAAAATATGAGCTAACATACCGATTTTACGACATATATCCAATCGGAATAATTGCTGTCCCGCACAAGAACGGCTCCCCTCCTATGAAAAGAAAATAAACCTGATAAAAGTCATGCTGATTCTAAAAATCCTGTCTTGAATGTTTCTTGAAGTCTCCATGACGAGAACAATTCCCACGATGTAGAATTCAAAGTGTCAAGTGTGCACAACATGAGCTATCCTATAGCGTTGGCTTTTTCAAATTTATAGTTTTGAAGTTCGGCCTGTCTGTGTGTTTTAAATGCTTCTTGATTTTTGCCAGATTTGAGGTACACGTTTCTTATATACTTGTTTCTTATCAAAAATGTACAAACATAGTCTGCACATACTTGAGGTCAATTTCAATGTTTTGAGCGCATTTGACTGTATTAACTACCCAACTATACAAGTACGTCTGCAGTAGATAGATCCTGCACTACGTGTGCAATCTAAAGGATCCATCGTAACACTGTACCATGTACCATAAGCAGCTTTCTTCCCACCCAATGCTTAATGGCTAACTGCTTACTGCGTACTGGGTGCACCTGGCAGCAAAAGGTTTCCAAAGCAGCCAGCACCAGGCAGAGTGGTGCTGATTCTATATACACCTATATACTGACTTAGAAAATAACATACAGTACTTTGAGCTCTCGTATACCAACTCAGGCACCGCGGAACAGGGGGGGCTGGGGGGGGCTGGGGGGGGCTATAGCCCCCTCCACATTTTTCGAAAATAAACAATAATGTTGTAAAGAGGTCCCCCCCCCACTTTCAGACTGCTCCGCGGCCCCTGCAACTGATTGGAAGGGAGTGGTGGTGCTAAGTACAATATTTCATACCAAATCAGAACTGGAATAAAAAATGAGCAAAAACAGTGTGGCACCAACCTGAAAAAATTGAATAAGCATTTCTTCGGATTCTTTGGAAGCTCCTCCGTTGGCCAGCCATAAAGAAACTCGAGGCTTCTAAACAAGAAAGTGTGGTAGCATTGCGTAATATCACTAATATGAAGGTTTGACAACTACTTATTCCAATATCGAATACGCTATAGGCTACGTCTACATGTGCACTTCCGACCGGTTCTTCTTGACCCGTTCTACGTAGGTAAAGATAAGCTCCACGTTTTATGGGCGGCAGAACCGGGGGGCAGGAGCCCACCCCTCCACTTTTTATAGCATACGTACTATAGTGCACAGTTCAGCACCTTCTATAGCCATGCAGTTCTAATCTGTCTACTTGAGCCCCCCAACCCACCAAAGATGTTACTCCGCTACCCCTTCGTTTACATGACGTTTTGGAACAGTTCAGAACTAGGCAAATGGATAAGCACGAACGGACCCAGGACAACGTCACTATCAATTAAAAAGGTACCAAAGTCCTTTCATACATTTTGTGGCCCCTCATCTCAGACTCGGAGCCCTGCAAAATCTGCTCCGTCTGCCCTCCTTTTCTCGGAAGACTTAAGCAACTGTATGCAATGAGAAAAAATGCGTGAAAATTGATGTCGAATGTCATCTATAGTACGAGATCGTGGGGGGGGGGGGGGGGACCTTAAAGAACACAGGGTTTATGAAAAACGCAAACAACATTGAAGAAAGACGCTTTGCAGTCATGAACTTTAACCGTGCTGATGTTACTCCATTCTACCATGATTATACAGAGTGTGGCAACTGTAAGTGCGGGGTCATTTACGTCGAACGAGACCTGCACGGGAAATGTAGACTTTGCATGCCTATATCCCAAAAGAAGCTGCCATAGAAATAAAAGATTGATAGTAGCACGGTATGAAAGCGCACGCGGAGGTAATCTGACTCTTAGAAGTGCAAGCAGTGCAAGTGGAAAAATTAATTTGACAAGCAGCAGATATCGTTGAGTTCTGACATACTCTGTAGACTGAATGATACAATAACTAACAGGTCCCATCTCTTTGCGAGATGATAAAGTTAACATTCAAGTTGCACAAAAGATCTAAATTCTTTGCATTTATCATGAATTTAACATCTACCCTTCCTAACATCAATATCAAAAGAGACAGCAACTCACGATATAAAATCTGCGTGGTCGGGATCGTTGATGTTCTTCACTCCGCCTGCAGCCATGAAGATATCGATGAAGTCCTTAAAAACGAAGCAGAAAAAAGCTTTTGTTATCCTCACATTGTAAAGCAATTTCTTGTCAACACCAACATCACTTCATCACTTGCTCTGAGGATATTGTCACGTGTAATGCAAGTGCGGCAATACTTGGACGGGGGTAAAACAAATATACAAATCTGTTCACGGTCATTCATGAAAAATTGAAGTTTCTTTCACTTCCTTGATTTCAATTCCTGTTTAACAGGTTCACGAAAGACAAGACAAGAAGGAAACAGACATAGTCATCACCTAGAAATACATATATGATAAGAGCGAAAATTTTGTATCTTCCCAAACTAGTGGGAGACTTTGAATCAAATTAAGAGAAGCAGCAAGTAAAGTAATTGTCTGAATTCTGGGTCGAAAGGTGGAATTGAATTTGCGAAGAACACCACATTTCAGGACCTCTCGTAGTCATCAACTATTATGGAAAGGAGATTTCTGAAATTTTTCGAAACCTCAGATGGGTTTGGTCCCATCAAAGGTTCCTCTGGTCACGCCCTCTACGCAATAGAGGCCCTCCCTTGTGCAACCTTTAGCTCGATACACTACCTGTACTCAGTATAAAAGCAGGTAAAAATTCAACTTCTACGCATGTGACAAAATAACCCAAGGTAGCAGCAGCTTTAGTCCGCACATGAGATGAAGTTACAAAGGTGCTTAAATGAATACAAGAGAAACACTCAACTTCTAATTGAAAATATAATCTGACTATTTTTAATGCAGGACACAAAGTAGATGCAGAACTACGGGGGTCCTGTCCCATTCCTCAGAAGGTCAATATTACCATTCTATGAAAATTCTGAAGACTTTATTGTATCTTGTTTAGTAGACCTGACTATAATCGAAACTAAACTTGAAAGTAACAAAACCATGAAAATTCCCGTATTATGTCGTCGATTTCAAAATCTGAAAAGCACCAGTCCACGTATTATCCTTTCTATAAAAGTGATATTGTATTATAGTGCACCATGTTTTTGGATTAGACCCCAGACCTCGAAAATTCTTATCATTGCGCACTTTACTTAAGTATGATCATTGCACAAAAAATCCAACAAAAACAATGCCACTCACGTGACTGATTGTTAGTGTCGTTTATACCACAAGTCCAGCAGTGGCCAAATTATTTCAGCAACTGCATGAATGTGGTAAGAAACTTGATCACTATCTAATTACTATCAGAGAAAACTCTCTCGATGTGGTGTTATTGTATTGCGAATGGGATGCAAATAAGGAGAAAACACGTCAAACGTATTATCACAACTCAAAGCCACCGTCAGGGCACTCATAGCAAAAGCACAGGTGGGCAAATATACTTTATATTTCACCCTTTTCAATTCTAGTTTAGAAATGCATTCCTTTAATGTCAAAATTAATGAAAAAGCCATTTTGCATTATCTTGAAAGAAATATTAAGTCGACCAAAAAGTAGTTGAAGTACGTAGCTGCAATCCATGAAGAACCTGACTTCCAGAAGTAGGAATGCAAGAAAGAAGAAAGAAACTACGAAGTAGAAAAGGGAAAGACCTGAAAGCTCATTTGCTGTACGTTTCTGTCTAGGGACACACACTATACAAACAATGAGGCTAGATTTTTTCACAAAATGTAAAACAAAGGCTAGAACATGCTCGGCCTCAGATGATAAACAAAAAGAGATTTCCACAAGCACTCGTATACATCCATTCTATCGGCAAACAAATTCTGATAAGGTTTTAAATAGACATCAGCATTTTTTGCTCTACTTTCAAAAGCAGCCCGTCGAATGGCCTAGAAACGTATACTGCATGAAGGCTGTACCACATTTTCCAACAAGTCGCCCTTGAAACAAGAGCAATGTAAAAAATTCTGAATTAAAATTACCAAAAAATCAAGAACATTGAGACTAAGAAAAAATTATCTGGTTCTTATAAAAATCATCATCTATTACTATTAGTATTATTACTATTATTATTACTACAAAATTCTTCTAGGTTTTGTTTTACAAAAAATAGCTCTAAAAACTTTAATTAAAAGACAAATGAGGCTATACTTTCTCTACGTCTTTTCATTCAAATATTTGCCTTCTTGTTCAAAGAAAAGCGTAAAGCAAATGAGCTTTAAGTTCTTCAGTCTCCTCCTTCGTAGGCCATAAGTTTCTAAAGGCAGATCATGGCCAACACAATGCTGAACCTAGTCAAACGCTTAACAAGATCCCCCTGTCATACAGAACAGAAGAGCTGCAGTCCTAATACATATGAAAATAGCAAGAAGGGTCATCTTACTTATCGAAAGCTAATAACCGAAGCAGAAACAGTGTCTACAGAGATCCTGAGGATATGATGCACTGAAGAACAATGATGTTCTGGAGAACAGCAAGTAGTAGTCTGCAATGGTTACAGAACTCCTTGACCGATACACACCACGTGCACGTCGACAAGCATCTTATGAACGAAAGTAAGTGAGAAACATTTAACTTCCAGGGATACAAGTCTAAGCTAATACTAAGCGACACCCAAATCACTATGGCCAAGGACCAGTTAAACCAGTAATCATTCAAGGCCCAGAAACAAGGGAAATCAACAAGATGAATATTTAGCAGACATTGAAGGCTCATCAGCGGAGCCCGAAAGAGAGTTTGCCAGGATTATAACCACTTCTTGTGAGAAATTTCTTCTAGTATCATAATTCAATTTCCTTACTCCTTTTGCAAGGAAATTTCATTATTTTAGTACCCACTAACTCCTACATCATTACTTTCTATTGTCAGGACCACTATTTGAACCTTCAAGAACGCTATAAGTGGTCAAGGCCATTGTTTTTTAGACCTCATTATGATTACATTTACAATATAAAATATAATACAATATACCATAGTATGATATAACTTAAAATGATCTAATATAATATAATTAAAATAATATAATATAGTACACTTTAACATGATATAACATAATATATTATGATATAATGTAATATAATATAATGTAACACAATAAAATATAATGCAATATAATAAAATATAATATAACACAATATAATATAGTCACATATGACATAGTAACATATAACATAGCATAATATTATATGATATAATATAACAAAATATAACATAATAACGCCTAAAGCTAAGCTAAAATAGCGTCTGCCAGCTAATTTTAGAGGATATCAAACAGCACATGCCAGCTAAATTACTTAGGAGAGCACAATCATAAGGATAATAATTGAAACCAGGTACTTTTTCCGAACTCTTTTTTGTACCAACCACAGTCTAGTTGCTTGTACTGGTCATCACAACCGTAATCACCATCCATCGATCAGCCTCCCATTATAGAGACAAGCAGGTAACTTTCGTAGGGTAAAGAGAGTAACAGGCCTTGACTTTACATTTGTTCGGGTCTCCTTTCTAATTAGCGATTGTATAATTTTGTTGATGAAAAACCACCCCCCGTTCAGCTACCATGTTGCAACAGTCTAGTCCAGAACACATTTAGCATTGTCTTGGAAATGATTAAGCATGATCAATTCACAGCATTTACTATATCTCCATATAATCACACCAGCCTAGCCAATAAGGCGTCATATTCCCATTAAAAGATTTAAACACCATGTTTGAGCTCTCTTATCATCCATTCAGCTTTCGAAATATATTCCGTCCATGTCATGTCAATGTAGTTCAACTATCTACCTTCTAATTTCACACCTATTCCATCAGTCAGTTTCTAGACTCAAGAGCATAATTTCGCTTGTCAGTCTCGATAGTACCTTATATAGAACTCTAGGAATGCAAATGCATATGGGCTGGCCATAACCACTACAGATAACGTTTCATATGAAGGTAACATTGCTAATGCTAGGTCTGGATCCAATTTCTTGACCCTGCTTAGCATCTGATAAGACATTATATCTTTCATTGTATCCGTGAAGAGTCATTCAACTTGCTGGAGGGTTGAGTATACAATTCGATGGAGTGCTGAGATTTAAATCATAATGCCTTATTAAAATAGACTCTTAATCTGTGAAAGCCTGCCAAAAAGTTTGATATCAGTAACTGAAAATTCAACGCCAGTTGATAAACTCATGATTGCCAAACTTCTACCTTAGTTATAACTAGGAATAATTGTAAGTGCTGCCAGCAATCTCAGAGACGTTGCAAAAAGTAGCCAGTGATCTACTTTAGACGTCCTGACAACATTGCCTATACTACACAATCATAGTCCTATTCTACAACACAAGTAAATATAGGTCTAGCAGTAAAACTTGATGATGGAAAAAGTAAGTTCGGAGGTACAGCTTTCTACAGATTAGTACAAGGCAGACAAAATGGCTGATCGCTCCATGCTTTTAATAAGGAAAATTTCTAGAGTATCAGGAAATTTGCTACCGGGGATCAAGAGGTATTTTTCCGAGAAGATCAAAGTCTGAATACCTCCTGGATCGATTCTTGGTCCATATATACCAGGAAGATCAAAACTCATAAAGAAGACGAAGGTTTATAAAGAAGATGAAGATTTATAAAAAAGAAAGTATTACAGAATTACTAGTACTAATAAATTTAGTGCTACTGTAACTATGCTCGGGAACCATGGCTACTGTCCAGTTTTTTTAACATAAGGAAGAGTGTCGGAATGCTATTAGGTGGGATGTAGACAGATGGACAAAAATAAGATAGAGAGAAAGCAGAGAAAAAGTAAAATGAGTGAGAACAGGACAAAACTGAACAATATTCAGTAGAATTCGTTTTGTTTGACAGCTTGTTGTTTCCGGTGCAGTTGCGCTGCTTAGTGGTTTGCCATTCAGAGCTCTTCGTGACTGTTTGCAATTTTAAATAGCTTAATGCTTTTATGGCTACATAGCAGATCATCTCCGGATCACCGGATAGAGGAGAAAAGATGATAATCCAGCATCCAGAAAAAGCTAGAAGACTGGAAAAATCAACGAGTAAATATAAAGAATATGTGGAATCCAAAGTGAAATTGCTCATGGGGATGTCAAAAATTATCAAACTTATTTTCCTATTTGCTAACATCCTTTGTTCTTATTTGCATTTGACAAGATTGTTACGTGCTCACCACCTAAATTTCAAATTTATATTTATTGCATAAGGTATCAAAAGCCTACAGCTCGATTGCAACACTGGAAAAGCTGGCAAATAGTGTAAAAATATGACTGTCAAATTGCTCAATTGTTCCAAAACTGTTGTTGAAATATTTCATAAAAAATTACATAGAGGCTCGAAAAGCTCAAGTAAAGAGATATAGAAAATATTGTTTTGTCTAGAACGTCAAAATCAAGAGAACACATTCTGCAGTTCTCATTTCTAATCTTCAATGCAAATGAGAATCAAAAATATTCTAGGATTTCTATCCCATGCAGAGGAAACGACTATTCATATTGTTGCATCCATGTCCTTACGACAGCTGTTAAATGCATTCATAATAAGACTAACTTTCCAACAGAGCTATGCTCTCCAGAATAGTCACAAGAGAAAATTACCATCTGAAGACTTATAATAACCGTATTCTTTAAATGCCGTTACCAAGAAACATTCTCCTGTAGCTATTATTCGAGATATTAGTTCTGGATTCAAGGTGAATATACTCAAAGAAATACAGGAGCGAGCCATATTCATTGAATATATGCAACTGGCTGCAGCAAATTTGAAAATATCACACGTTTTCAATGTGCAAATTTAATATGAATGCAATTTTTGTACAAAGCAAGGTGTTTCACTTTGAAGTAGCCATTGTACTTCAGAATATATCATTCCTTATCAAAAGCACAAACGACTAAAAAATCCGCATTTAAATTCAAACTGAGGCTTTTGAGGCAAAACGATCAACGTTCTGTGAGAAAAACTACAAAATTCTATAGTCTACATTACGATAGCAAATTTGGCTGGCTTACTTTATGATTTCTCGTATTTTTGGATACTTTCCATTTTGCTGTTAACAACAAGCTTTTATAAGAAAGTTTTCTTCCCCAGTACTGAAACTTTCTTTAGCTTTTTCATATATCTCAGCACTAAACATTCTTTAAACTTTCTAAGCAAGATGGACTACAGCTGCTTCTATTTGAAGCTATGTCTTTTCAATCATGTACATAAGAAATGTAATTAATATCATGTAGAATAATGCTCAGCCTGTTGGCTGGAGCCTCCGCAGTGTTTTCTGTTTCTCATATGGCCCATTGGGAAGATGATTGCCCGCTTCTGCCTTAATACTGTGTTGCGATTTAAAGGGTTCTCAGAGAAAGACTCAGTTAATGGCAACGTCTTTATTTCATCTCAAACAACTACAACTAACTAAAAAGTGTAACAACGTTTGTTAAGAAGCTTCTGTTGGCTGCATTCCAATATATATATAAAGGGTTGCCGCTATGCCAATCACAACACCATCCCCCCATTAAATCTAGTGGGTTACGAAGTCTCCAAACCGCAAAGGGGGGTTTATATTTTGCCTCAATCTAGGTGGTCGATGTAGAGGGCCGGTTTGATTTTCTGGTACTTCCTCCCTGGGCATGGTGGTGAGCTCTATTTCCTCTGCTTCCCGGACTGGACAATGTGGTTCCCCCTTGTTGAATGGGATTGTGCAAGATTTTACCTGATTGTGGTGCACCACGATGTCTTTCCCTGCTTTAGAACGCAATTTGTAGTTGACACCTTGATGAGAAATAATTTTATATGGCCCAATCCACCTCCCCCCAAATTTCCAAGCCTTAGGGCGACGCAACCATACAGATTGGCCAGGGAGCAAAGGAGTCCAGTTACTATTCTTTACATTACCTGGCTGGCTATACTTTTGTCTACTGCGAGCTAAATTCTCTCTAGCTACATCTGCGACTGACTGCAAATTACGACGGATCAAGGCAGCATATTCGTGTTGACTGCAAGGGTTTTTTAAGGGTAACCCCAGATCTAGCTCCAGTGGGGTTCTAGCAAGACGACCAAAAACCATTTCGTAGGGACTATAACCGGTTGACGCGTGAGTGCTAGTATTGTAGGCATAGGCAACTAGATCCACCCAACAGTCCCAGTCATGTTGGTGTTTCGAGACGTAGCTGGTAAGCATGTCCTGCAAAGTACGATTTTGCCGTTCAACAAGACCATCGCACTGAGGGTGGTATGCTGATGTGCGAGATTTATGTACGCCCATTAGGCAGCATATTTCATGCATCAAATTGCTTTCGAAATTTCTGCCCTGATCGGAGTGGATAACGGTAGGTGGCCCAAATCTACTGAAAACTTTTGACACTAGGATTTCAGCAACAGTCCTAGCTTTTTGGTCTTTGGTAGGAAACACCTCACACCATTTGGTGAAATGATCCATAATAACCAGCAAATGTTTGTTCCCTTGTGTGGTTTCAGGCAAGGGACCCATATAGTCCATTGCCCAAAATATAAATGGCTCATTAACGGTAATAGATTGCAAGGGAGCCTTTATGTGGTTAGGATCCAGTTTAATTTGTGCACAGACCTGACAATTTTTGACGAAATCTTGTAACTGAGTAGTCATATGCGGCCAAAAGTACCGCTCTTTAGCCTTAAGAAGAGTGCGTTTGAGTCCTAAATGACCAGAAAAAGGACTACAATGAAGGCCTTGCATGACCGATTGGACCAAGTGGCCAGGTATGACAAATGAATAGCGTGGCAAGGAATGATTAGCAGAAAGGTTTTTGACAAGAAGTCCATTAACTAGATAAAGATCATCCCAACAATGCCAAAATACGCGCAAGGATGGTGTGCCAGCCCATACAAAATACGGGGGCTTGGGCATATCAGCTAGTTTTAACTCCATAATGGTGGATATGTATGGATCATCTTGTTGGGCTTGTTGTAAATTGTAGCCTGGAGTCATGGTAGTGGCATAAGTAGCTAAGGGTGAAATAGGGAGGTCAGAGGAAACTGGGGGACAACTAGATGTTGGCAATGGCATGCGAGATAAAGCATCAGCGTTTTGGTTAGCGGTACCAGGGCGATGCTTAACAACAAAAGAGAATTCCTGAAGGGCCATAACCCACCTAGCAAGCCGTCCCTTTGGCTCTACAGAGTGGAGCCACTGTAAGGCGCTATGATCAGTAATCAAGGTGAATTCTCTTCCCAGTAGATATACACGATAATGATCAATGGCAAAGATGATGGCTAAAGCTTCTTTTTCAGTGGTAGAATAGCATTTCTCACGGTCTAAAAGTGAACGACTAGCATACGATATCACGTGTTCTCGACCAGAGTTATCTAATTGAGTTAGTACAGCACCCAGTCCCTTATCAGAGGCATCCGTCTGCAAGAAAAAGCGTTTGTCAAATTGAGGATAAGCGAGAATGGGTGCGCTACAAAGTAAGGATTTAAGTTGCAGAAAGGCTTGCTCCTGCAAGTCAGTCCAGGAAAAAGAGGAACCTTTCTTGGTAAGCTGCACAAGAGGGGCAGACAGGACTGCAAAGTTGGGTATAAAATTACGGTAGTACCCTGCTAAACCTAAGAATGACCGTACTTGTTGCACATTGGTGGGAGGAGCGAGAGCAGAAACAGCTTCAATTTTGTGGGGATCCGTGTGAATCCCAGCAGATGAAACGACATGGCCTAAATACGTGACTCTATCAGCGCCAAAACAACATTTAGAGGCTTTAACACGAAGGTTATGTTGCTGAAAACGACCTAAAACTAACTCAAGCCTTTCACAGTGCTGCTGTAAATTTATGGATGGAATTATTATGTCGTCAAAATAACACAAACACGTATCATACTTAAGGCCAGACAGTACAATTTGAATAGCCCTTTGGAAAGTGGCACAACCATTAGACACACCAAATGGCATTCTCAGAAATTCCCATAACCCCTCAGGAGTAATAAAGGCTGTTTTTTCACGATCTTCAGGTGACATAGCTATCTGCCAATAACCAGATCTCAGATCTAGAGTACTGAACATGGTCGATCCCTGGAGAGAATCTAAAAGGTCATCAATTCTAGGGAGGGGGTGAGCATCCCGTTTCGTCACAGCGTTTAATTTACGGTAGTCCACACAAAAACGAAAGTTACCGTCTTTCTTCTTTACTAAAACTATGGGGGAGGCCCATGGAGAAGTACTTTGTTGGATAACCCCCTGTTCCAACATGTCAGAAATCTGTCTGTTGACTTCATCTCTATAAGCGTATGGGAATCGCCTCGGGTATTGCCGTATGGGGTCAGTATTACCAGTATTGATTGTGTGAGTTATCACGTCAGTATAGCCAAGACTTTCGTCAAATACATTTGCGTACTTTAGGAGCGTATTTAAAATGACCTGACGATCATGGTCATTCAACGAGGGACTGATAACCGCTTTCAGCTCTTCAGTAAGACTAACTTTATTGGCAGGCTGGCAAGAAAATGCTTTAGCATAATTAGGTAGGGGAGTGCCCTGTGTATCCACAGAAGACAGGGTATCAAGGAGAGGGCAATACTCACCTATGCGCTGTCCAGCCTGTAAAGTAATATCACAATTAGATGTGTTCATGATTCTAAGAGCTACCTGTCTACCTACGGCCTGGTTGACAGAATACGCTACTAAGAGATGGCTTGGCAACGAGTCATGCTGGATAGGTGCTATCATGCCTAGCTGATCTTTGGCACTTTTAGGAACGTGTACTAAAACAAAAGCTTCGGTTCTACCTGGCAAACAAACACTATTCACTAAAGTAATAGGAACAGGACTCCTCGAAGGGCATTGGGAAAACACATCGGAATTACTAACGACGCTATCGGTAAGAGGACGAGGGGGAGAAAGGGAGGTGGGGGCCTCATCTCTAGGGGTAATGAGGGTCTTCCCATGGCGACCTACTAAGTAATAAGTGCCAGTGCGCTCTCTAGTTAGTGCCAACCCATTGGAGGTTAGAAAGTCCCACCCAAGAACACACTCCAAGGGGGAAAATAATTTTTCGGAAATTAAGAACTTACCGGTATAAACATCGCCATTACCAGGAAAGGTAAGAGAAGCCTGCACAATCCCATCAACCGGCAAAGGCAGGCCATTTATTCCAACGCAGTGCTGAACTGTGTTTTGAATAAGTGGCCGAGGCCGCAATTTGTTAAATGTGTCTCGAGATAGAAACGAGACCATAGACCCGGTATCAATTAAGGCGGGAAAGGTTAAATCCCCGAAAAGGCAAGAAACGAGTGGCTGGTTGGGGGCTTGAAACGAAGCCGTGCATGACCCAGCAGAGAAAATACAGGGGTGACCTTCAACCCAGCCCTCTATTGAGGCACCCCTTTGAAGTTTAAAGACTTACCAGACATCGATGAGCCTTGTGAGGAACAGACATAGTTGTTGGCGCATTGGTGTTGTTCATGGCCCCAGCCCGCACAGAGGGCACATTGTAAAGTATAGGGGCAGGAATTCACAAAATGCCCAAGTCCATTACAATTAAAGCAGCGACGGGCTTGGTTGTTCCGTGATCTTGTATTTTGACGTGTCTGGGGGTGAAATCCATCTGGTGCACTGTTCTGCATACGTGGAGCGGTAAAACGGCGCGTGAAAGGTTGGTGGGGCGGCTGAGGAGTAGGGGCAGACATCGCGGCTTCAAGGTGCTTATGGCGGTCTGTCAAAGCAGTAACTGCGGCAGTAAGTTGCGTCACAGTGTCTTGAAGGCTGTGAAATTTGCTTGCCATCTTTTCGTCATCAACTCCAGCGGCCGGTTTGACGGCAAAGGTCAAAGTGGGGATATCTGCTTGACGAATAGCCCGAAAACGTTTTGCGAAGTTCTCCATTTCCGCCAATGACGGCGTTGGATTGGCTTCTAAGAGTTTCAACCGTATGCCTTCGGGCAAACCACGCATAAATTGCCTGCTTAATAGGGCCTCTCGTGCAGCATCGCTGAGGGAAGGATCGGCTTTTGAAAGTAAGTCCTTCAAATTCCATAAAAATATAGTGGGGTCCTCGTCTGGCCGGAGAAGGCGATGTTCAAATGTCGCAAAATTTCGTTCGCGATCAACAGCAGGGCAAAAGGAGGCCAGCAATTGTTCTTTCAAATTCCGATACGAGCCTTTCACCTCGTCGGGCAAAGCATGGAAATAGGCGGCAGCAGGCCCCCTTAGAAAGGCTGGTAGAACTTGTAACTGCTTCTCCTCATTCCAAGCATTGGCAGTAGAGCAGCATTCGAATTGGCGAAACCAGGAAACAATATCGCCTGAATCAAACTTCTCAGGTTGAATTGAAAAAGTTGCCATTCTGGGTACACTTCTCTGTTACCTCTGTCACCAATGTTGCGATTTAAAGGGTTCTCAGAGAAAGACTCAGTTAATGGCAACGTCTTTATTTCATCTCAAACAACTACAACTAACTAAAAAGTGTAACAACGTTTGTTAAGAAGCTTCTGTTGGCTGCATTCCAATATATATATAAAGGGTTGCCGCTATGCCAATCACAACAACTGATCATCATATCACAGGTCATTCCTTTTCTATTGCTTCTCACTCTAGGATTCTAATTACACATCTTACTTAGTCAGCAAACCAGCTCCCATTATTGGTGTTTGCTTTCCCTGCGTGATGTTTCGTAATCGATAGATGCATCCACAATCGTGTACAATTATGTTCATAATCAGAACATCGTCTCTCTGTGGCTCAGTGTTCTTTGACCGTAAGAATCAATAAAAACTAATTTGCCTGTACAGTTCAACCTATCAGGGATGAGCGATAGTCGGCTAATCAATAAATGAGCTTGCTGGTCGTTCGTTTAGTCAGACAGTCATTCAATAAGTCAGAGCATTGGAGACAATAAAATCAACGGAGTTTCGACATACCTCTTTTGAGATACACAGCAATTCGATTAACTCTCTGCTTATAACTGTTGACTGCCTTTTAGTGTCATGTAGTATAGCTAGTTCCTGAAATAAGTCAAAGCCATTTCAATTCAGTATAATGGAAGTGATTCATCGAAGGTTGTATGATTGTAGAAACTACGGAAAGAAAGGCAGCTAACATTTCGAGGGTAGTCCCGAGTCTTTTCTCGGTAGCTGCTATTGGAAAGGCCTTCAACCTAATTGCGAAGACCACAACTTATCAAACATTAAGAAATTTAGCCTGGAGGAAAGCGGATCCCCTTCAAAACTGCTCCTTCAACAGACTCCAAGTAATATGACGTACTTCATTGCATCAATCTTCGTTACTGTCTCGAAACCTTTGCAAGAATGACAATCAGACAGGTGTAATCACCCATATACAAAAGGGGAATTTGTCATATCAGAAATTCTAGAGGCTTTGATGAGCAGAACTTTTCCGGGAGTGATAACTGAGGGCTGTGTTCAGACAATCACTGGTGGCACAAACACTACAGCCATCAAGAAATGCACGCAGCTGAAGCTTTATAAAAATACGACCAAATATTAGAATTTAGTAATGCTGTAAAACACGGTATGATTTTAAATACTAGCTACCAACATAGCAATGATATAGCGAGATTGAGCATTTTTTGACTTACTAACCAACTGAATTAGTCAAATGAATGTGTATGAGCAACAAATAAAAGAAATTTTATAATCTACTGGTAATAATTTAGTATCGTAGTAAGTAACAATGACTAACTTATAGGCATGAAGAAACATTCAAAGACATGGCACACGCGGCATGAGGATATGCAGTGCGCGAAAAGAAAACATGCAGTACGTGACTGACATCTTACCTTTGCCAGGCATCTCAAAAGTTCGCAAGAACAACTTTATTGAACGTTCTAGGTAACTACCAATAGAGACACGATATGCCTGATAACGGTGGAATATAGACAAAGCTACCTGTATCTCGGGCTGACAACAATGTACTGAGGACATCAATACACAAGCTAAAATACTCTCCACTCACTGGACAAATAAGCGTAGATCTAACTGAAGTGGCTGACCATGCTGTACTCATTCACAGTTAGCTCTTTCACACAAACATCACGTTTATTTACGGTAGAATTTTGATGTTTAAGGATCGAGAATGCAAATGATCCTTAAAGCAAACATGAATGTTGTCCAATTGACGGTTTGAATCTTAACAACCGATGTTCATGATAACGTCAATGAAACATTTGGATTCTATTTAGGTGCTGCTAATTCGTCTGTGCAAGTATTGCTTCATCGGGTTGACCAAGAAATTTCGCACCAGAAGCCTAAAAGTGTTGAACGCTTAACGAAGCAATACAAATTCTCGAATGCCTATGGTAAGCAAACAAGCAAACACGGTATACTTTCAGCTGTAGATGATCTGGTCTTCAGAGTGAATTCAATAAGATCCCGCGTGTGCAAGAGAAAATTTCTCGTGTGCACGGAATGAGTTTGTGACATTTGGAGAATTTATGCCTGTACTTTTCTATCGCTCTGAACTATTCATTCATTTAATTTTATAGTTTCTTTTAGCCTACTGTGCATGGTCTGGATTTTCGCATTAAGTAAATTCTCTCGTGCGTGCAATGTTGGTAGATGGTTCAGTAGAAGATATTTTTAAGGCTGAATCAAAATGCTCCTTAGCACGTATATCTTAATTAGTTGATACAAATAAAAAGGTATAAAGATGGTACTCACACCAAAGCTGTCACCCCGTTTTAGGAAACAAATCGTTCTTGCTACTTTCCTTTGTCGATCAACAATCTTAACTACGGCTGCAAAGGCAAACAAGAGGAAAATAGTAAATGCACACAAATGGATATCCTATAGATTACGTCATTTCCAAGGGAGCCGATGCTCAGCGAATACCAAACTTTGAAAAATTATATAATTAACTCTGAGCTGCACCCACATACCACATAAATATATGATGCAAGAGACTAAAGCAAAAATACATACTTGACAGAAACCACAAAACTAGCAGAGCAGTATATAATACTGCGTAAAAAGGCCATATGCCAGAGAGCATGATACAAATAACCTTACGAAGAGAACGTCTTACCTGAACCAGACAGAACAAAGTAAAACGCTTGAGGTGGATGTCCTTGGCGTAGTATGACTCTTTTAATGGGATGTCTGAAAAGCAGGTTAAATCAACATTAAAAAACTAGTGTTCTAAGGTAACTTTGAAACTAAGCATATTTGGTTTACATGACAGTGGTACATGTAACAGTGGCGCATATGATAGTGGCACATAACACAGTGGTGAATATGATAGTGGAAAATTTCACAGCGGCAGGTACGAATGTGGTGCAACTGACGGTGGCAAATATGATGGTGGTGGCACACAGGAAAGTGGTATTTAGGATCGAGGTACTTAGTATAGTGGCACTGCCACATGTGATAATAATATGATAATAATAATAATAATTATTATCACCTCTCATACCAGCCAACTTTCACTAACTTCTTTTGCATCCTTACTGGGTATTCTGCAAATGATTGGATACTACGGAGCGAGAATTGCACCTAGGGATATGAAACAAAAGCAACGATAACTTATCTAATAAAATGCTTCTATGGTGCTATCATTTTTATTAACCATCCAGGTTACCAGTATAGTTCTATTATACAGAGCATCAAACAAGTGAAGTTGTCAGAGAAAATGCACTGCGGGTGAATCTTAACGAGTCGTAGTAAGAAGACTTTGTCCCTAAAACATTTGTAAATATGCATCTCATATGGCTTGACAGCCTGGATAACTCTTTTTATAAAAATGCCTTTTGAACTAATCATATATGGAGTCAAAACAACTGGCTAACTGTTGTACGATGTAACTGAGTTTCAGTTAATATAAGTGAAAGCTCATCGGGACCTAACTTCTTAAGCAGTTAGAATTGTGCTAATCAGGGGTGGATACATCAGAAAATCTAGGAGGAGCTTTTGCACAGAAGGAGGTGTGTCAAAGCTTGGCTGAATGAGATTTCAAATCTCTCCTGACAATGATTTGTGAAGTGAAGAAGTTCACTATACGCATGTCATCAAAATATCATTAAAAATCCCAAATGAGTTTCCCTTCCTCAGTAAAATGCAGAATATATTTTGACAGTAACACCTGTTCCATCAACTGTATTAATTATATTTTCTATAAAACTATGGTTATCAGACTATTTTCATGAAAGTTTCTCTTAACTGTGCACAAAAGACTTCAATACTTGGAGGTTGCCTATGGCAAGCAGCTAAGCTTTCGTCACCCAACATAGCTAGAGACAAGTATAAAAGTTGCAATTTTCACTTTCATGGCCTTATAGTAACAAATCCAACACACAATGGTCTGCTATAACTTAGCATCTAGATAGCCAGCAGCAAGCTGAAAGATATATATGAACAGATTAAAAGATTCAATACTTTCAGCACAGATTTGGCCTACTGTACTTCTCTATTGGCAATGGAAACAAACCTTCATGGACAGTTCCTGGTAATTGTGAAAGAACAACTACCAATGGGCAAAATTTAACTTAAGCACAGCTACATACTAACAAAATTGTTTTTCAAGGGACAAAATGAATGTATCCTCAGATTTTTCCATGCACAGGGTAAAACATCAATTTAGTTCTACGCAAAATGAGGAAGGAAATTAATACTGCTCTTACAAACATTAACATAATAGGTTGCCCCTAACTGGGCTATATACAAACTAAGGTACTATCAGGTCAAAAAACATAACGAAATAAAGCTTCCTCTAACGAAGAAACTTCTTGCTGATAAAAAGAGGTGTGCAGCAAATTACCAACAGGATCTGTATAGAGAATCTGAAGTAACTTTTCACTCATAGAATCTTACTCCCTTGACACCAGCGCTGTATTTATCATTCTTCTTTTGAATGTAATAACATTGTGGCACAAAATTAGAGAATTATGGTCAACATAGGAAAGGAGCAATTGTTGATTCCAAACCACATACTAACAGATGGAAGTATTGGCCCCTCACACTCAAATTGACTCACATTTTTTATCACTATTTTATTCTTATATATATATATATATATATATATATATATATATATATATATATATATATATAGACTGAATATATTTATATATATATATATATATATATATATATATGTATATATATATATATATATATATATATATATATATATATATATATATATATATATATATATATATATATATATATATATATATATATATATATATATATATATATATATATATATATATATATATATATAGACTGAATATATATATATATATATATATATATATTCAGTCTTTGTCAGTCAAATGACACTTGCTACTGCTGATTCTGAATTGCTTTTGAGTGGCCTACTTGAAGAGCTATCTCGTTGAAAAGTAGTGGGAGATACCAAGGAACTGCTATAGTAAAAAATAAAACAATGAAATATAACCAATACTTTTAGGGACATACACTAAGCTTACACTGCTTTTCACAAAAATTTCCTTTTCAGATGCTAAATCTATATGGAGTAAATAAATCTCAAACATGCAGTAAATTGACTCACATTTTTTATCACTATTTTATTCTTATATATATATATATATATATAAATATATATATATATATATATATATATATATATATATATATATATATATATATATATATATATATATATATATATATATATATATATATATATATATAGACTGAATATTTATATATATATAGACTGAATATATATATATATATATATATATATATAGACTGAATATATATATATATATATATATATAGACTGAATATATATATATATATATATATATATATATATATATATATATATATATATATATATATATATATATATATATATATATATATATATATATATATATATATATATATATATATATATATATATATATATATATATATATATATATATATATATATATATATATATATATATATATATGAACTCAGTAGCTTGCGAGTAACCAGGATTTCTCCTTTTTCAGTGCAGACAGAAACATTATTATTCTCAGAAAAATCAGGAGAAAATTAAAACTTGCCACCACCGGGAATCGAACCACGGATCTCTTGCTTTCCGGGCAAGCGTCTTAACCACTAGACCACAGTGGCTTGTTTTAACTCTCCTGATTTTAGCACCTTTAGGTTACTTTCGGCTTTCGCCTTTTTCAAGCAGCTCTATATATGAACTCAGTAGCTTGCGAGTAACCAGGATTTCTCCTTTTTCAGTGCAGACAGAAACATTATTATTCTCAGAAACATTATATTTATATATATATATATTCAGTCTTTGTCAGTCAAATGACACTTGCTACTACTGACTTTGAATTGCTTTTGAGTGGCCTACTTGAAGAGCTATCTCGTTGAAAAGTAGTGGGAGATACCAAGGAACTGCTATAGCAAAAATAAAACAATGAAATATAACCAATACTTTTAGGGAAATACACTAAGCTTACACTGCTATTCACAAAAATTTCCTTTTCAGATGCTAAATCTATATGGAGTAAATAAATCTCAAACATGCAGTAAATTGCCTCAAAAATCATTCCAATTATTAGCACATAGGTGCCAATGTACTTATGGCCAAAATGCAACGTACTCACTGACAGGCAGTAAAGAACACGATGAAGCGTTGCTTCAATCCAGTGCCCTACTTTATTACGTTCGAAAATCCTTGTCATTCCCAAGTAGGAAATTAATTATAATTAACAATTTTTACCTAACCAACTGGTGATATTGGGTCCTTAATTATGGCATGTGAGAAATTGTAGATTAACCTAATATCCGGATCGAAACTCTGGCACTACTTTTCAAGTTTCCCTTTACGATCTCAGCAATTTATCCACTCAAGTACTTCTGTTCTGCTAGCACTTCGCTGACTTCATGAAGTAAAGCGTGCCCGCCGATATCAAACTGAGCGTAAATGGCTAGGTCACAAATGAATATCTCTCGAAAATATTCGATAATAATCCCGTCAAAACTGAGCACTAGTGGTATTTCTTTTTCATTGGATGATACCACTTTTTTCAAAAACCTACTAGTGCTCCCGCCATAAAGCTTTCTCAAACTTGAGCAACGAGATTTGTTACTTGATTCGATGCTCAGTGCCATGGTAATTTACTGATCCAGATATTACAGCTTCCACGCCTATCACTGGGCTTCGGTAACAATACGGCAACAGAATGCGAGAAAATGATTGGACAGTGCGTGCTGTGAGAGAAGAACTACATTCTGCTAAAGGCAAAAATTCAGATCAATCCAGTTTTCTAAACGAGGCTATAGAAGAATAGAATCAATATCAATCTATTATAGCAAAACTGGGGCTACTAGTATTTCTGACATTTTTCTCTCATCTATCTTATGATCTGCCAAAAATTTTTGTATACTGAGTTTATTTTTACACCTGAGATATCCAGATTTCTCGAACGTGGGTTTGAGAAATCAAAACTGACAACCCTATCAGCAATTGGTTTGTAGGGCTCAAAATCCTTGTTAAACTGCAACAGAGCCAGACAAATAATTCTGATTGGTGCTCAGACTACAATTGGAATAGTTTGCGTTCACCTTTTCAATGTCTGTACCAATAAAGTAATGAGAAGAACAAATTGAAGATACCTTAGCAAGCTGCTGGTTTGTCCTTTCACTGGGTGGTTTAGTGAGAATTGCTTTGATTTCTGAAGTTAAACGCATCTGAAAAGGACAACAAAAAAAACTGGGTCAAGCTAAACGTCTAAGTCAAACCAAAAGCGAAAAATGTAGCAATCCCACTCGCCACACTCTACCAGCTTTCATTGTGGTCTAGATCCTTTGGAGGCTTCAAAAACATGATAAATATTTAAATTCGTTTAACATGATTGGGGATAGAATGCTAGCAAAATAAAACAAAATTGTTGAATTACTCTGTACTAGTTTTCAGAACGTTTTCAAAATTGCTTTCTTGGATAGACGAAACTGTTGCTTGCAAATCCTTTAACAGCAAGAACAACCCCACAGCAACCAACTATCGAGAGATTCAGAAGAGGTGGCATTTAATAATTCATTAGAGGATCTTAGAGTGTCAATTTATGCACTTGAAGATGTCAGCATTGCGGAGATTTCGAGGGAAGCAGCTGTATCAAAGCCAAATAACCAAACAGGCAAAAAAGTTTCTGGATTCTCCATAATCCCCCATTGTCTAACAAACACTATTTATTTATAAGCAGTTGTTGCCTGAAATAGAACGAAATTTTGAAATCCAATGTTGTCTCATCAATTTGAATACGAGATGTTCTCTTTGAGTTGCTTGCAATACACTCGTCCAGTCATTGTTCGATAACAGTGTAGTCTATAAATATTGCCATAACGTTTCTCCAAATATATTGAATAGATTCATCAAGCTGGCTGTGAAATTACGTTTTCAGCAGTACATCAAAATAAATCTCTCATTAAGTCGCAGTCAATAAGCTTTCATGATTTAATAACCACTGTCAAAGCTATAACTTAAAAACTCATTCGCCCACTCATTCACCCACTCATTAATCATCCATTTATTCCGAAGCTCACTAAGCTACACACTCATTCGTTCACTCATTTGCTCACTCATTTACTCACTCATTCATATATCTCATATCTCATATATCTCATATGTTCATTATTTACCGTTGGTTTGCTTTTTTCTAGTATTTTCATACTAATTTAGACCAACATACATACATAAATATCTAAAAAAAATTAATTTTAACAATAAAATGCAATAGAAAAGAAAAAAGAAAGAAAGACTAGTATCATGTATCAAATACTAAATTACTGGCATATTCTGCACGTGCACTGGTTACCTACCCAGCTTTTTATTTTGTCTTTAAAGCGGGCAATTTTCTCAAGCAAGAAACTTGCGTACTTTCCTAACAAAAAATGAAAGTGCGAGAAAATAAATAACCCGAGAGGGATTCGAATTCGTGATCATCTACCTTGAATCCCGTTCGGATGAATTATTTTCTTGCATTTACATTTTAATGTATTCCAAATCCTGTTGCTTTTACCTACTGTCTTAAATTACTTCATCCAAAGAACCAAAGATGAATCACAAAGGGCAATACCTTACCAGACGTACCCATTAAGCCTTATTTGCGAGCATTTGCAAGCATTCTACATCCAACCCACTGAAAAAAGCTAGTTCTATTAGATTCTTGCTAACTGTGAAACTAGAGCTTTGGTATAGAGCAGGAATGATATCAAAGGCTTATAGCGATTAGACAATATTAGCTATTCGAGAACTAAACCACTCGCATTTCCGAAATCAAAGCCAGTCTTTCAATTAGAATAACGTCAAGGGTTAGGCCAAGAAAACTTGTGGCATCTGAAAAGTTGAATTTATTAATGCCTACAACCTTACAGGTCATTTTGCCAGATGCAATAATGACTGAAAGTTCAATGTCTCTCTTTACATTATATGAGAGGAATTTCATAAGAACCTAAAGAAATTGGAGTACAATGGTACTTTTGAAGACTTTAGTTACAGCATACGTAACCACATGGTACAAGAACAGTTGACTCTTCCTATGGATCGCTAAATATTCTACGAGACATAGCAATAGGCCTCATATGACGTTCGAACAGTTTTTGCAGTCTTTTTAGCTGTTCCAAATTTGCATGCAAGTGGAGCACAGGGCCTCAGGACCTCGCCTCTTTTTCATCTACAGGTCACACTGGCCAAGAACATGTATCCTTCTTTCCATCATCGAAATCTAGCGTAACGAACCTAGCATAACTTTCCAATAGACAATTAGCAAAATAAAACTCGAAGTATTTTCTCGCTTCAAGTACCTTATATTCCAAATGCCGACACTAAATCCCACCCACAAACTCTGTATTCTAACTCTTCAATCCTTCTCTTTCTCCTCACTCCTCCCTATACTCTCTAGTCTACAAATCTGAGTCCTCCACACTTGCCAGAATAGCAATTGTGAGCATTACTCTCTTCCCAGGTAATAATATACAGTTTTTGTAAAATCAAGAGCTAGAGTAGGCATTACCACCTTGAGTCCAAATTCACCATCACTCCTCAACAGCCTAGTTTTATTATTCATTGCTGCTAGCGAATCTCGACAAATGTCTGTTCCCACGAGATACATTATACGTGGACTGAATTGCGTGAATAAGAAACAAAAGACTTTAGCTTACTTCTTTATTAGCTTTGAACAGTTTTGCATCAAAACTTAAATCACTAGATATCTGCTGTTCTTCTTCCTCCTTTGCAGCATATTCTGTAAACGTGAAGTAACCTGGTTGAGTAAACTCGTCTGCTTCTTTCCTAGGAAGGAACAAAAAACCTGCATAGTTACTTTGGAATGCATCCGTAAATCAATTTGGAAGTCATAGACAAAACTGCTAAATACACCTTTTTTCATATAAGCCATGGAAAGAGATGAAAATCCCATATTTAGAGATCTAATAAATCTATCAACTTTAAACTTCTAAAAGCCATTTCTTATCACAATAATTTAATACAGTTGTCTTTGAGTTCGCTTGTTTCCTTTCATCTTCACAAATTTCATTGCGTCTTTTGCTTATTCCTAAAGAGAGATTCGGGACTGCTGCAACCCCAAATAAAATTTCGTTGGCAAAATAACCAATCTTCCAAATATCTGTCGACAAATTGTTTTCATTATTTCACTCTAGGAGCCTATTCGCTGCGTTTATACATTCACACAACTTGTCAGCCATTGAGCACATAATTATTAAAAACCTTAAAAACAAATGTTCTTTTGTTATGGAAGTCATGTCCACCTTGTCGACAAAATGTAGATCCTACACCCCTCCCCTTAAAGAAATTTATAAGAATGGCCCTGTTTCTTTATATTCCCTATAAGCTTTGCCTTACCCCATGACCGAACAGCCCTCCGTCAAAACCTTCCCTGCTAATCCTCCCCCTCCCGTTTGCCGTTTTGGGTAATGAATTCTGTGTGATCTCGAAAGGAATGTCAATTAGATTATGATTATTGTAAAAAGAAGTAACGGAAATTCACAGTTTTCACAATATAGAAATTTTGGGTGGGTATGACGTGCAGCGTTTTACACTCTGTTTTTCAGTCAATTCCCTGTCTACCTTTCAAGCTGCTCACCAACGGTACACGCTTTTTTATAAGGAACCTGCATGCAGAATATCCAAATATTTAAAGAAATTATACTACTAAAACAAAATTCCCTAGGGACCTTTTCAATTTAAATTTTTCTATAACAGCAAGCAATCAAGAAGCCGGCTGCATTCACTGCAACCAAAATTCGCATAGATTACTTGCTTACTTGCTATGCTTGTGTCAAAGTGTTTCATTAGGTGTGCTTTATGCTTCTACATTTTGACACTATGCTTTAAAATTCATAAAACGTCTTTCCTACCTTCTTTCGTTGTTAAGTCTTAAGTTATAGCCAAAATTAAAAACAAAATGCAAAATTTCAATGCATTAATTGTCTGTAAACTAAGGCCATGTCTTACTCAACGCCAGTGAGCGTTCCATCAAAGAAGTACTTTTAGTACTCTTGAGTACCGAATAATTGGGAAGGGGGTGGCTGGATGGGAATAAATGGTGAGAGTTGAAAAATGTTATGAAAAACAATAATTGGGGGGGGGTTGAAAAATAGAACATATAGATAGTGCCAGAAACAACTGGCGCTAGTACGGTTTTCACATCCCATAAATTATACACCATTCGATAGCTCTTTATCTGTACATTTATATGCTACCCCAGTTATTCCATAGGGTTAGGGTTTTCGTTAGCAATAAGGGAAGGGTTAGGGCTACCCTTAGTTGTGTCATGTCCGCCATTATGAATAACGTCAGTATTTCGATGCTTTTCATAATGGCTGACAAGAAATAACTAACGCTAACCCTATCCCCAACCCTAATTCTACCCCTAACCCTATGGGGCAAATGGGGCAGCATATGAATGAACAGATGAAGAGCTATCGAATGGTGTATAATTTATGGGGGTAGCCCCCTGTTCTCACTGTGAGGTGCAAAAGCGTACTAGCGCCGGAACTACTAAGGAACTTTCAGTACTACAATATGATCATTTGAGGCCCAAAAATAAGGAACTTTTGGAACTAGGTCATGAGTTAGGTTCCTAATGAAATAAAAAGCGTGTAAACAAGGATAGAAAGTACGGTTGCAAATCTATCACAAGCTCACTGATAACTTACTTCTTGTATCCATACTCAGATATTGTAACCAAAACCTGAACTAGCCGTACGGCTTTCTTGAAATTTTCAATTGGTGGATAACTCTAAAAAATAAAACAGGGCTATTATATAACGAGAACTTTCATCGATAAAAGGCAACGTGAATTATTCTAATAGCACTACAAGGCATCGTTCTTCAAACATAATCACGCCCCCGTCTTGAAAACTAGCGCTAAAATGAATGTTTGATCATCCTGCTGTTAAGTGGTCTTTTATATTTCATTCGCTAGGTCTGATGCTTTGCTGTTGAAATGCAAGATATCCTCTTCCGACTTTTTCATACGGGGGCTACATAGTCAGTGGGGTTTATTGTTTGAAGTATCCTTAATGTTTTTATAGTTACCAAGTGACTATGGTCTCGAGCCAGACCTCCTGGGTAAGGGTCTAGCTGGTAAGAAGTTCCTCGAATACTTCACTCAAGATTATTTCTACATTGTAACATGTCCACATGCTTTCTAGTCTCATCGAAAATGTCAACTGCCTAGCAGTGAAAAATAACGCTGAAAAAGCAAGCAGGTGGAGATAACTCTGCTCAATAAAGCAATGCTTGCGAATTGAACTCTACAAGAATGAAGTAAAAGTGCACTTCGTTAAACGCACAGGCCCTGCTCCGTAACAGCCAATCTTTCTCAAACTATCATTTTTACGTTTCGTATAAAAGATCAGCGACAGAGCATACACGAATACAAGCCCAATCTTGTTACCTAGCCAATCAAAACACAGGCTCTCTGCCCCTAAGAAAGAGCAAACAACGCATACCTTATGAAAATTAGAGGTCGCTTCTTCCTCCAGAGTTTCTGATGCTTTAATATGCTCCATACTTCCGGACATTTTCCTTCTTCTCCTTAAATTTAAGTCCACATTCAATGTGGTAAGCGATGTTTCCTTCCCAGCATCATTGATAAACTCTATATTATCGATTCCACCTCGTAATGATGCAGCAGAATTTTCCCTCCTATCAACATGAATCGCTGGAGTGATGTACCGGCCTTGGCTCACTCCTCCGCTGTTGTTGTCATTAGGAATACTAACGAGGCGCTTTCTGAGAGAACCTCGCATGTTCATGTCCTCTTCCGTACCTTTCAACACTGCTAGTTAGTCGTGGTTGTTTTAAACCCTGTCAAAAGACATTTACTATGCATGATAATCGCAGATTATGGAGCAGTTATTCTCTATATATAATACTATTAAAGAGACTTTGATCTCCAACAGGTGTTGCACGGACTAGAAATGAAGTTCGTGTAAATCACGGAGGAGAATTAAACTGACTGACAGTAGAAAACCAGAAGGATCAAGAAGAATAACACGACTGAGGAGCAGATAATGCGAGAAGATATAGTATTCGTGCCTAGATCACAGTATTATCTTACCTTTGGGCCAGTGATGCAAAGCTGAATTTTGTACGAGGGGCCCTTTCAAGTGTGAAGGGTGTACCCAAAGCAAACCCGTAAAATGACCTCACCCTTTATAGTTTTTTGGAAAGCTACATATGCACCATTGCTCTGTTCAATCTAGTAGATCAGTTATCGTATTACTAGTGATAATGCAGGGCCCAAAATAATTGATTTTGACCGGTTGTATGCCGAGCAGGGTGGTAGGGGTGTCCCATTCTCCACTTTTGAAAAAGAGAAAGAGGCCTAGCCATTCTTTAAAAATTAGAGAGGATGCCCTCTAGCCCTTATACTGTTCTACACAAGTTATAAAAACAATGAGAATAAAATTTTGCAGAAAGTAAAAGATTTTTTAATTTTATTCAAACCATTTAATGGTTTGCTGGAGTTCAGGGGTATAGGAATACAATTCTTGAGTTTGGCTTTAGATGAGATGAGGTATGTCAATGGAGGAGATGAGTTAGGTCAAAAGAAACATATAAGACAAGGCGCAGTCTAGTTCAGGTATCACAGTGGCGATTGCCAATCGGACTTTCTTTATGTGTATCATTAGGAGCTTTCCTCCGTTGGATGTTGCTTATACTTTTTATCTGCCACGCCCGAAACTGGGCTTTGTTACTTTACTAGAGAACCTGCATAATATCCCAGACCGCCATTTTATAGGATCAACTAACCAGGAATTTGCCCGGGAAGAGGACGGTACTAAACCCACATTCAAATTACATGCCTACTTCGATGTCATCAAAACTAGAAGTGCTCCAACGTAGAGATAGGACATGTACAAGGAGTAAAGACAAGGAAAGTTCATAGAACAATTGTAAAAAGGAATGTTGGTAAATGACAGTCAGAGTGAAAGCTATACGAGGTGTGCCTGGTCATCTTCGCTTGAGAGTTGACATTGAGCTAGCATGACTTACAGAATGAATGACTTACAGGTAAAAATTTGGTCAAATTTCCCAATGTACACTAAAATTCCTGTTGCATGACAACTTTCTTACAAATTCATGGATATTGGGGGCTTGCTCTACCCCTCCCCACGCTCCCAATCGGCACATCAATAGAAGTTAATGATAAGATAAAACGAATTAGTGATAATGAGGAGTAATGTTTACGAGTAGACGATATTTGGTACTATTTCATACCATCCATGATTTCTTTTGGAGTACTTTATTCCACACCACTCACCCCAAATCGAACCCTTCGCATACACCATCTCACATCCCAAATCAAACATCCAAAATCCAAAAACCCCAAATCCCACATTCCACACCAGGCGCCCTAAATTCCATAATCACGCCACAAGCCTCCAGTCTCACACTCCACATTACACACCCCAGATCCCACACACCACCTGAAGGGTGCTGCCGTACACCCCTCCTAAACACATGACCTATGTGCGTGTCTTGAGGAGAGAAAACTTTTGGTTTTGATTACGACAAACAATGAGCATGTTATACTTTATAGAAGGGTGGGCTACAAATTTCCTATGCTTACAAAAGGTTTTATATTTTCTCTGTGAAATTCGAGTGCACTGCATAAGTATTAGGATTTTCATTTCTTGTAGCTTTCCTGTGGTGAGCAAGAATCCATAGCTAATTCGGTCAGCTTGAGTGGGTTAGTATGAGAACGGTTAAAATAAATTAATACTATATATACAGAGAGAGAGAGGGTTCATTCATTCATAAGTACCACAGGCGAAGATGATCGTACATAGTCCAGAGAAGTACTAAGCTTGCCAAATGCGCTTGTCTATCTTCTGAGCCTTTACTCTTGTGCTGAAGTTGACGACATTTAGATATTTAACAAAGATGAAAGCAAACATGTTGCATGCAAACATGTTTGAAAATAAGCATGTCTAAAGACAACTTTGTTTCAAAATAAACATGTGTTAGGAAGTAGGTTGTAAGTTTGAAAATCGTAAGAGATGATACAACTAAGCTGCATTATAAATTTAGAACTGCATTTCCCAGTTTTATTAATCGAATAGCGCATCATCGGACTTGGATTATTTACAACCTTAAATCTTCGTCTATGATGCACTGCGCACTTTCTGCAAAGAAGATTCTGACAAAATGATCTCCTCTACCAGGTGCTCTTCTTTTTAGTCATAAAGCACGATCTTTATGTCAATGGTCATGGCGTAGATGCCATATTCGTCAAGAGAAGAATGACACAGTATGTTGATTCTTTGTTCCTAACTTGAAATGCTTGAAATGGATGCCATATCGTGTGTTCACAGTTGATACGTACCATAGCTCGAGTATTGATGCTCATCATCTTCAGATCTTAAGACTAAACAGATTAATCGAGCACCTGCCGTCCAGTAAACAGGTTTTTATGCTTAGTATATAAAAAAGCTTTCTAAGCTATTCTGTGGCTGGAAGTGAAGAAGTCTTAAGATTTAATTGACATACTATCAGCAATTTCATGGTACAACAAGGCACAGGATAAAATCGGTAATAGGCAAGAATCAAAGTTACCGTCCTGTTACAGGGAGATCAAAATCAACCAAACATTTCTGACAAGCCACATCAACATTATGAGATGATAGTAATGCTTATGAGATCTGAAGATATTAAGTTTTTTCTGTTTGAAAAATCCAATACTGGAATTTCTTAGCTATTTTGGAAGCCGAGGTCTACTTTCTGATAACCCACCAGTCTATTGAAAAAGAAACGCTTAACTTTCAAAGCAACCGCACGTTCCTAATGCTTGGCAATTACCAATACAGTTTTGGCTTGAATTTCCAAGCCATGTTCTATTGTACACAGCAAAGAGCTATCCAGGGCTGGTCATCTTGACTTAAAAACACAAGAGAAATTTCTTAGGTGAAGAGGGTTAAAGAGAACATGAATCAATGCATTTTACATTGTGAAGAAAGTGCTAAAAACATTTTAGTGCTAAATTGCTATCGCATAGCACTTACAATATGATAGATGATTTAATCTTTACCATGAATCCAACAAGAAAATCTTCAGTAATAAGGATTTAATGAAGAGGTGATTACAATACAATTCATGATAGAACTCCCGTGGGAAGATAAATAGGTAGCTAATGCTAGGAATAGTGGTGCTCTTAGAGTATATTTCAGTGGACACTGCTTGCTGACAACCTGAGAAGCGTGCTACTGAGCTTTTGCGGCAACAGGAACATCGTTTCGATAAAGAACAGGAACTCGAGCAAAATGGTGTGTAGTGTTAAACGAAATAAAAAAACCTGTACTTGAAAGTACCTTTGGCGGATACTGCCATCACGCTTTAAAAGCTTTCTCGCTCTGTTCAACTGCAGGTCCCGTTTAAACCTCATAAGAATGGCTACACGACAACCATCGTTTGTTTTTACACAACGAAATGTAAGCATATTATTGATAGCAACAACAGAGCATACAAACGACTCACCAAACAGAGGCAGATTGACCAATACCCATTGGGCAAACTTGACAGGACAAGTTATTTGCCGATGGGGATAACCGCTCCGGATATTTCAGTTTCATCTATGATTGGGTAGCTGATCACAAGACCATGTCACGTGTACAAAATTTGGATATGGACTCAGGAGTAGTACTCGTTTTTTATAAGAAACCAGTATATAAGAAACATGAGGCTGAAATCAGGCAAAAATTAAGAAACACAGGCAGGTTGAGTTTCAAAAGTAAACTTGAAAAACCTATTTTTGCGAGAAAACTTAAACTGAACTGGAAACAACATACAAACAACATCCGTCTCTCAAATGGGTTAGTATAGAAAACTTCAAGAATTTTAAGAAACGCTTAAGGCTGGATTTGACAAAATACTACGAAACATCTAAGCTGAAGGGAGAAAGTTTGTTTCATATATGAAAAACGTGTATACCATTTTGTAAAGAACGCATTGACTGAGTACTAACGGAAAACAAAAACCGAATTTATTTCATTATTCAGTATTTAAGTACGGTAGCCGAGTGACTGTGGAAGGTTGCATTTCAAAGGACCTGGTAATAGCTCTGAAAGGGCTAAAAAAGCATTTTAACACAGTTAAAAGTATGAGCAGTGACATCGAAATGCCTTACCTAGATCAAAATGGAAAGTGGATGATTGAATCATAAAACGCAGATGGGCTTACCTAAGTATAAAGATATAACATACCCGTTCACATTGAACAAAAAATACTCAAGGAATGAATTGTAAAAGCTTTCCTGTTTGATTGAAATGCTAAGCATAGCCGACTCGTGTTTTGGGGAAGTCATATACCCTTAGCAACACTTCAATCTTAATTCTTTTTATTAAAGTTCCCCTCTTAAGTTTTCACGTTCTTTTCATACACAATTCCAACTGCATTATCGCATATTGCTTATTATTATACTTATCAAAAAGATTCCTTACATTTAGTCGATTTTTGATAGCTGAATACACATAGCTACTACAGTAACATAAAATAGGCAATAATATAAAGCAAAAATACAAGACGCTTAACACAACAGAAATGCTTAAAAAGGTAGATAGGACTACACTCCACTGTGATAGCGTGCTAGAGAAACAACTATAGAGGAGTCAAGTATGTTAACTTTTTGACGTAAAATTTGCGTGTACATTCTTTGCCCTTGCATTCTGTTATGACCCTACTGAATTCTAGCAATGATTGTGAGCGCATCGTAGCATCACGTATGCTGTCCCAGTATGCTTCCTCGAAGTCTGATGGGTTTGTTCCATACGTTATAGCTCTTGAACAGAGAGCCTGATCTTGGAATACGATTCTACCAAATACCTCAAACTATTTGACACATAAGTATTTCGCAAAAGTTCTCCATCTCTCAAATTTAAAAGAGTTTGATTAGAAATTGAAGTGATTCTCTAATTAAGCAATATATTCAGCATTTGATTTTAGCCAAGTTTGGCTACAACCTTTTTATAGTAGAAGAAGCCTACCTGAAATGCTGAAATGGCTTGGTTGGACGTTGGTGTTAGATGTGTCCCATGATGCTTGCTATCCCCTCGCCTTTAGGTCCAGAAAGCATGAATTCTACAGCTGGCAAACAAGTTAAGAAACACAAGCCTTGTTTAACTTCTCCCAATATTGGCTTAATGTGTCACCGAGAAATCCCAATGGCTTCATTGCAAGCATATCTGAAGATCCGCCTGTTTACAAATGTAGAAATTTGCTGTTTACAAAAAGAGTCAATAGAGGATTCAGAGGATGAAATTAGGCGATTATTTTACGTGACCGATAGTCATTTAAGGTCGAGGTTACCCATAAGGGATAACTAAAGAAAACTGTGGAATATCATCTTGTGATAATGGTCGGTAAACTGCCCTGTGAATTATGATGTACAGATATATGTAATAGGTTTCTCATTTTGATTGGCATCAATCCTTTGTGCAAATGACAGTAGATAAAAATCTATCATAAAGACTAGCATTGCTATTAGTTTCCCGTTTTCAAGCAAGTTTATTTGAATGATTTCCTTTTCTTTTTCCCCGTTATCTTATCGTGTGTGCACGAGGATGCATGCAGCACGGGGATAGTAGGGTCATCACCACCTGACCTCAGTCCATGGAGCACTGGGGGCGAGATATGTTTTTGGAGTAAAACTATTCATTATCATCCCATAACAACGTAAACTTTTTCAAAGTTTCATCTATAAACTAAAAAGCTTGTATGTACAACTTTGAAAATAGAGTTCAGTAAATATTCATATAGACTTTAGTTAATGTCATAATTCATTTTAATCACAGCGTGTTATTGGCTATAAAATTTAGCCAAGAAAATCACATCGCACGTGATATGACACTTAAAATCATATCTGTGTTGCCTATAAACAAAGTTTGTGCCATTTGTCCTTTTCCCTCACATGTGTCCCTGTGCGTGTGCCATCTTCTTTTCACTTGTAGAATCTTCCTTTCATTTGTAGAATCTTGCCATATTCTCAATCAATAACATTAAACATAAGCGAATAAACCATTAAAAGTTGTAGCGTGTACTTTCAACTCCACGCGTTGTAACATACAACACTATGCAGCAGGGTCTTTTAGCGTGCAGTTCTACACAAAATTTGCAGTTCTAAAACTTTACGTGCAGTTCTAGAGAGAAATATGTTAATTGCATAGCACATATACTAGCAATGTTATATGAGCATTTTATTTCCTTTAAGCATTGTCTATCCGTATAAGAATCATTCCGCAATGTGGCAGCCAGAAGCATAATATTGTGCAGCTCTAATAAATGTTCCTTAAAAACCCTGCTTTGCTGTATTCTACTATGCTGAACTCACCTGCAATTGTTAAGTAAATGCACAAATAAATTAATTTAATTTGCGTTGCAATTGTTTTGTGCCCTCTTGCATCAAGCTCCAATCTGCCGTCTTCGCTATAACTACACGGTACTGAATACCTCCAACGCGCAGTCTATCTATCAGAACGCAATTTCAAGTCCAGTCCCCAACTGGCTTCCATGAACCTCTTCCTGATGTGAAGATGAATAGTGATCGATCTTCTTTCGTTCCAGCGAATAGGAAGCGGCTGTGCAGCCAATTATACAGACGACTGGAAGCATAGTAAATAAATCAGAGAACAAGCAATTACAAATTACAAACTCAATATAATTTTATTTGAATTGGTGGCAACAACAGAGGGCGTTTGCGACACAAGCGGTTAGTTACCATTGTGTGCACAGACACAAGAAATGCTTTCGCAGAATTGTAAAGGGTAACTTTATTGAAGATGTAACTCGATAATTCCCATTCTACACAATAAACAGAAGGATGATAAAATTGGCTTTTTACAAAAAATCAGTGTTTGGATTTCATTAGGTGGCAAGGAGAGATCAAATCGTTGAGGAGAAATTGGCTACCGCAAGATTTCACCCGCTGTTAGAATCAAAGAGCAAGACGTCTTCAAGCCAGCCTTAGCTCTCAGGAGAAAATACGTTTACATCTTTTTCAGAATTACGAACCGCATAAGTTAGCCACATCTTTCAATAACAAACAATGCTAGTTGCTCTCGGATAGTTAGTTTATTGCACAGAATAATCTTCTGTGTGGTAATGGAGTATTCATTAAGATACATGCCACTTGTGTCTGTTGGTAGCAAGATTTGCTAAATGTTTTACATCGGCCGTTCATGAGTGTGAGAGCATCCGCCACAAATTTCCACTGAAGTTTCTTCTATAAGAACCAAGCACTATTGCTACAATTCAATGTTCTTAATTTCTTGACAAATATAAACTCAAATGTTCTCAAAATTGCTCCTATTTCAAGAGTAATTTTTTGCAAATATTTTGAGAAACTGCATACACAATGTAAATTCTACGATGTTTGGTTGGGCTACATTTGCATATAAAACACAAAATATTCATCAATAACTCATCAAAATGACTCGTCGACGGTAACGTTAATGTCAAAAGGAGTTTCGATTAAAATAAGATGAACGCTTGTGAAAATCTCTTTTCACTTCTAGTCTGAGGCAGAGCACGCTTTAGCTGTGTTCTTAATCTTTTTGGCAAAAGGAGCCTCAGTGTTCCTGTGATACACTGGGTTCTTGCAAAACGATAAGGATCTAGAACCTCTTACGAGAAATCCCCAATGTAGTACGGGCAAAATGCACGGCATGAACCATTGACGTCAGCCCTCCACTAGTTCAAAGCTGCACCATTTGTTACTACTTCCTCGGTATTACTATAGGTTCTTTCCTTGCAGCATGTTTAGATTGTTCCCCATGACGTGTTTGCAAAAATCCTACCAAATGCCTTGCATTGAATAAGGCTACTCGAATTCCAAGGGTTTCCGGTCGCTCTAATCCAGTAATTTATTATGCCGTCAAGGTAGAAATCTATAGAAGGAATGACTTTACTACATGCAAGGGATCTCTTCTTTGCTCTGAATAAGATTATGCAACTCTCTGCTCGAAGAAATGCTTAGGTGAAGGCAGTACCTACTGGAAATGGGTGGTCTTTACACCAAAAATTAATGGGGAAATTGAAAAATAAGTCCTCATTTTGCGAAGAATAACAAGGGTCATGAGGTCAAAAGTCAATGTAATAAAGCATAAGTATACTATTTTAATCATAATGGAAATCCGGGATGGAAAAAGAGAACAATAAGTTACAACGTTGCATCTAGTGCGCCCATTTTAATTCAGCATTTGACGGCAATCATGACCTGTTACGTTGTGCTACATGTTCTCAAAGGCGTAGATAGGAGGGAGGGGGGGCATGTGGGGAGAAAAACCACCTTGTCTGTAGAGTTAGACTGCCAATTTGTCGGAAAATATCTTATCTTGTCAGGAAACTGATGCAGTGATTGACTTTGAAAGGGAAAGATTTTATGATAAATTTTATAGGTATATAAACTGATATATACTAATAATGTTTTTGCAGGAACATTTTCATTTCTTGCCCGTCCTATTAACGCTCCTATCTACGCTAGTGTACGCTCTCATGCTAGCTACAATAGCCAGCAATATCTTCTCTATTTCTGGACTTTAGCTGTTAGAATCTAGGCGATAACAGAACGGAATACAAGAATACAAAAGTGGTGACCCATTGAAGGAGGGTGATAAACACCATTAGGTTATGCAGGGATCTAGATACGGTGCTGCAATCAAGGTTTCGTGTGCATGGTGCACAGAGGTGTACAACTATTAATACATAAACAAAGTAAATAAAATACAACTTAAGCGAACAGTGATGGGCAAGAAACACACTTGAATTTAGAAGAACAATGCTTTTAATATTTACCTCGTTTACTGCAGAACAGGACTGACTCGATGGCAATGGACTGGCGTTCAATGCTTGGTAACTAACCTCCTATTCAAATCGTATAACGAGCAGAGTGGTTAAGGCGCAAGAAAAACCTGGTGCAGTTATTCGATTGTTTGCAAAACGATCATTTATCAAAACATACGTAATGAGAATCCTTAGATGTACTTGTGATTGCCTATATGGGATATAAATCGTCTGGTATAACAAGCTTAGGTCTTGTCTTAACTTCGTCTACTTTCTGCATCAGTTTGGCACTATTTCAAAGTCTTACACTGAAACACTCATAATTTAATCCAGTTACGAGTAACATCATCAATAAAACATAGAAAAGGCAACTTCTGCAGGCAGCTTTTCTAAATTGAAAAGCAGCATGGCGCATTACTGCAGCGAATTCATTGCATACTCCATTTGAATAAATGATGATCTCAAGCTACAAGCTTCTTCTATAAGAAATTGCTTTTTAAGAAGCAGTGATCGACTGCTCAAGAAAATTAAGCAACAATGGTGAATAAGTGCAAAGTGGCCAATCATACGGCAAACTGGACATATTATTCATCATATCACGTGTATCCACATCTGGCTATATATTTCGATTCACCTTTCGGTCGCTATCCGACGTTTCATACTCTGACGAGTGTCGGAAGAAAAAAGCTTTTCAGTATGCCTAAAACATGGTGCCGCTTTTTCGTGCTGCAGTGAAGTTCTGTAGTACCAACAGACTTTTCAAAAGTTAAGAAAGTTCAATAAGAGACTTTTGAGACCTACGAAATGTCTTAAATTGATGCAAATTAGACATTCAAGTTTTCACACTAACCCATCATCTCTATTGATTAATATGCAAATATTTCTCATGATAATCTAAGAATTTCAATTTTGTGTTTGCGTGGTTTCTGTCAGTCTGTGCAATATTGCAGTGTTAGCACACAAACTGGAACAGTTCTGCCACGCAAGTCTCAAGACCGTTTTACCACTGAAATCATGAACAAGCTAAAGAGGTTCCAGTGCTGGACGAAAGGAAACTTTCTTACGAAGAGATAACGTGTATCACAAAACAGTTTCGTGAAGGCTAACGGTCTCTTACTTGACAGGATTCCAGCACATTCAGAGAACAGAAGTCAAGGCCTTTATAACATACATGATTTTTCTACAAGCAACTCGTCTATATGCAACTGAGCTCGATTTGAAAAACTATAAAGCAACTTCAGTTCGGTGAAGGCATGATGATAAGGGACGAATAAAACACTACCTAACAAATATGACAAATAACTCGGAGAAAAAGACATTCCGCAACGATTTCTTCGCCTATATAAATATATAATGTATACAGGACACATTATTTCTTTCTCTATTTCCTTTCCTGTGTATACTTGCAGAAGGTGAGTTGAAAAAATTAAGCAAGTTAACAGCAAAATTTTTTGCCAGAACCTTCAGATCTGGTGGAGTTCCTGGGTTGCTTATAAAAAAATCATCGCGTATTGCATTACAGAATGTCATAGGAAGAAATATGCGGATAAAAATTTGCAATACTCCAAATACTTCATTTTCGCTAAAAGGCCCTGCTAACTTTGAGGTGAGTTAACCATGTAATGCAAGCTGACTGTCGTAATTTGAGGGACGTACCTTGACACTTCTGAGAGGCGACTTTACTGGCGAGAATGCAAGTCTTGCAGCCTTATCGGCCAAAATACCTGCATGCTACTGATAGCGATTTTTCTCATATCAACCATATTAACATTATTGTAAGATATGAAAGTTTAGCCCATCACCTACATATTTCCAGTGCATTTGTCAAAAATAAGGGGCTGTCACACTCCGATATCTTCTAGCAGGTACACATCTGTTGATTACAACGCAAGTATACATCTACCTGAACCAGCCGTTCTCATATTTCATGTCTTAATGTTTCAGGCCGTACACAAGCTGCTAAGCCGAAGATAAACTCCCATGTCTATCTGAAGAACACATTCTACAAATGATACGGTATGATTCCTAACATTTCCTTGATTCTTAATCTCCATGCCAAAAACAAACAAGCTTCATGTTTGCACATGTGTTTTCGACTGCTTGCCAATTCGGTTTATCGGACTGGACCGCCTTGGTATTATTTATCAATGTTTAATACACACCATACACCTTACAGCCCTTCACGTAAACTTGCAATGAAAGAGCACAATAATTAATTGGCGCCGCAGACTTCGGTATGTGAGATAAGACGTCGTCCTCCACGGGTCCCACTCAAACGGGGCTAGCTTTAAAGTGATCAACACGCGAACTTGATAAAGATTATAAATTATTATATTATTATATTATCATTGTACCTTTACTAGACAAGCCGAATCGGCTAATGGAGTGGTACAAAGTATGGAAACAAGCACTAACAATGAAAACTTCAGAAATGCCATTTTCTTGCTAGAAATCTCCCTTAATGCAAGTACTGTCTTTGTGTGCATAAATAATATTGTGATTATTGGCATCTGACAAACTGCAAAGCTGAAATTAGAGTTTTGGAAACCGCCATCAGGTAATGGATTCGTACATTTCTTACCAGAAAAGTCTCAAAGCTATTCACCTTCTATTTAAAAGGTATACATCTGTGGAAATTCCACATGTGTAGTGCATCTGCCTGATGATTGATGCAAATGTTCTTCAGTTTGCTTGTGTGTGTGACAGTGTGTGGGACAGTATGTGTGACAGTGTCCGTTGTTTGTACTGGCTAAACAATGCTCAATGCGTAAGCAGAGCAATATTATATATATGTATATATATATATATATATATATATATATATATATATATATATATATATATATATATATATATATATATATATATATATATATATATATATATATATATATATATATATATATATATATATATATATATATATATATATATATATATATATATATATATATATATATATATATATATATATATATATACATATACATATACATATACATATACATATACATATACTTTTGTGGCAAGTCACTCTAACAGTTAGATTTTTGCTTGACTTGAACTACCTTTGACTACAAATGATCAAACATGACTTATAGGCATAAGCATCCTAAGACAATGGGATATTGTGTGGTCCTACGAGCCATGCCTAAATCTCATTGCGTACCAATCGAATCCTTGAATGCCCCCAGTTTTGCTTGACAAAGAGGGCGCATTTCTACCGTAAACTTGTTAACTTACCTTGGCAAAGCTTCAACACCATGGACCTCTGCAATATGGAATTTTTAATTAATAGGAATATTAAAAGAATGATTACTATTACTTGTAGCCTACATGGAATGACCAATAGGTCTTGCTTGTAGTCCCACGCTGTAAAGCAGCGAATTCTTCCCCAATTTCTCTTCAGTTTACAACATAATCAGTCTCCTTCACATTTTTGGGCAACAGTGGCTTTGTTTTAATAGTTTTATCTATATTGGACATTCTATATGAGAATATCTCTCATGCTGCATGTAAACCCTGATTTTGCTGTCATAAGATGAGACAAACAAACACAACGTTTCATGGAATGGAAGTAGAGCAAATAGAATTTTTACACGGAATTCAAGTATAAGAGGTGCAGCAATATACACTCCAGATAATGATTGTATGATTATTTAACACACTGCTGTAGAGCAATGTATTTCTACCAAAAGAAAGTCAACCAAATATTTCTCTTACAAGCCTTAATCTGTTGGTGCACCTCTGTAGCCAAGAGACAATGAAATTCGTCGTAATGCTGTCTGGATGCTGGGGTATTCAACATTAAGCCTGTCTACGATAGTAAGTAGCGACTGGAAGCGATCTCGCTGTTTCTGCATTTCCGATTCTAATTTATCCGGGCTTTTGCAGAGCGATGTATACTTTTTGTCTTTCAGGGCATTGTAATATTTCACTCTCTGCTGCTTCGTCACAATTTCAGCAAGATTCTGCAAAATGGAAAGATGTCATAATAGTATCAAAATATCCATTCAACAAGGTGCAGCCCCTATGTTTAACATTGTGAAGTGTATCATCCTGGGTATTTGAGGTTTAGCTAAAAAGTATGCAACAGGGGTGAATTGAAAGATTCATGGACACCATATAGCTAGATGGGACTCTTTAATGCAAGACACTCGTGTGATTTACAATCGTTTTAGAAGCCCATTTCTCAAGATGGCATACATCTTTTTGTCAAGAACGTAACATGGCTTCTCAAGCGTCTGAGCCATCCATGCACATCCAATTTGCAGGACAGTCTAGGCTACCCCAGTTCAATTCAAATCAGTGTCACCACCCAATGCTAAATACCATTTACACATACAAGATACAGGTGAAGTTACAAAACAGAATTAAACCACCCTAACGATAGCGAAAACAACCACAGAACAGAAATCGACTTCTTACTCTGTGTCTGTTTTCCGAATGGAGCTCAATTTCGGCATCTTGCCCATCAATTGCAGATGTCAGAGTTTGCTCTGTTGTTTGCTTCTCTTCTAATCGTTGACTCAGCAGCTGTTGTTGTTCCCGCAACTCTCGAATATCTGTAATACAGCATAGTGCATGTTTACATATTATAACCATATATCATGGGACGGACTAACGCTAACTGTAAAATGTTTTCTTACGAGGTCTTTCTGTTCCCTATTGCCAGAAACAACTTTCAAGAATGAATTATGGATAAAGCCAGGTGAGAATCAAACAGTTTCCACATGTCAGGGGTTCTTCTATACGGGGATCGAAGAGCTGATGCATTACACGTTTTTTATTTTATAAGAAACCTAGCTCAAGACCTAGTACTAAAAGTTTCGTAATTTTTGGCCACATTTCAGCTCTAAAAGTTTCTTCAAAGTCTCTTAATTCAATGAAGAGAGGTAGCATTGAAAACGATATAAAACACGTGGATATAGCAAACTATTAGCATGATAGCAAACAAAAGACGTTAGTGCGGTTCTAAATCTAAATCAACCTCATGTCCACACAGAAAACTGTATATAATCTTCACGTTGGTCCTCGAAAAGGATATAGTATTGGTTCAGTTTTGCGTTGAACCAGGCATTGGTTCCACTGTGCTATTTGTCATAAAATGCGCATATCTTTCTCTCAACCAAAGCAAAGGATCTTTCTCATAATTTCTCAAGCAATTTACTTTAGTTGACACTTGTTAAATCCGTGGAGGAGATATGTTTCCTAAACGCCGAACTTTGAAATAGCACAGAAATTTCTAACGTTTCCTACCTCTTTCGTTGTAGTTCTAAAAGTTTCTTAAATTTTAGCGTATCTAGTAATAGGTTGCTTATAAACTGGTTTCTTACTAAAAAAACATGTAGCCTGAAACATTTGTTGCAGGCAATGCGTAACTGTGAGCATTTTAACCATCGTGCAGTGCCAAGCATATCTCAAAAAATCCTTGCTAAAGACAGCCTTTGCGTTACAATAGTTCATAAATGATGGCCTATAGCATTCCGTGCGCACAGAACGAGCTGATACCATGCGAGCTGGAATGAATTTCCGTCATATTTACTTACGCATATGAAATCTAAATCCCTCTTGTTCTAAGAGTAAACCCAGCATAGATCTTAAATCCACATGAAGATCTATCTTTAACTGTATATACAAGACTCATAGTATCAAAGTTTAATTAATACCCTGTTTATCAACATCAAAGAAACCGCCGGTGTTCTTTCGGCACATTCTATACGATAAAGTAGATCAGACAGATGGTATTTGACATGAAATTACACGAAGAAATAAGACTGGACACATCATGACTCTACGAGATCAAGAGACTACTTTGTATGATCTAAAAGAACGATAATTTCTTTCCTTTAGAATTGTTAAGTCAAGTGTTGACTAAGGATCAAGGAGAAAGAAAGGTGGCCGTAAGAAATTTCATAGATACGTTATAACATGCAAAAGCTCTCTGAAGTAAATACATAAAAATATTTTTGGAACTTTAGAGACTCAGTTTTGTATCTGAAATCAGTTAGGAGAAAAAATTTTTCTCCAAACTGACCACAATAGAAACAACTGTATCATTTAGAAACTTTTTCCATGCAGGAGATCTAAGAAGAGCTATGGCTCGATTGGAGACAATTTTGCTGGGTATCTTTCCTATATCTTGAAATACTTATGTAGTGGCTCGGCAAAAAGAGTTTGCAAGCAAGAAGCAGAACCCAGTTATCAGATAATGAACAGTGAACACAAAACTAGGAAGAACAAGCACAGGGCAAAGTTAATTCCATTTATGATTCGAAAATATCTGGGAGTGTCTGTTAGAGAGGGCACCCATCATGAGCAATTGGCATTAAGTGGCAAAATGACCGCTAACCACTTCTATTCTCCAGCGTTGCCATCAGGCACATTTTCACTGTTTAATCAACATCAAGCGAGCACTCGTGTATTCAAATATAGTATAAGAGAAAATTTGTATGGCTAATTTCATATATAGAATTTTTGTCCTACGACAGTAATGTAATCCTAAAATCCGTCAAATACTTTCTGCGTTTATCGCTATCCATTCCTAAACATAAACTTGACTATTTTCATATCGTAGGCGGTATATTCACGCTCTGCTTGTTCTCATACTTGCATCTTCCCATATGCTTACTAAGCATATTGTATTAATGTGGGCGTGTTCGAAGTTTTTATTCATACAACCACTATTTATTAATTAACAATCAACATAGAAGCAGTAAAGCAAGACTACGAAAGCATACCGTCATCACAAGAGCCAGCATCTTGAGCTGTCTGTTTGATCTTTTTCTTTAATTCCATGAGCTTTTTCTTGAAAGTAGCTTTAGTGTCTTTTACTTTTCCTGTTTTTGCCTGAGCGTCTCCTCTTTAAAAAACAAATTTCTAGACTTGTAATGTCCATGCCTACGTACTGCCGTAAACAGGTGTAATACGCATATTAGCGTAAAATCAAAATTGGCATAAAATAGATTCTAGCGATATGCAAATCGTAAATTTCCTTATGTGGCTAATTTCACAACGAAATTAATTTTATATCTGCATAGAAAACCTGACCATTGAATTACAGACTTAACAGACATCTTTGATTTCATAAGTTATCTTCCCAAATTTTGCAAAGGTATATCTAAAGTATTCAACGTTCATGATCACAAAGACGTTGCCACTAGAAGCACACATGCACACTGTCTGATCCACGCCACAGTTCTTATGCAACAGCAATTAGCATTATGGCATCATACCTGAAGATAAACACAAGCACCTAACCGTATCCTTATGGTTTGGTATTCAATATATATGTTTTACCTTTGAAGAATTGCAGAGCCAGACAATGAATCAATCCTCGTCAATAAAACACCCACGTGAATAAATAAATGATAAATCAATGCTACTCTTAAACACATTTTTGCTTCTTTTTCATATCTTTCCTTCAGTAGCAAGAATAGCAGCTTATCGATAGCCCGCTGGACGTGGCCTACCCTACCCCTGGTTACCACTGTGCCTGTCAAAATTCATTCAAACAACTCACAAGCTATTTGATAAAAAGAGTAATATACCACTTACTTTACGATAATACATTCTCTCTTAAAAACAGACTTTTCCATATCTTGAATCATTTTCTCCTGCTGCCTCATTAACTGAGCAAACCTCACTTCCATGCGATGAATTTCAGCCTTCATAGCATGAATCTCTCCTTGTCCAACCTCTGAGTCAACAGCATTACGTGCCTCCCTAGCAAGCTGAGTTTTCTTCTCCCATAACATGATCTGGCGTCTACAAAAGCACATGTGGATGTTTCAATTTGACAAGGATCTAACAAGGTCTTAGAGCAAAACGCAGGATGAATGCTGAAAAATGACCAACTGTGGGCAGAAAACCTGTTCTGCTACCTTCTTTCTCAATAGAGACTGAATGTTTGATCAGTAAGTGAGTACATAAGCATACAACAAAACAAACAAGTAAGAAAATAAGCAAAGTGAGTTTATTGTCCTCTGGTACTCTATCCTATTGGTTAGCTATTCTTTACCGACCGATCTACCGCAAGACTCATATATGGCACTGCTCTAACTAAGGCAGCGTTTACACCAGGCCGGTCGAATATTTGGCCGGCCAAATATTTGGTCGTTTAAAGAAGCTGCAAGAAGTATGGTCACTTAGGCGTTGCATTTACACGGGGCCGCTCAGCCAAGTTTATGACATGCGCAATGTATGAATGGAACCAAAGCTATTGTTAGCAGAACCTTATAAGCTTCTTAAGCACCAATCGACACACTCTTTGTAGTCATGTGCAGATATTTGGCCGGCTAAATTTTGGACATTTAAGTGACCAAATATTAGAATGTCCACTTATTCGGCCGGCCCCGTGTAAACGCTGCCTTACCTGTCTGCCACCCAGACCACCGTGCTTGTTAGCCAATATTGCGAAAGAACTAATGCGTTGCTTTGAAAGCGTACTGGAATGGGGTTAGAACCACGTACAACCTGGCTATTAAGCAGGGGGTAGACAGCACTACACTATCGCTATACTCACACCTAATCATCAGTCAAATTAGGTAATAATAGTAGAACTAAAACTAGCGTTCGAATTTTTAACATTTTCGTGTTAAAAATGCTTTAAAAATAACTCTGACGTACTCAGCCTCAACCAGTGCATTCAGAAGCCTTTTCTTTTCCTCCCTGAGACTGTTAATTTCGTTTTGTGTCCTGATCGAATTCAATTCGGATTCCTGTAAAGATCAGAAAGCAAGTATACACTTCAACTGACTACAAAAAATGACCCAAGATCATGCTATTTTTCTTTTGAATGATTGCAAAATCTGTTCATCAACTTAACAATAGAAAATGTCATCATAAATATCACAACAATATGCAATATTTAAGGTAATGAAAGAATGCTATGAAGATAAGTCTTGACAGATTTTACACCAGGTTTCCTGAATCAGGGTTGGTAAAGTTCGGGAACCTAGTTGGTCCATAACTCTGAAGTTCCCGCAATTGGGGATCGAGGTAACAGTCAATCTAGAATTGTCCAATGTGCAATGAAAATACCTTTAAGCTTTCCATAAACTCATTCTCTCGTAATATATTCTCTTGATGTAAATTATGCTGTTTTCCTTTGTTTTCATGAATAAGAATGTTTAGTTTTGTCATATCATGCTGCATTGACATGATGTTTCGTTCAATGTCGTTCATCGATGTTTTCTGTGAATTGATCTCACCTAAAGAATAATCAAAATTGAACAGTTCGAATCCTGCCGCAGTATATTCAAGGACCAAATTATAGGAAGATGAGCTGCTGACTGGGTGTGTGTGAGGGAAAAGGCCAAGAGGAATACAAAACACTTGTAAGTGACAGCATTAAAGAAACAAGTGGCAAGAGTTTTACGTAAATCCATAGGTCCGAACAGTATGGAGAACCGCAACGTTCAATCATGGACTATTTGTTAGATGCTGATAAATATGAAGGATTTCTTTCATTATTTACAACAAGCAATCATGTATTAATGCGATTTCTCTGGAACAAAATAGCAATTGTTTTGGGAAAATCTCGTTGTTGTTGTTTACATTATTTTGTTGTTTACTTTATTTTGAGTAGGCTGTTATATCTAGCATTTTCAGCTAATTTAGGCCTACTGTGCATGCCGCATCCAGGGATGGGACCCCTAGTTTAACGTCCCTTCCGAAGGACAGCGGAGTGAGATGCTTTGGTCGTTTATCTGGACAGTTGCCCATCCAGTTGCTGACCTAGCGCAGCCAAGCTTAACTTCAGCTAGCTAATGGAAGCCATCTGAACCGCTTGGCCACTCACCCCGTTCAAAAACAAAACCGTCTAATGATGACAAAATCTTCGCTCTCAACATAGCAGTGCCAGGATGGTGGGTAGTAGGACCAGAGAGGTACATATTAGGATTAAGATGGTATCTAGTGACACTTCTAAATCTGGGGACATACTGGCAAGTTAAACTTACTCAGTTCAAAAGAGGAATATCATACATAAAATCTCGGCACAGCTTTTGCTAAAATTAAAGACATATGTAGCAAATCTACCTTCAATACGCAATTTCTTCTGAAGTAAAATTGTCGATTGCTTTTTTGACGATTCGATCTCAGTGCTTTCACTTGTGACGTCTTTGACCATCCGAACAAGCTCATTCTGTTGTCGCAACCAGTACTGTTGAAGTGACAAGCACTCGGACACTTTTGCATCGATTTGCTTCTGCAATGTCTTCAATTGAAACTCAAGTGGTCCTGTGTATTCCTCGTCCTGAAAATCAAGGCGATAAATATGATAAGCATGCAAGGCCACATATTGACTAAAACGTTTGTAAAAGGGACTGGCTATGATTGTGAAACCCATAACAATGGAGTGAGCAACGCTTTCGCCGTTACGGTTAACCTGGATTGAACCCGAGGTAGCAAACTGGGTTGAACTGAGGTCAAACGAGCCAGTACCAAGCTAGCGCAGAGAGTTCATGCTAATGGACCCTATCAGTGATTACAACTCTCTCTATCTAGCAATTTATCGTCGCTAAAGACTACAGCACTAAACCAGGGCACCTCTTGACTACATATTATATAAACCTGTCAACTGATTTTAGTTACGAGCAATAGAAGTCTGAAGTAAACTGTTACAATACAATGTATCTTTACAATATGAAAACAATGACAACATTTTTGGCTCCAGAGCACTTCTAAATGACAACATGGAAGAATACTAAAAGAAAAGGATTAGCTTTTATTATTTGTGCCTTGTTTTGAGACAACCATTCAACCAGGCTTTTTCCAACAAGCTATCTATGTACCCAATACATAGCTGTTATTCCAAAACAGCAATAACACGCAGAGGCTAGGTAATTCAGTTTGCCAGAATTAGGTAATAGACAGGGATATAAACAGTAAAGAAAGTATTGTAAACAATTAAACTGGAGATAAATATACATGAAATTAATTCCATAATTTGCTTGCGTCTTTGTACATATTGATGAATTGCTAATTACAGAAAAAAACAACCACCAGCTCAACTTTTTTCAAGGCAGAAGAAATTAACCATCGCTGTTTTATAACTAACTACTTACAACGCTACCGCATAGATCAGTTCCAAAGTACCTCTTATGTAAAGTAATACCTGCCGGTCAAATATGACATAGAATACTTACCCCTTCCTTTAGTAGTATTTGATCAATTTTCTTATTATATTGGTCAATGGCTCCTTGTTTTTTCTCAATTACAGCATTCCTCCTGACGATCTCGTTCTCAATGCGAGATATGGTATCGTTCTTCTGATGGATTTCATTGTTTATATTGGAGAGTGTTTCTTGAAGACCGCGAACTCTTGCAGTGGCATTTGAAATCTCAAGTATATCTATCGATATTTCGTTTTCTACGTCAGCCATAGCTCTTTCCTACAAAAAGAGAATAAATATTCCAATGACATACTTTATATGGTAATTCAATCCGAAGGTAACAATAGATTAAGATAAAGAAATCCTCTGTGCCTACTGTATTGCAAAATATCTCTTATGCATATGAATGTTTCAGAAGATGATTGATATCCAAAGCAAGGATCATTCTTGATGAAAGGTCTAGAAAGACAACACCAAATGTGTATGGCATTATGGCATAATATATACATATAAGCATATATTATTCCTTAAATATCTATTATATACTCGTATTTACGTATTTGTACATAGATACATACATACGCACATACATCCATTCATATGAAAGTTAAGAATTAATTTATGCTCACGACATGCCTGTTTCGTGAACGGTATTGATCACTCATCAGGAGAAATAAAATAATACGATTCCCCTGATGGCAATACCGTTCACGGAATAGGCTTGTCGAGATCATATAGTAGTTCTTAACTTTTATATATTCTGCTCTACTTCACGGTATCAAGCACTGTATTGGAAGAACTAGTAACTTGTCATTTATCGTTACATACAGACAGAAATATATATATATATATATATATATATATATATATATATATATATATATATATATATATATATATATATATATATATATATATATATATATATATATATATATATAAACTCCTTTCTTTTCCTTTCTTTACCGCATCTTTTGTGTGCTTTGCACTTGCTCTCTATCCTCAGGGGTAGAGCTCCCCTATAACTCTTTCTACTTCTATTCTTCTATTGTTCTTTTCTTCTAAGTGCAACTTTTACGCCCCTAGCTAGGTTGTGCTACGTTCATTAATTATTTGTCAAAAATAGGTATTGTTTCTATTTCTGTGTTTCCTTTGTATTTATTCAATTTCAGTTATGTATATATGTGCGCTCTGGAAAGTAAAGGTAAGAATTTTCTGATGAAACTATTCACGAAACGTTAAACAGTTGTTTTATTATGAAATTCTATATAAATTTTCAAAAACTTTGAGTGGAAAGGCTATATATATCCATGTATCTGGGGGCTATCGGCCAAAAGCGGCTTTTGGTACAGAGTGTGGGGCATGAGCTCTCTGTCGATAGTGCAAATGCCCAATGCTTCTGCTATCAAATTCCCATCACAAGCCAGTGATGCGTTGAAATAGTACGGTAATTGAATAACTAGAGGATCACTGCACATGATTCTTTCGGGGACAAGACGTTACAAACCATATCAGCGACATGCACAGAACTATTTATTGTCCTGAAAGCATACCTGCTCAGTAGCTCTCCTCCGCACTTTGTCAGTAACTTTCTTCGTGTACTGTGATGCTTTGTCTGCTGTAAGTTGTTCTCGCATCTTCTCCATAATCATATCTTCTAATTTCACTTTTTCCAGAAACTCTCTTTCAATCTGCTTTCTAAGGACATTCGCCTCATTTTCTTTTAAAGTGACCTCCTAAATAAGACAGGTTACATAATCTTAACAAAGCACTTTGATTACATGAAAGTAAAAGCTCGATTAATCGTTAATTAAAAGTACCTTGATTAAAAGCCATGCTAATTTATCACGTGAGATATGGATGCATCCTTTACTAAGATGCTCTATCCTAAGATCTACAAATTTGCACTTCAGCATGGTCCTCTTTTTCGTGAAAACAGCCATATAGCATTAAGCTCTATATCCTCCATGCAACGATTATCGACTTAAGTTACATTGTAGCTAGAGTTGCATGTATCATCGCTCTATATTAACAGTCTGCATCCAAATCACCTTGTAGAAAGTCAATGACTGAATACATCGAGAACCCAAAGGAGCCGATATGCCGCACTAGTAGCATACTGATATTGGGACTCGAACGAGGTATAACTCAATTATGACTCAGAGGCTAAATCGTCTAAACAATTGCTGCATGCTTAACTATCGGATAAATCGATTAAAAATAGCCATACCGTTGTAGTTCTGTTCAGCTGCTGTTCAGTCTCATGCAGGGTTCTACTGTACGTGCTGTACTGAATTTTCAGTGCCTCGTGCTTGTTTTGACAAATTGCAGTCTGCTTCTTCAGCATTGCGATATCACCTTCAATTCTGTTCTGCATATACGTCAGCTGTTCGTTCTGCTCTTGGGCCTTTTTTATCTGTCTTTTGTACCCATCTAGCTCAGTGTCAATAGTCGTAATCTTCTGGTTCTGTAAACTGGTGAAGTCAACAGTATTTGAAATTTCGTCATAAGCATTGCTATCTAGCAATGATCTGGCAATTCAGCATGTTATTCTGGGCATAATACAGGAAAATAATAGAGGGAAGCCCATTTGTGAATTTTAAGGGGAGTGCCTGACGGAGGGGAAAACGATCTGGGGCCATCAGTCTCCCAATCTATGGTGCCTAGTTCCTCTCATCACCGTTCCTGCCTTCATAGCATTCCCAACGGGTACGAACTGGCTACATCATTGCTCCGAGAAGGTGCAATAAAACGAGAACATCAACAAAGGCTTTTGGTGATCCATGTCTACGTAATATTCAATAGAAGGAACTGAGGGGAAGAGAACTACGGTAGAAACTGCTCATACTTCTAAAGAACCACACAAAAGGCTAATGATGGCAAGCAGTAACACACCAGAGGACTTTAAGAAAGGCGTTTAACAATACACTAAAGTATTTGCCAATCGGTTTTTGACAACGCATAAATGTACTTGTAGAGAAGTCTTCCGACAACACACCACTGAACTAGGACAAAGGCGTTTAATAGCACACCAGTGCTTTGGGCAGGTGTTGAGTAACATACCAAGGCGCTCGTGGAAGGCACCAAGTAACATATCAGTGTACCTATGGCCTCTCGCTTGAAAGATTATAGAATATAGGTGATGTAACCACGCTTACTGCTTCACTATGGATCAAATTCATTTATCGCATACCTTACAGCCTCTTGCATCGCCGCGTAGGCCTCGTCTCTCCTACGCATCCCAATTAGACTGCTATTCCATTGTTGCAGCAGTTGTTTTTTCTCAAGTTGAATGGCCTATACAAGTCAAAGAGGCATATACATTTAACGGAAAATAACTTGCTTGGCTACTATCTATAAATGCACATACAACAAATCTCCAAGTTATATGGAAATCTTCGATAGCAGAGAATGCAACTGCATAATTTTTGCGCTTCAGCTGAATTCGCGTGTTTACGAGAATGGTATTGTACTTCTCAGTAATGTGTCTTCAAGTTTCACAATTGCGATATCTAGATATGAATCGTTGATTTTGAACAGTGTTCCAAGGAAATTGACAATGGCATACTGAACAAAGTTGCACAAGGACGGTGATTGAGCCACTATTATCTTTCAAAATGAAAACTTGTTCCTTTCCATCAATATGATGGCAGATAATGACAGGTTGTGTGAATGGAATAGAGAGAATTTTTGTATCATTTGAAGGAAATACCTCAAGCTCGGTAGATGCCTCAGTTAGGGTTTGCAATGCAGCTTTCGTTTCATCTCTCTGCACAGCAAGCTGAGCCTCAAAGAGTTGGATGTCCTCACGAAGATGGTCAACTGCTTGGGTCAGAACATTTACCAGCAAATCCTACACAAAATGATGCGATAACATTTATCAATATCACTTAAAATGCATCATGTATTGGTGAACAACTGAGCCAACAATACGAAGCCATATGAAGCACCTGTTCCTTCGTACAGCTAATCGCTAGGGGGAACAAAATCATCGACATAAAGGCAAAGCTTCCAACAAGTCTACTGCATTGCTGGTCAATACTGGGAAAAAACTCTATCGGTCTCAAATAACTGCTTGAATTAACCTAATCTACAGAGACATTGCAAATACTGAGACAAAAACCTTTGTGAATTCAGAATGATAAATTCTTCCACTGCACGGCTGGACACATACATGTAATTTATTGCGATATAGTGAATGAGATCAAATACAAATATATTAAATACATCTATTAGGTATCAGCAAGCATGTTATTCAGCTGCATGATTTCTACAATTCTAAGCAATATAATTACCTGCTTTTTCTTCTCTTCTTCGGCTTTTGAAAGATCCACGCCAGCCTTTTCGGTTGCCCGTTTCATGACAGCAATATCAGATCGTATGTCGGTCTTGGCATCTTCCATGTAGCGAAGTTTTGTTGCCAGATTCTCAACCTCAAGTTGCAATTCATTGGCTGCAATAAAGCAATATGACACAGCATTGTAAAACTCCAATTATAGTAATACAAATTGGCTAGCTGTCTTGAACAACCTTTGCTTGCACCAAAAAGTGGACCACCAAACATAGATGTCCATTCTTGAAACTACAACCTACTTGATGCCGGGTGGGGGGTAATATGGGGACAAATACAAAAAAGCATGAAGACATGGCTCTCCATATTCCTGTCTATACAATCACATGTAGCTGATAGTTACTTAATTAGCATTTCAAAGTATGGATCAACTGGAATACACTTTTACTAAATTCTAAAATTTGGGTATCTGAGATGTCAGTTGGAAAGCGCAGTTTAATGATGAATTTAAGGATGATTGCCACGACGAGCCACATGGTAGATGGTTAGAAAAAAATAGCCATTTGTTGTTATTACATTATTTCATCGACATATCCATGACTTAGACAAGCTAAGATAAATACTAGGTTGACATTATCAGTTGACATAAATCAGAACGTTTCGGGACTAGCTTGTCCCATCCTCAGCTGTAAGAGGGGAAATCCAAAACATAGATATATGAACACATGTTAAACAATGGATAATGGGTAAACAGGCGAGAATGACTAAATATGGAGATAACTGTACACCGGTACACTGGAGAAAACAGGCGGAAATACCCTAAATGGGAGAGGACAGGGAGGCAAATAAGGATAAATAAATAAAGGGAATAGCAAGGAGGCAAAATAAAAGCAACAACAAAAACATAAAAAACAAAAGAAAAACAAACAAAAAAAAACAAAGGGGATACCCATTATCCATTGTTTAACATGTGTTCATATATCTATGTTTTGGATTTCCCCTCTTACAGCTGAGGATGGGACAAGCTAGTCCCGAAACGTTCTGATTTATGTCAACTGATAATGTCAACCTAGTATTTATCTTAGCTTGTCTAAGTCATGGATATGTCGATGAAATAATGTAATAACAACAAATGGCTATTTTTTTCTAACCATCTACCATGTGGCTCGTCGTGGCAATCATCCTTAAATTTGGGTATCTGTTAGAAATGCAGATCTACATGTTACAAAATCAGCCATGGGATGAAGACGCTTGTACATTGTCTTCATTGTCATAATCATACTTATCATCATCAGTATCATCTTCATTAACACAGCAGCATTTATCTTCCAGCAGCTGCAGCAAGATACATAAGCTATTGACAACAAAACCTTAACACTACTGAGATATAATATTCTGATGCTTCAAACATCCAAAGCATTATGGGCTAGAGACCAACCACTGCAGTAGTGCAAGCTGGAAACTTTAGCCCCCCCCCCAAGAGTGTCTAAAAAGCAGTCTATTATACCAAATATTGCAGAACAAATAATATATATATGTACGTAGGTATGGATGTGGTTCCATGGCCCTTGCCTGAGGCTGAAAAAATTATAACTCCTTTTATCAAATCCAATTCCTCTTATTGACTAATCAATTTATAGATTATACTGAACCTACTACCTGAAATCTATTACACTGAGTTGGAACACTAAAAGCCAAAATTTAACATATCTGTATAATTCATTAAATTTTCTCCATCTTCTCAGCTATGGTAAGCAAGTCTACTCACTTATTTTCCTCTGTTGATCAAAGTCTTCTTGTACCTGGCTGTATCTTGTTTTGTTTTCATTCAACAGCATTTCAGTTTTATTCCTAAGTTGTTCTCCTTCATTTAACCTGTCATGCTCTTTTTCAAGAGCCATTTGTTGTCTTGCCAGTTCCTGCTGCACCCCATACAGATCAACACCTAATTCTTCTCTTTCTCTTTTCTTTCCAGCATGCTCTTCAGTCTAATTCAAAATAAAAGTCATTATTAATATTTACCACTTATTTACAAAGGAAGAATGAAACATGGAAAGGAATCTGCATGCTCTGTCATAGTTAACAACAGATGTTCTTTGGCACAAAGATACTATTTCTCTGGTAGATAATGGAAACTCACAGGTTTGCTCTGCTGAATAGGATAGTACACAGAAAGAACTTTAGAGGAAAATAGCAGCTGTGGAATCTTCCTTCAATGGATGTGTTATATAAAGCAAAAATTAATGGTATAGCAATGAAACTCAAAGTACTACTTGGCAATCATTAATGTACAAATGACAGGTAGCAAATTGCATGCCCTCAAAATGCAGGAGTTTCCCCTGCAGGCAAATGTTCAATATTTCTATCAAGGCTTGACAAAGACTGCTTAACTCAGCCTTTCCCAACAAGCACAAACAATATGTTGAAAGGGGTTGCCAAATTTCATGAAAAACTAGATTGCTCTCTTTTATATATCACTTGAGAATTTAAAAAACTATACTGCACTCACTTTGCTTGCACCATTTACAATGGGAAAAGACAATGAGTCATCAGGTCCCAAATGCATATGGTGCTTACTATTCAACATATATTCAACAAAATAAGTAAAGTCCATCTCACATTAGATGTCATATTATTTACAGGACTTAGAAATGCAAAATTGAACAGTTTAAGATACCCAAAAATTAATAGATTGGACAATAATATATTGTTACCTCCAGTATTAATTTACTAGCAATATTTTTTGAAATAGAGATTACCAAAAAGGAGGAATTCAGAAAGGGTGTTGGAGCTCAGATTGCCAAGCTCATGTCTAGCAACTCCTGAAAACTGGTCAAGGAGATTGTTACATCTTATCAACATGGGGCGATGCAGGAGAAACTGCTCATTGCCTTCAATGCCAAATTACTTGTACAGAGTGGAGTTATGGATTCAAAGTTGTGTCTAAAATTATGTTCATTCAGGGAACTAAATCTAATATAGAGCTTAGTTAAGCATCTCACACACTTGTGTCATAAATTTTAAATACACATTTCTTATTAGGTCTTATGTTAGTAAGCCATTTGTGCATAAATTCTCCCAGAGTGTTTAACTAACAAATATCTTTTTCTGACCCATTCCATTCAACAAACACATTGTAGAAATAAGTATGTTGAGTAATTAGATAAAATTAGATAAGAGAGCATTGTTGAGATGTTTCAAGTGTACTTTTAGATATTAGGTATTTCCAATTCCTAGATAGTTCTAGCATTAGCTTCTAAATGCAGCTTACCAGTTCTCTTTTCTCCAATGTTAACTTCTGTATTTGCTTCAAAAGATGTGCTTTATATGCAGCTTGGAACCTTTTCATCAATGGCTACAGGACGAAGAACAATGATACTTGAGGATCTAATAGCATTAGAAAACTGATAAAATTAATTTGTTTGTACAAATCAACTGGCCAAATACTGCAGTACCTTCAAAAGACTCAGTAGCACAATAACACCATTTGTTAAACTGTACCAATGTCTGGCAGGACCTGTCAAATGACTATTCCTAGTTATGTATAGTTGCTACAAATGAGAAAATCCTATTGATTGGGGAAATTTCTGATCAAAGATATGCCATATGAATTAGACATAAAATGAATAAGAAATGAATGCGAGGGCATGGCTATGAAAACGTTTCACCCCCCCCTACAATTTTATTTGTGAAATGGCCCCACCAAAACTGAACTATAGATTCACCTATATCTTTCATCAGGAGTGTCAATGCATATTTTGATAAAGATGCTACTGAAGCTACTGACCATCATCTGAGGAACTCAAAGGCAAACCTTGGATTACCATTAATGAGAAGATATGGATCCTGACAGCCTGAAATGTGCACTTACATGCTCTGGATCTAAAACAATCATGTCATCATTGTCATCATTATCATCATCAGACTGACTTTCAATACCAGCATCCATGCCACTGTCTTCAACTTCATCAGCCATGTCATAAAGACCATCTACTTGACCATTAGCATCTTGCGTATCAGGAAGGGAAGCTAATTTTTGAAAGTCTCCTTGGGCTTCTGGATCTTCTTGCCTTAATAATGATTGCTCTATAGCAATTGATAATAAGCATTACAGGTATGGCTTTAGTGCAAAATCTCAAGGTATTTCATATATTCTACTGTTTTGCATTGTTTAGTAACGTTTCACAAGAGCATACAACTTGCATATATTTATATATGTGAAAAGTCTGTTGGTACTACAGAACTTGAGAGCTCCAAAGTTTCAATTTACAACTCCATAAAGTTATTCTAGGACTTAACTATAGCTGAACCTGGTATAGCATGTGTTGACTATGTACGTTTCCCTCTACTTAAAGTTTCTTCTCTGACTAAACCTGACGGACTTGTGTGAAATCAGTCAGACTGTGAGCATGAGATGTGGTAATTAAACCCTCAATTTTCTGCCTGACAACAAAGCCAACATCTTTCAAGATATTAAAAAAGCTAGACAAGTCTATCCCTTTCATTTCATCCTAAGAATCAAACCTAAGTGAATTCCCGCTTGCAAGCTTGATCTAGTTGAGGCAAGAACACATCAGAAACAACTTGCCTATTCTTTCAACTGTATCATCTTCATCAGTTGCATTTTTGTCATCATCCAGCCTGAATTCTTTTAGCGCTTTGACTGTTAGTCTAGATACTGCTTCTGTCACGGATGTTTTGGACTTCTTAGAAGAACCCCTTGACAAATTATCAAACGACTTCTTTCCTTCAGCCATGTTGTCCAAATATGAAGCCAATCAGCAATGTACTGTTGTTGCCAAGGATGCAAGCAACAACCACAGGGAAACAATTCAGTTCAGTTCGTCCTTATCCAATTCAGGGTGGGATCAGTGGGTGGTGAGGTAGTGTGGTTTCGGCTTGAAATTAGACCTTGGCCTAACCCATGATTGGTCACTGTCTAGGTATGCTTTCTAGGTTTCCCAATTCTGCGGACAATTCTCCAGATTTTAAAGTTTTCTCCCGAATACGTCTAGTATTTTCACTGTAAATGTCAGCTCACTTCTTATATTTTTATATTGTTATATGTTCTAACCGGCCAATTTCTTGTTCATTCGGGCAGACGGCCACCCCCCCCCCCAAGTTAAAGTCCTCCTACGCCAATAAAGAGCATCACACTGATGACGTCCTGACCTCTAAACATGCAAGCAAGATAAGAATCGAATTATTCTGAACAAAACAAACAGCTATACAATTGAGTTGGTGGAAGAAGTGCCGAATATCCTGTTTGCAAACAAAGCTCTCAGTACCTTTGCCGATATACAAATATATTACTTACAAATAAAACCATAGAATAACGCACTATTTCTTTTCTGAGTTACTACCGTACACGCAGTGACAAACATTCATAGCAAGTACAAAATAGAAAGAAGTTCATTAATTTTAAATGCGACCTTAATGCTGACTTAATTGAATTCAGAGTGATTTGGCTTTTTAAGTTATAACAAAGGCCATACGTTCAATCAACAACTGCTTTAGGATAAAAGAAAATTTGTGGACCCAGTACTTGGTTGAAAGAGGATAAAATTCCTTGGGGATGCAGCATAATCGGTTGCTTGTTTAACAAATGCCCGTTTGCTTGAAATATGAACAGATAGGCTGCAAAGTGACATTAATAATACTAATAATTATAATAATTTATTTATTTTAAGTTAGCTTACAATGATATAGCTATATAAGGCTAATTGAGGCCAACTATTAGTACGAAAATAAGCAGATAAAATAAACTGAACTAAATGGTACAAGATTAAATAAAGCCAATAAAGGTAGCAATTACCTGCTGAGAGCTCATTGAACAGCATATGAGTTAGGGTTGGCAACAATCAAATATAACTTTATCCTTTCAAGTTGAAGCCATAAGTGAAAATTAGAAATAAATTCCATTAATACTTGAGAGTATAGTACTAAATACACAGCAACGAATAAAGAAGCAAAGTATATCAAATTAAAACACCAAAAACATCAACAATCTGAAAGACAGAATTATTTAGAAGAAGTAGGAATTAAGGCAGCAAAGAAAATTATAAGGACTAAGTTAGAAATGTGGGATATAGGTAAAAATTTTGGCACGGGGAGGGACTACTGGTGTGGTGGGTAGGGGTCCAGTGAGCATGTGTTGGAGTGTGAAAAAGCCAAGGAAGAAATTGAGAACGGTGAGAAAGAATGGATGGCAAGTGAAAGAAGCGAAGACCTAAGGAGAGCTACAGAGTAAGAGTACAACATAGCATATATAGAAAAGAGAGAAAAATAAGAAGCAAGAGAAGAACTGAAAAAGAGCCTCGCAAATCAGAAATGATAGTGCTTGCTGGTTAAAAGCAAAGAGGGTGCTGATAAAGATTCAAAGATTCAAAGATTCAAAGTCAGCCACGTACGTGCTCTTACAAATCGAAAAATATTGAATCTCTGTTAAATAGTTTCACAACCGTAAACTTTAACCAGCACTTATATTATCGATTGTAACAACCATGGAAAGGCGCTAAGCTATAATCATAATCATATATATTACAATATTGATTCTCTCAAATAATTTCACAACCGTAAACATTAACCAGTACTGGTATTATCGGTTACAAAAAACATGAAAAGAAGCTAAGTTATAGTCATGCCCATATCATAATATTCCTTTGAATAAATGAATAGCAAGATAACTAATACACTACAATAAAAAGCTTGTACATGAGAACTTTCATGTGTGAAGAAGCTACAGCCTGAAATTTGCACATTTTGATTTCGATTACTCAGGGACTTTTCAGTCTAAAATTCTAACGAGCTTGTTTGAGAAAGTTTCATTCTTATTCAACTGAAAAAAAAATAAATTCAGCCTGTTTGCCAGTCAACCCTTTTCAGGGATGCTCCAAAGCTACTAAATACATAACTGTGATGGACAGGGTCCGAAGGGTTAAGGTTAATGTTACGAGCCAGCACCCTGAATATTGGGACTATCTCACATCATAACAACGTGATGAGGTTCACTTCAGAATCATAAGTTTTTATGTGTTGGATACACTGAATTCCTATTTTGGATAAAAGTAAATTCCGAATTGTTTCCAGGTGCGTAACTAGGAATTGTCCAGGGTGGTCTAACCAACAAAAAAGGGGACACTAAAAAGTAGTTTCAAGGCGGTATAGCTTGGAATAATATTTTTCCAATTTACAAGCTGGAATAATATTTTCAGATTTATAAGCATAGGAATCACTGCAGGAAATTTCAGGACTTCGTTACTTCAAATGTGATGACGATCATATGCAGTTCTATGCAACAAAATACAATGCACAGTTTAAAAATGTCCAAGAAAATGGACACTTCCATACTTTAAAAGAAAACGGCATGAAACTAGACCCCCAGGACCCCCTCCGTAGTTGCGCGCCTGGTTTCCCTGTGATTAGTTTCAATTAAAACGACTCTCATGTGTGTACTTTACTCTCTTATAGCTCTTTGCCATCGCTATTTGCCTTCTATGTATGTGGTATTTGTTTGATACATAGATAAGCAGTCTTCATACAGCAATATGATCTACTTAAACAAGTAAACTGGTCATCACTACAGAGAAACAGAAATCTATGTAAATATAATCACAATAATCATAACGTACTTTCTAGGTAAGATAAATATGTTATAAATTAAATTTTAGACTGATTGTTTATAATAAATACTCTTCAACATCAATATTTTAACGCAAACGTACGTCAATCTATGCATAACATATGAGTGGGCTATAACGCCAAATGTCAAGTCATTTTGCAAAGGAAACCAACCAGTATTAGCATTAGAAGAAGCGAGGAATCGGTTCAAAGGGTAAAATCCAGGTAATCGGTTGAATAGTGGACACGAGAAAGGACACCATAGTGGAAAGTACTACACCAATCTAGGCATCCAATTGAAAATAACACAGAGCCCTTATCAGATATGAAGTGAGATGTTGTTTTAAAGGCGCTTGCTAGTCGTTAGATTCTCAAAAATTTATTCTAGCAAATGTAGTAAAGAAACAGGAAAGTAGCTATCGAATGTCAGCTGTGCTTGACTAAGAAGATTCACGGCACAACTGCTGATTGTTTGTTACAAGAACTTATCTGTAGCATCCAATACAAGGGGAACAGCCACCAGAACACCTTTTCAATGAACTGTGTAGCTATCTTTATACTGTTTGTATTTTAAGGATGGGCTGCTCCCATTCATGCTGAGACGAACAGAAGTCTTATTACCATGATGCCACGTCCACAGGTATCACATAGAACTGGTCCCTGATTCAAGCTTCGGTTTTCGATGCAAGTATAATGTGATCCAATTCACAGGGCAATGATAACTTCAATCATAAACAAAGACTATGAACTTTGCTTTGAAATCATAGCGGAAACGTTCCATGGAAATTTCATATCTATTAGTGCTAATGTTTCTCGTTAGCGACAAGCTTTCTGTTACTTCCCTTTCTTTTAAAGAAACCACCCTTTTTCTGTGTCTCTTTGATTTCAACTTGTACCTTCAATTGTGGCTAGAAGTAAACCAAAAATTACGTAAAACCAATTGAACATTACAAAGTTCTTCCTGCCTGTCTTTACTTGCACTAGAATGCCCTAGGGTCATTCCACGTCAAGTTAGCAAAATTTTCAAATATATACACCTATATCTATAATATATCTACCTGTCATGTTAGGCCCTACCTAACATGACAGGTAGATATATATAAGTAAGCCTCTGCTGCTAAAAATCTTAGTAAAGTTCCATACTGGACTTTGGAGACGTAAGAAAGTGGATAAGTTCATATATATCTTAAAATTCCAATTTTAACGCAAGCCCATCATCTCTTTCATTTAATATATAAAAACTTGGTTTGTTAATGTATATATTCAAGTATTGTGTTTCCTTAGTACCTGTCTGTCTGTATCACACTGGAGTATCACGCAAATCAAAATACTCTTGCAAAGAAAATCCTAAGAAAGCTCTGGTACTGAAATGACAATACATCTAAGAAAGTTTGAATGGCGAGCAAACAGTGTGATGCATGTTGAAAAGCAAACAAATTGACCGGAAATGGTGCCTATGAAGAAGCCTAGTCAACAGGCAAAAGTGGACACGCATTACAGAAGAGCCAAAAAATATCATCAAATGAATTCAAAATAAATATCAAGGCCAATGTGATAGAGGCAACGTTATTTAACGGGGGATGAGATGCTGTAACTCGTCATTGGCGCAAATCATAGCAAGTGTCCCACGACTTTAGACAGAAATTGGCAGCATGAACACTGGGTAAGTAAACTTCCAAACGGAATTCAAATAAGTTAATGAGTTTAATAGTAAAGAAAATAATGGTTAACTAATGCTTAATACATATGTATATGTAATAAAATATGAAATAAACAGAGAAAAAGACTTTTAAAGTACCTTTAAAATGCTAAATGAACACAGCAGATTTTCGGACACTTTCATTAATGCACCAGCATTATCAAACTCGCCACAATAATTCGGTGCACTGAAGATCGTAACAAGCTGAAAATGAACAAAACAGCAGTTTACTTGACTGTTCGCGATCAATAATGAAGACAAACCATCAAGGCATAGATGTTAGATACCAGCAACAAAACATAAACTGTTAAGGATCCGACGTTCAAGATACAGACCTAATGCCAGGAGACTTTCATGTGAGGAATGCTGTTTCGAAACAGATTGTTTTCAACGAAACAGGATTCAACAGCTAGTAAGTAGCACTTGTCCGTATATACTTGTAGCATACCCTACTTATGAACAAAATTTCACTTAGAAACACCACTAAACGGTTACTCTCCAGTCCGACATAGAAGGGGCTAGTGTCAATAAACAGAGGGTCTGCAGAAACTAGGAGACTAAACAGCCGGGAGGCCGCAATAGTCGAGGGATGTCATCGAGTTGAGGAGAAAGGCGTTACCATCAGCTCAATGGCAATTATTCGATATTCGCAATTATGTTTTGTAGCCTTACATAGGAAGAGCATGCTCTGCTTTGGTTAAGACCGGTAAAACTCGTCCAATTTTGAGTTCAGCCTATGTACAGTTAGGGCCAGATCTAACCATCCAATCTGGCGCTAGTCAATATTCCATTTAATCTTTCTCCAATCACCAGGAATTAATTAAGGGGGGGGGGAGGTTGCAATAAGAATGTTCTGGCATGAATTTTTCAGAAAAATAGCTAGTCGGAGAAGGGCATCTATTTCAGACTCGAGAGTAGGGACTCTTCAAACAGGACACAATAAAAGAAGGAGTATAAATTCCTTGGGAATGTTTGATTATGGAGGAATGGCAGAACCATAAGGTGTTATGATGACATGATAAGCGTGCTTTCCTTCAAATTTGTCTTTTCAGATTTCTAACTCCTATTCAGTTCTTTTTACCTTTACATTCTACAGTTCTTTCTATATGTTCTGGGGTTTAGACTTGCAATTCTTTTACGTATAAATGTTGGACATTTTAAAGAGTGCTGAGTACGCATAGCCGCGAAATGTTTGAGAACCCAGTCAGGTCTATTTTCTCCCAACCTAATTTACCAATCATCATGCAGGGTTCTGACCACACGTGCTAAAAACCCCTATTCTGTGCTAAAACTAGGCCCATTATGCATGATGATTGGTCAATTAGGTTGGGAGAAAATAGACCTGACAGGGCTCTAAAACATTTAACGGCTATGCTTGTTGGGTATAGTTAAAACATGATTATTTGTCACATTTTGAGTATCACAGCTATATTCTATTACGAGTTTTTTCTAGGAAGGAGGGTTAAACAATTGATGATATAATTCAAAAGGGGGTCTAACTAATGAATACAGTTGACTACAGGGGGAGGGGTGTCTAAAGTGGTCAAAAGGCGATGATATAACATGCGAACGGTCTCTTATCACGCTAAGCACGTTGGCTGAATATTGGTGATCATCGAAAAACTTAACAGTCTACGAGACAATAAAACATTGAATTAAATTATTCCTCCTTCACCATACGGATACTGAAAAGAGGAAAAGGATAAATTCATTATATTGCAGAGCGATAGAGTAGAACTACCACGATAATTAGAACCATATCAAGAACAAAAGTTTTTAGAAATTTGACAAATTACTTCATATCTATTGGGCAAAGACCACCTACTAAGTCAGAAAAGCCTATTAGCCTACCTTTCTTTGCTGGAAAAACTGATAACCATCTTCAACGACCTGTAAGATCAATTCAAATAAACCATATGAAAACATGCTTTAGTTGAACATACGATAACGGAACAATACTTGATTCGTAAAAATTTGAGAATAATAAACATTGTGAATAAAAAGACAAAAAATGTGATTTGCGATAAGTTGAGAATATTACGGGATAAATTTCTGGTGTGCGAAAATTTGAGAATGATAAGCGATATATATCTGGTTCTCAAATGCTTGCGTCTGATTGCGATAAATTCATACAATTACTCTCACTGCGTCGCAGACAAAACATTGCATTTATGAAGATGAAATTTAAGGCAAATTCAAAAGCTGCACTGCAAGAAGAATAGTAATTCGCCAAGACCAAATTGAGAATCGATAGTGTAGAGGGTGAATCAAAATCAAAATAAAGCAACCAAACCAGCATACAATTTTTGCAAAAGAGATACTATTCGAATAGCTGGATAATATAGTTGCTTTGTTAATGTCACATGGCAGTGGCACATTATAATGGAACGCGATAATGGTACAGGGAAAAAACTGATGTACAATTTGCACACCATAATATCAATAGCAGTGATTAGCAAGCAGGTGATCAAGTTTCAAGAGAATAGGAATTCTCTTTCACAAAATAGGACAATCGTATGGAATAAAAGCCTATTCTACCAGATGGAAGCGATTAAGGTCAAACCTGGTGCGCTCTTGTTATCAGACTCAGGTCATGCTTTTCCAAGAAGGAACAAACTACGTCCCCACCAAACGTCCATGAAACACCCCTGTCATTTTCTCCCCAACCGGTTATGTCCTAGAAAACAAAGTATAAACATTTACTGGAAGAAAATCAACTGTCCGAGTACTGGAAGTGACCTATGTAGAAGACGAAGCAAATATGTACAAATACTGGGTCGCGCGATGACATTGTATGATGAGTTAGACTTTGTCCAGAAAAATAAAATTATTATGAATGAAGCCACAGCCAAGAGCTCTCGAACATTAACTATATACAACACAGGGAGATTTTGCTGCTAAGTCGAGCCAATGCAATATATAGCACTTTCAAACGGGTATGAACAAACTTTCTCTATATTTCACTCAATTTCACACCCTGAAGTGCTTGCACCACCAAAAGGAGAATGACAAGCCTCAATCTCAAATTATAGCAAACGAATCCATGTCTTACAACTCTGGCTGGATGTGTTAATACGAGAAGACACAAAGAAGGCTTATTAACAGAACAAGCATAGTCTAAACATTACATTTAAACCGCTCAATCTTAATAAACTAAAAGAACCGCTGAGAACAAAATGAGATCCATAGGCTAGTAATTCGATGTTCGCGAGAATCAAATTAGAGTACATTTCCAAACCGTTTTTTGATTTGTAATCAGAAAACAATGTAATGTTTACTCTACAAGGCAATGCATGACTCGCAAGACTAAGACTACTTTTCTGCAGCTAATACAAACACTGGCAAATACAGAAAGAACTATACTGCCACAGCCAAAACAGAATGAAGCGATTCGACGCTGGCTTACTTCAAATGGATTTTACTAAACGAGATATTGTCTGCATTACTACCAAAGCTAACGCATGCAATAAAACTGTTCAATAAACAGCGCCAAAACAATGAAAACCGATATATAAGAAAAAATCAAAATCAAAACATGCTTAACACACAAATCAACACCTTGAGCAGAGCCTAAAATAGCCTAACTTCTAATCTGTCATACTTTGTAAATATGACGATTTGTCGAAATTAGTAAGTCCTGCTTGTATTATGTGCATTTGTCATAGAAATAATAGTATTTCTATGGTATTTGTACTTGTTTATAGCACCACAGTGCTACTAGAACACCAGTTGGGTTTGAGCCAATAAATTCATATCAAGCATAACTTATAGGCAGTAGGAACCTCCTATGTATACAGTTCTAGTAGCAAATACACATAATACAACTAACTTACTGTATAGGACTTATGGATACCAGGGAGGGCTGGCACAGATAACAATATGGTACTAGCAGCTAGACGATGCTATTGAAAACAGGAGGATGTCTTCTTAAATCTGGGGTTCCGCAATACAAAATGGCGCTAGACTAGCAATGCTAGCGCTACTGTCCGCCGCCACTGCTTGGCACTAAAAACCTAATTCGTTGCGCTGTACTACAAAATGAACCTCAACGTGACCCTCTAAGAATGCCGATGTGGGTCTAAATGCACTCGTAAAACATGTCCTATACAAAAGACAGAAATCTACAAATATCACAAGAAAAGATAACAAGGAATCTCTACGGATTGAATAATTGCTATGTAAAATGTTGAATTCGTATAGTAACAAGCTCAGAGCGCTTGGGAAAGACAGTTCAGCTGGTTTACTTGGCCTTTCGTACAGTTCTACCAAAAAAATACCGTTAAGGTACCAGTAATTCGCTACACAATGCTACGATACCTATACTAATTGCAGCGTAAATAACTATTGATATGTGTTCTCAAATGAAACTTCGTAGCAACAAAACAATTCATGACGATGTTTCGACGCAATACGTACAGAGTGCAATAAATACAAGCAAGGTCATACCTCATCTGGGTCAGACCAAAGCAAATCGGCCATTAGGCCCATATCAGGGATGTCCAGTGGTCGCTGCAGTGCTCTTATCTACGAGTGACAAGCAAAAATTTGCAACAAAGACATGCAGATGATACAGGTTGCATAGATATTGAATCCTCTTGTCTCAATAAGTAACAACTATAAGTTTCAGTAACATTTCTTGAGCTTGATATACTATAAACCCCAAAAAATATCAATAGCGAAAGCGATGTTAGAAAAAAACTGTCGCACGTAAGGATCAAGCGAGCTCTCCAGTGGCATGACAAAGGTCAAGGTTTTTGATGTGTTTTTCTTATTAAATTCTACTTTAGTTATATGGGTAAGAGGCTTGGGTAAAAGTGAGTGTTACTAAAAGGTGCACATATATAGCACCAGAAGTAGTAATAAAATAAGACACAGAATAGACGCAAAAAGCAAACCTCCTCTAAGTGATCCAAGTCGGGTGAAAGGCCTCCATGCACACAAAAGATCGTCGAATCAACAATTGCAGCTATGTGACAAAATAGTAAGGTAGATTTATCTGTAGATGGCAGTGAAGTGTTGCACAATGGAATAATGCAACGAGTGAAAGCCAAGAATAAATGCTGTTTTGCACTTACCAAAGTTAAAAGAATGAGCTAACGAATTTCTCAAAAGGTGCTCAAGATAAGTTCAACTTATATTTAATTCTGATAGAAACATTCTTCAAGCATATTCATCAAAATTTCTTTCTTCGCAAAGTTTTCATCCATCAACTATTTTTATTGCAAGGCCTTTGAAAGATCTGCTAATCAAACAAGTCGTTTCCCAACAATTTAAATACTAACTACTTGATTAATCCAATCCTATTATTTCTTCATATATATATGTATAAATAGATAAATATAAATATAAATATAAATATATATATATATATATATATATATATATATATATATATATATATATATATATATATATATATATATATATATATATAGTATGTTAGTACTTTAGAACTTCACTACAGCACGAAACAGCGGCAACATTTTCTGGATATACTGAAAAGCTTTTTTTCATCGATAAAAGCTTTCTCTGTGTCCAAAAAATGTTACAGCTACATATATCTTTCTCCATCATCCAATAACGCTTTTCTAAAAGACATGTCTATCTTTTGTCCACCTGAGATATCTTTACTATATGCAAAGTAAGTAAACAAGAGTGAATAACGTCTTGGTTACTGAATTAATAATGAATCAATAAATAATGAATTTTAAAAACAATCTTACCGAGAGGTAAGCAGTTAAAGCAGTCAGTGAAGATTTTCCATAGTTTAATATTGTATCTTCTTTTGCACTCGTCATAAAAACCATAAATTCTAGACGAGAGTTGCAGAAAAGGCTTAATAGGCTGAATTGTCTAGTTCAGATCTTAGAGTGGAGAAAAAGAAATTGCCAGATGAAGAGTGCATGAAAGTGGTGGCAAGCCCGATGCAAACATTTGAAACGTAATAAGTTATACACTCAGGAACAGAAAAACCAGCGCCCTTTCTCTGAGGTACTCCATTAAGTTCTTGCGAATAACTGGAGAAAAACAAAAAGCGCGAGCAACAACAAATAATGGGTACCTTGGGTGTTCCATCCTAGCGGTTGGCTATTCCTTAGTCATTGGTTGTCAATCGAAAACAATCTAACGTTAGAGCCATTGCTAAAACTTTCTCCTAGTTAAGAGGTCCGGTAGAGCGAATACACAGCTTTGAGAACATATCGAAATGGGGTTTAACCTGGTCACACCATGAATATGAAACAGGGGTAACATACCACTACATTATAAATCTGGCTTAATCAAAAAATGTTGAGACAACTGCCGGTAGGAGCTATAGTACTGTCTAATATACGACTAATCAATGAATCTGATATGAGAAAACTTATTGAATGCAGAATAAAAGCCGGTGCCACGGAGAGTAGCTATATACCAAAAACAGGCCATTCTTGAATGAGAATTTCTAATGCTCTAAGGGACCATTCACAAACGACGTACGAGCACAAGGGGACGGGGGTCTGGTGAAATAGGACAAAGTCGGGCGTAGGGATTGTTTATGCAATGCGGACGTCCAGGTATTCAGAATGTTACAGCAAGACAGCACCCCCGGTTATTTGGTCACAAAAAGATGATGAAGTAGCACCGAGTGACGTGGCGCCTGTTTTGGACATTGCAACATTTATGAAGCAGCGGTTCTTTGTATGTTCTCTTCAACTAGAAATGGCCAACCAACAAGCATTTTACATTTTTTACAAATAGATGCTTAAATAGTTCTAAAGTATGAAATAGATGGATGTCCGAGGGGAGGAAGGGGTCCCTGAATACTGACAATACCGAACAAAGGGGGAAGGGGTCTAAAAACTCAACTTTTGCCGGACGTCCTGCATAAATGGGCCCTAAACATGGCCTATAAGTCTCAATTTAGACGACGGATTTATGTTCATTTATTGTTTATAAACAGAAACAAGGAGTAAAATAAGAATAGGGGCAATAGCAGCCACACCCTATAACTCTCTACATAACTAACAATTGCGCAGCACGATCGCCGTAGAGGATGATTTGTAATCGATATTTCACCAGTTAGCTGAGAGGATTCTTTTCAGCTTGACTGAGTCCGGTGCCATTGCTTGCGTTTGTATTCGATGTATGACTTGAAATTGGGGAGAGAAGATCTTGGCTGTCTCCATCACTTGAATCGCAATTAGGATAGATTTCAAGCAATTTGACTCGACATAAATGCGACGTCCAAACTAAAACCCAGGCATGCAGCGGTTGAGAACTCTAATGTGGATATCGCTCATGACTTAAGTACCTTATCTTGGCAATGGGAAGATAATTGAGCAAGTTGTAAAGAATGACTCACCTATTTATACTTGCACATTCATGATTCCCACGGAGGAGGAATAGTTTATTCGGATACTTGACTTTATAAGCCAGCAGAAGGCATATTGTTTCCAACGATCGTTTTCCTCTATAAATAGAAAAAATTCACTTCTATCAACTGTTTCGAAAAACCGTCAAGGCCAAGATAAAAAGATTTAGTGCTATGTGAAGCGTTATGGCAAGATCCTTCTTGAATCATCATTTTACCACGAGGACTAATGAATTGGAATTATCTGATGCTCAACCGATTCAAATATCAAAGCAACTATACACGTTTTTGATATGAGAAACTTTTTTTCACCCAATAAAGAAACTTTCTTATATTTCAGACGATTTCAGTACTTTAACCGCCTGAAGACTTTCCTAGCAAGAATATTCGGGTTTGTTTAACACTGCAGAGCTACACACACTGAGAGGTACTACACAAAGATAACTTTAGAATCAACACTAAAATTCATTACCATGGTTGCCACAGAACCTGGAAAACCTGGGAAAATGCCCATTTTTTTAAGGAAAGTCAGTGAAAACCTGGAAAAGTAAGGGAAATCTGTTGAAAAAGCATATAAGTAAGGGAAAAGTAAGGGAATAATTTTCGGGCAATGCTTGTCTAAGTGGTCTGGATGCCACAATATGATATCATGTGTTAGTCTTAAAAGTGTGGACACTTATACGTCATACCTGTCACACTTTTGTCAAGTATTGATTGCAAACCATTCTCCTGAAATAGTGAGATATTCAACATCCTTGCAGTAAACTTGATGTAAACACAAAGGGCGTGGTCATTAATGGGAGTAGTTCGCTAAACCCCCCCCGTCTATGGTGGCTGGCACCGCCATTGTTGGTCATGGAAAAATCAGGGGAGTTTTCTTTTCATTTTCTGTGGCAACCACGATTAACACTTCTGGTAAAGCCAATCTTATCTCTCATCCTTCTCTACTACTCTTAATTCATTAATAAATTAATGTATTGCAAATGTATTTATGATACCAACGGCGGTACCTGAATCTGGTAAAAATCATTTATCGATTCAACAGCAGTATAATTTACAACTCTGTAACACACCCTGGTTCTCCATATAGGAGGGACCAAAGGCATGCTCCCATGGTATCGATACTGTAATTATGTTTTGGTGACTTGAACACTTAGATTGCGTACAAAAAACTAAAATAACACTGGAATACATAGATGTAGTAAAGTAAAGCTATGCACAATTAGGCAAAAGAGATGACTGGCTTAAGTCAAAATTGGAATTTTAAATGCAAATGAACATATCAACCTTATTAAATCTCATATTTTCATTACTAAACTGTTATAACTTTTTGAGCAGTCGAGTAGTAAACTAAATCTACCAAAAGTGAGAACTAAAAACTATTGTACAGATACAGTACGATTCATGGGCCAAAGAGCGTTGGCAAAATTGCCAATAGAATTAAAAGCTTCCAGCTCTTTCACAGTTTTTTAGAAAATATCTGAAGTAAGAGAAAAGCGGACATTGCAACTGTAGGATCTGCAAGACTTTTATTTATGGATTTGGGTATTTATAATTTTCATATTTTTCTTCTTCCTTTCACTTTTTTATCTTGTAAATAGTTGGCCTAAATTAGCTATAGTAGCTACTATAAACAGCCAACTTTAAATTAAAGAGTTAATAAATAATAATAATAATAATAATAGTCAACCATTCTTGTGGAACACTTTCTTATAAAAAGCGTGCATCTGGGGAGGCCAGCTATTGTTTCTACGGGACTATATGAGAAACGGAAAAAATTTTGAAAGTTCGGCACGAGTGTTGAATTCATATCTACATAACATCTACTGGATATTTCAAGAACTAAGAATAAAACAAAACTTCAAAATAAACGTAATATAGCTTTGGTCCAGGCATGGAACAAAACTACAAAATAATTTTACTTTCTAATTTCCAATTAAACTTTCACAAGCCGATCAGAATCAGTCAAATATATGTGCATGGTATTCATACCGGGCAATGCTCAGGTCTGACGTATAAGGAAAATTGGGAAAAACCAGCCCTGAGCTGTAAACAAATGATGCTGGTATTGTAATGACGAAAGTTAGGACTGGAAAGAAGGCAAACAGGGCGGATATCACATATCAGATAAAATTGGATACAGTTTTAGGATTCCCTACAGTGCTCAATGTTTTGAAGCTTGTTCTAGGACACTAACCGATTTATAGGCTGATTGTACATCTTAGGGATCAATATGGAACCTGTTTTTGTTGAATAATTAAGAAGATAGCAAGTAGTATGGTCTACATCTAGATATCTGGTATTATAAACGAACCATAGTATCTTAATATATTATGAAAATATCTATATACTAACTCAGCCTCTAATGGCTCCACAAAGAGGTACCGGAACAATTTCAATTTCAATTTAATTCAAAATTAATTTTTAATTCAAAATTCAAGTTCTACCACTATCTACAACATACAACAACATAACATCATGCAACAATAATAAACATAATGTAATAACACAACTACGGAAATTTTTCCAAACAATGCAGTAGAACTCTTTTAGGAGGAGCTCTCAAAGAAGGTAGACTAATGAGATGAGAGCCCCCCTTCCTAGTTGCTGTGCATAGTCAATTCATGTATCTTAAGTCTTTTTTAATTATATCTCTGTTGATTTCGTGTTAAATAGAGTTAAATAGAGTTCAATAAGCGCACTTTAAGTTTTTTTAAATAAAAACTAAGAAGTAGAATTTCCGAGTTCAACTGGCAAGTTATTCCATAATGTTGCCCCATGTATTGAATACATTTTACACCACATTGTACCGTATTTTCCTAACCAAGTACAAATCACCACGTACTGATTGTCTCGTTTCGTAATGATGCATGAATGAGTTTGATGAGATAAAGTTATGAAAGAAGGCAAGTATTATCTTGTTGGTTGATTCAAAAGCAAATATTAACAATTTTAACTTAAAAAGATCAGATTGCGTAAGTAACTTTAATTCTTTAAAGATGGGAAAAGAAAGTGATAGATAGCTCTGGTGTGAAATTGCCCTGACAGCTCTCTTTTGTATTGTGAATATAGGCTCAATATATGACGTGTATGTTTGACCCCAAACAATGATGATCGTGATTTACTGTCAAATGCTTTTTGCAAGTCAAGAAATATACCATAACCAATTTTTTTATTGCCAAGTGTATTCCTGATAGTCTTAGTTAAACTAATCTGGCCTTAATCTAGAGGCCAAAGAGTTCTTAACATATAATCCTACTCCTCCATTTTGACTTGTTGATTTTGCCTCATATTAGCTGTAAATATTTATTTTGATATTATCAAGAATTTCATTTTGAGTTGAGTTCCATGTTTCAGATACACCAATGATATCAAAAGATATATTCATTTGAGCACAAAGGTTTACAATGTCATCACAGTGAAGAGAAAGACTTCTAATGTTTGAATGAAGGTAGAAAAATCATGAGCATTACACTTAATAGATGTAAATTTAGATACACTATAATATCGCGAGAAGATGGTTTGTGATATTTGTTCATCAATGTCATAATCAGTCAAATAGGGAAGAGCAATTAAATCTGAGCTATAAGTAAGAAACCCAGCAGTACATGAGGGGATTTCTTGGGGTTGTACTTCCAGCATTCAATTACCAACAATAAAAAACTCAACAGATAAATAGGAACAAAAAACTACAAATCAAAAAAAATCTGAGCAAAAATTACAAGGTACGAATCCAGGGAAATTCAAGTTAGTGAAAAATATAGATCCCAAGGATTTATGCCTTCTATCAGAAAATGTGATTGCCAATATTCTAAACTGACAGACAACTAACATGTTAGTAAAAGCTGTTTTCTGTCGGTAGATTTGAAAATCCAGTTAAAGCCTACTTGTCTCAGAAATGGCAATATACGACGGGATCTTGCGAAATTTGCTAGGATACTTAAGAAGGTCTTATCGCCAAATCTCCCGAAATCTATGCTAAATTTAACTGCGGTAAGCATCTAATTAGCTCTTTACAAAGAACTGGCAGTAAAATTTGTTTCTTTTGTCTTAGAAAAGACACAGATGGTCGTACATTTGCAACTAGACTTTCGTTTTACATAGAAAGTTCGAACCGATGTTGGAATGCATAGGGTGTTTTGCTAATTGGTCTCAAAGACTCACAGCTGAACAAAACAAATCAGTTAGAGTGCAGTCCAATCTAATATATTGTCAACAGAATGCGCAATGAAAATCTTGGGAATAATAATTCTCTAGAAAATGTCCTCCTATTGACGAGGGGTTTGAGGCGGTTCCACGATATTGTAAGGGGTATTGAGCATAATGCATAGGCTAATTGTTAAACTAGAATGATCTATCTAGCTGTACCTCCGTCGCAGTGAGTAACAGCTGCAGTGCACAATAGACAGAGGGAACTTGCCCCAGTAGTGGAAGAGTAATCAAAAGCTATCAAGCACGTCCATTTTATCGTTAAAGAAAATAAATCTGTGTCTTTGTGCTTCTGATTCTTCTTAAATTCATCTGTGCATTACAGTTTGTATACAGGGAGGGGGGATTTTTGATGATTTTTTACATTAGGATTGGCAGAATTTCTTTAAATCATTAAAGACAGCACCCGTCATAAGTTCTTCACTTCTGGAAAATGGATTTGATGACTATCTATATTTTAGTTCGTAGAGAATGTTCCTTCGTCTCGCTACATGACAACGACTGGGATAGAGAAAGGCTCACTTTGAATCTCTACTGCATGTACAAAGTATAAAGTCCCATCGATCAGTTTCCTACTATGATTCACAGGTAGTCTCATTGCCATGCCAGATTTGTGTACAATTAAATTTTGGTAAGTGGGAGAAGAAAGATTGCAAAGGTGCAATACATTCTGTTATATATACGAACCAAATTTTCTACCTCGAGCTAATATGTTTCTTAATACGTTGCCAAATACAGCTTTAAATGCTTCATATATGTTCCCTAAATTTCTTGCAGACGAAACGGGAATTCAATGTTTCAATTGATTTAATGCATTTAATTGTTGCAGTGTGTGTGTGTGCAAACACAATGAATTATATCATGTGATGAGTTTGTTTCCAGTTTATTAGCAGGGCTTCCTGTAGCAACACTCTTTCAAAGTTACTGTTTTGAGGTTCAACCAGCCAGTGTTTCTTGTATGCTTTACTATTCCTATATTACTCATGCAAAAAGATAACTTGCCATATACGCTGGCAAGGAGATCAAATCTAGGCTCAGACCCTTTTCCGACTATGAACACATTTGTCGTATACAGCAGCCATTCCCCACAGTAGGTTGCTATCAATAAATATTATAGAACCATGATCCTAAAATTACCTGTCCACATAATCCCCAAGAAATAAGAATCTGAATTCGCCTGGGTACCCAGCTTCTTCGAAATGCCTTAGAAGATCGTCAAACTGTCCGTGAATGTCACCGCAAATGTTGATAGGCGTCTGAACTTCAATCAACGTCTTCTCTTTCATGAATATCTCCCTAGAAATCCGGCATAAGTGCCTGATCTTGGTCTCAGGAACCTGCACCTAGAACAAAATGTGTTTTCTCTCATTGGCTATTGTCTTTTTATACTACACAAAATAACCAAAGTTCCCCAAAGTTAAAACTACCTCATGCTATTGTAGGACAAGGGCCACGACGAGAATCATAGCCAATCAAAATATTCCATTATTCATCACATCATTAATAATCAACACTACAGATACTTTCGACAAATCCTTTACGACAACTATTGACAAATCCTTTGCGACAATCCATTAATTCATTAAGACGTTTCGGGGCAAAACTTGTCCCATCTTCAATTAACACGAATAGAAAAGGGGGGGGCTTATATAATCTGTTGGAATAAATAAACCATAGATTGGGGTGTGTATACCCATAAAGGAAAAGAAAAAGGGCGTGAGTCAACAGGAAAAATTGCCAAAATAGGTGTGTATACCTCATGCTAGTTTTACATTGTAGAAAGACGACACAATACGGGCTGTCGAAGGTCTAACCTAGGTTAGTTTACGAGTGTAGAGTACATGCTACTGAAGAGCAGATTAATTTTCATTCACAATAAATATACCCAGCACGTTAATGAGAAAAGTGAATTATCAACGCGAGGGGCACATCACTCGGAAAAATCTCGTACACGTTGTGAAAAAAATCACAAAACTAAATGACAAAAATCACAACAAATTCACTAAAGAATAAAGGTCACATTAAGTCACAAAAATTACAAAAATTCACAAACACCTCGGACACGAGAGATACTTCCCTCGGGTCAACAAAGATCAAATGGAATTAGTGGAAACTTTTCTTCACTAGTTTCATTTTGCTGTGACTTACACAGTTTCTCCCGAGTGGGGCTTTCTCATGATTATTTATCGAAAGTATTTTGTGCTTTGTAATTTGACAGTGAACCGCTATCAAGGCGATTTCATGGTAAAATTGCCGCACAACTCGAAGGCAACGTCAATAGAACCTATTCATCGATAAGACAGTATTGATTCACTATATAATCAAGAACTGTGAGCAGAAAATTAACATTGGCATACGTAATAAATAAATTTACAACTTATTCCAAACAACAGATGAATGGACTCGTAAACATTAGCTATTCACAAGACAGGTCTTCAAAGGTGTGTCGTCACAACCTATGTTGTATCCCATATAATGTTCATTTAAATTCTGGCTGACTATCTAGTTGCTTCTTATCAGTAAAACGTTTAGAGGGCAATTATGAATTCATCTATGTTGGAAAAGTATATGCTTAATTACTCCAAACTTAATATTCTGCTACTAATAGCCAGTCAATTGTACATTAATAGACCCCCTTGAGGACCTGAGGGCTCTTTGGAGATGCAGGGGGTCTTGAATTTTGGAAAGTCCCTTGAAAACCACTTCTGCTCATAGGTAATCTTCCTAAATAGAACTGAATGTGGAAGTATGTATACAAAAAAATTTCTCATCTCCCAATAAGATTCCTCTACATAGACTACACTTTGGTCTCTACAAAACAGGCGGGCATTTAGCGATTCCAGGATTTTCCCCAACTCCTAGAGCTAATTAGGACCCCCACTTAGTATTGTTGGGAACCACAGCAGTAATGCTTAATGAAGGTAGAAACATTTCACTGGTTTATCTGATGACGAACTTTAAATGATGCTAAGATTTCGGGGGCTAATATTTGCATTGTGTTGATATTTTTTCTGTTTTATCATTTTACGACTAATGGGACATCATTGTTAGAAAATTCCAGCCCAAGTTTAGTCCAGCCTCCTGTGTATTATTTTCACAATTGCTAACAACTCCCTCCCCGTTTATTCCACCCTCCCCCCCCCGTTTATTAGAGGCCAAAGAGTATGCTGATCACTATTAGTTCAACATGCCTCATGAACATTCCAAGATCTTAGTTATTGCAAGTTAACAAGATGCTCTGCCATTTGTTTACTTGCATGATGAAATGCCCACAGCAATAGAAAATAGGAAACTAAAGAAACATGATAGTTTTTAGTATATAAACACTACACAATTCAAGAATGAGAACTATTGTCTTCTTCAGAATCCCTACTCATTCTACAGTCTTTAGATTATTTTCCCTGTACTCAGCTTAAATTACAGATCCTTGGGATACAGTCGTGATTTGAATGACCACCCAAACTGCTGGCATAAACGGCTTGTCTATTGATCCAATTACAAACAAATAAGTCCTATATTCATTATATAGGAGCCTTTTCATTGTTGCATAGTTAAGAAACCCATTGCAAATTAACTATATTGTATTGACAAATCTTAAATAAACATCATTCCAGCTATCATACATATACCGCATTTCCTTAAAAATAAGCTTCAACCTATTTGTTTGAAAGGAAATTTTTTTCGGCCTACTTTTGAATCGGCCTTTTTTCGAGATGTGTTCAGAATAGAGAGAAAGTACGATTTAGAAAACCAACAATTTTGAAAAATCTTCTAAATTGTCAGTTCTGTAGCACAATGCTAATGTCCTCTTACGAAATGTCTAGCAAGTTGTCAAAGACAATTTCGTTTTGATCTTCTTCCCATGCATCAGCTTCACTTTCTAAGCAAGCACTGCTTTTAAGCACCTCTTTTCTCTCTAATTGCTCATAGTCTATTACATCAGGACTTAGTTTCATCAATTCCCAAAGTTATGATTTATTGTCATGTAAAGATCTTCCTCTTTTCCAACAAGTAATTTCACCATTATCATCTTTTACATCTTTTCATTCTCTATGCATATTTTCAAGGTTGGCTTATTTTTTTTGCATCTGCTAAAATATCTCGGCTTGTTTTTGAATTGGCTTATTTTTCAAGGTTGGCTTACTTTCAGGGAAATAGTGCATGAAAATCAAATAGTTGTCTGGCTCAGCCCACCCTGAAACTTATGCTCTTGCATTTATATAGCTCTGATCAAGTCTGTTTTCTCCTAACATAACTGACCAATCAACTTGCAAGATTCTGACCACACATGCACACCACAGCTAAATTTAGGCTCATTTTGTATGATGAATGGTCAATTAAGTTGGGAGAAAATAGACCTGATCAGAGCTCTCAAACATTTACCAGGTATGCTATCTTAATGTTAATAACATATGCAAACAGAAAGAAATTTTCAACACCTTATAATCCAACCAAGCAAGACACAATACTTTTGCAAGTGTCATGGGGTTTTGTCCAAGTATTAAATGCCATAAAAATCTCACTGATCATCTTTCACATTATAGTTCCTGATCTTTAGTGGCCTTCTAGAGGGAACAAACTTTCCTTGAGCTAACTTGCTGAGTTTGATATCCTTGGTCCTGTCTTTGGGCTGTAGTGCCATATGATGACCCTTGATCTGAGCTAAAGTGTGAGAGTCCTTTTGCCCCACATGGTGCTCCTTTTCAGCAACAAGATCATACCTAGTAGTGTCTTTTGGTACCCCAATACTTCTGGGAGTTTGGCTAGCAAGACTTTCAGCCTCATCAAGAATCTTCCAAAGATCTTGTAAAGAGGAGAGCTCTGATGATGAAGTTATATTCACTCTATGCAATTCATTTCCTAGATTTTCCAACCTTGCCTTATCTGCTGGGGTACTGGATATTCTACCATGCCTACCAGCAAGTTCAGAAGTTCTCAAGTCGTTAACAGAATATTCTTGCATCACCTTGCCTGTTTTATCAATAAAGTCTGTTTGTGCATTAAGCCCTGAACTCTCACTAGATGAAGCTAACTCAATTTCTATTTCTTTTCCAGTCTCTCTTGGCCTCTCTTTCAACTCTCTCATTGCAAGCTGATAATGCAAGCTCTCCAAATTTTGCAGATCAACATGTTGCTTGATGTCATTTCCAGTAATAAGCCCAGTGGTATCCTCCATAGCTCCTTTGTCACCTAACTGTTTCTTCAGATGAGTTACTTCATTTCTAAGCCTATTCCCAACACTCTGTAGTCTATCCTGCTCAACAAAAAGATCCTGTATCTGCTTAGCAGCAGACTTCAGCTTCAACAGCAACTTTTGTTTTGATTCACTAATGCCCTTAGTTAAAGCATCATCAATGAATGTTACCCTTTTCTGATTCTTTGTTTCATGTACTTCTTCTTGGAGATCATATACCAAATTCTCTAATCTTCTTTTATCTGTTTTCAACTGTGTCACTTGAATTTCCAAATCATTAGCATATTGTAATGAAGCTTGACTAATATCCTTTGTATGCCGTTCTTCAATAGATTCGATTTCTCTTCTCATCACACCAAGCAAATTCTTCAGTTGTTCATTTTGTTGCATTAGTGAATCAAAATTCTCCCTAGGTACCAGTTCATTAAAACTACTTGATAATCCACTTAGCTCTATTCCATTTTTCTTCAACAAACTATATGCAATGTCTCTATCTCTAGTGAGAACTTTAACTAGGCTTTCTCTTTGACTAAGCTCTGATTGTCTATTTTCAAGTTCACCCTCAGAAGAGCTTAACTTCTGCTGTAATCCATCAATGTAAGTTTGATATTTCACTTCTGCATTCTGACTAGCATCTTCATATCTCTTCTGCCATTGAAGCTCTAATTCTTCTTTAGACTGCATTAACAAGATTTCATGCTCCTTAAGTTTTTCATAAGCATCCTTCAGTTCCTTTATATCTGATCTTAATTTGTGTATATGTTTAGCACCATCCTGATTTGATGACTTTAAACCTTCAATTTCTAAGTCTCTGGCAATAATTGCTTGTGTGAAATTTGCATATTCAATTTTTGCCTTACTCTCTACTTCACTGAGTACATTCTCTAAGCCAGTGATTTTCAGATCCCTCTCCTTTAACCTGTCATTAAAATCCCATGTTGATTGTTTCAAGATATTTTCAGCCTTTGATACATCATTACATAACTTTTCAATTTCACTTTTCAATGACTCCTCTCTCTGTTCAAAGCTACTTTGTAATGCCTTTAATTGCTGCTCCTTTGTTTTAAGCATTTTATCTAAATCTGAATAACCTCTATTAAACTGTTTTTTCAAATTATGCTTTTCTTTCTCAGCTGTATCTAACTTCTCCTTGATTTCATTCAACTTTACTTTAGCCATATTTTCAATATCTTGTATCTCCCAATCCTTTTGACTTACTTCTTTTTTAAGAGCAGTAATCTGGTCCCCAAGCTCACCCTTTTCTTCAACAACCTTATTTGAACCATCCCGCAATATTTCAACCTCTTTGGCCACCATCTTGATTGTTATCTCCTTCGAATGGAGGGCATTTTCCATATCATCTAATTTGAGTCTAAATTCGCTGTCTTTTTTTGCCATTTCCTCATCGAATTCAAGCATTAGCTGTCTTTTCTGCGTTTCCATCTCATTTTCTGACTCTTGTATTCGTCTCTCTGCATTTTTTCTAAATTTTAAATATTCATCTTTCTCCTGTTGACACTCTTTAGTTTTCTCAACCAAAAAGTGATTCATTTGCAATTTTAAGTCATTTATTCTTTTAGAATAATACCGTTCAAGTTCAATTTTCTCTTTATCACTCTGTTCCAATTTGGATCTCAAGTCCTCAGTAGTTATTTTCAAATCACTCAGCTCTGCATTGTTCAAAGTTTCCTTCTCTCTCAGCGCAGCAAACATTTTCTCATATCGAAGAAGCTCTGCATCACGCTGCTCAATAATATTCAAGTTATATTCAAAGTCGCGTTTAAGACACTGAAATCTTGCTCTTTCTAGCTTCAAAAACTTGCTCTTCTCGTCAAGATCCTTCTGTAAGACAGTTACTTGCAAACTCTTGACCTCGCGAAGTTCTTTCTCTTTTGTCTCAGCAATTTTGCTTAGTTTATTAATATCAATATGATCACCAGCCTTTTCCATATTTCACAACTACAAATCACTACACACAAAAACACTCCCTTGTCACGTATTTACTTTAACAGCTAGCTCTTCTGAAGGTAGATCAACATTCTAGAGCAGTGGGCCTAAGTACCAGGGGTCCTTCAAAATTGCATAGCTCCAGGAATCTAATATTCTGTGCATACTATTCATGAGAATTCCAAAACGAAGGTATTCAGTAAAAACTGGTCTCTTAACTTGTATGAAGTTTTTCATCTCAAGGGAACCGGAAACCGGGAACCGGGAACCCTTCACAGGTTCTTCTTTCAGTTTCAAACGTAGCGCCAGTTACCCGCGAGTTGTAAACATAACAATGAAATCGAGGCTCTGGGAAATGCTTTACTTGATACTGTTGAGTAAGAATAAGGATTTAACAATCATTCTTACTTTACAAGAATAAGGAGCAGGATAGAATTCCAATGGTAACAAGCCCGTAGTCAGCTGAACCGGATTGGGGAGGGGGCGGAGATGAAGTGGTAGTGCCTCTGCACTATTTGGTGCATCTCAAAATACAATGTCAGCATTTGGGAGCACTGCCCTTCCAAGCCCCCCCCCCCCCCCCCACTGTCTACAGGCATGAAACTTATACAAGTAAGGTGATACTCAGGCCAGTAGCACCCTTTTCATACACGTACTTTAAAAGAAACTATGAATCTGATATATGTAATGAAATATGTTCCAACACCTTCACTTTTGAGAGCTCTAATTGTCAAATAAAAATGACACCTCTGGAAGATTTGTCATATTCTAATAAAGTTTGGGTTGCTTGAATAGTCTTTTACTTCCAAGATATCTTCCAAGGGTGGAGGAACTGTGTCCCTTTCAATGGGTGGGCTGAGTCCCTTGCCCCCCCCTTTATTCTATCACTTTTGAAGTCCAGTGATTTGAATAGAAGGTAGTGTTAGTCAGGGACCAAATATAAATGCAAAACAGAAATTCCCAAAGAAAAACCTAGTATAATTCACCATCTGTTGGCCCACAGAGAGCACCTACATATTACTACCTGAGCAAAATATTCCTATCTGAGTTAAAGAAACTCTGAACTTGCAGATGACATAGGCTTGTCTAGAGAATGCCAAAACCAAAGGTCTTAAGGATATATGCCACCAGTATTGAAACAAGAGGTGAAAGCAGGGTCACCAAGAAGGGGGGAGTTGTCCCAGGCCTCAGCCTTAGAGGGGGATTTGAAATGCTCCAAATAACCTTGATATTAATTCATCAAAGATATCACAGAGGCTGCAAGCTGTAATATAAAACATTTTGTTACGAAAAGCCACACACAGCATAAAGAATATGATATGAATGCAGTCAAACTCACAAATAGCTTATACTTGAGACAACAAGACAGGCGCTGTGCTCAGCAAATGGCACCCTTTGATAACAGAAATAGATGACCAAAAAGGGTGGTGACAAAGCCTTACTACCATGCAATCCTTAAGTGAAAGTTTGCAGTATTGTTTAATTTCAGGCAAATAAACTTTTAATTTTAAGTGTATCATCCTCAATGTAAAGCAACCGTGATCTTCTATATTGCAGAGGTGCTACTCAACATTGCTGGTGACAAAATGTCGCAATTGAATTGATAAAAAGTTAATAATTCTATAAAGAACTGAAGGAATAGACTATTTACTTATGTCTTGCCCAAATGGGAAGTTGGTTTGTAGGGTTCACCGTCTTTAGCTATGCAGCTGGGTAACATAAACATGCACAGAGGTGGTAAATGGGCCAGCAATGAGCTCAAAACTTTTAATGTGTGATACAATAAGTAAATCTCTAGTCTGATGTTGCGCTGTTTATAGTCATAAGGAGTACTCAATATGAGATAAAATCTGAACGGACATACAAATAGGCTTCACGATTCGTTATTACTAGACATTTCGCAAAACAAAGCATCTAGTTGTCCATTAGTGTGGGAAAGCAATTAGCATTGAATAATCAGCTTCAAGAGCCTGAGAAAACACGACAATTTAATATCTTAAGCCATGTGTATTGACTATTTGTTGGTTGGGCGACCACTTCTGCTCCAATTTGACAGTAAAATTTTCAATTCAAATCATTCACTTACGTTCTATCATAGATACGAGTATGCAAAACTTGAACAATATGCGGCTACCTTGATTGAAAATTGTTTATAAACACTTCCTGGCGGGATGTTTTGAACTAGCGATAAGTGCACTTAAAATTAGTTGAATGTTATGAAGTGCAATGATGCTAATCAAGAATGAAACGGGTACCAAACTTAGACAAAAAGCAAGCAGGGAGTGAGTTCAAAACCACTATCTACTACTAACTCTAGCTTTGACCAAAAAACTATCGGAAGTTGGATAATGCATTTTACCTGTTTCCCGCTGTCTTTTGCCTGTAAGAGCTGACAAATAATCTCATCTACATCAAAATTATGCTCAACCATTGTGCGACTGTTTTTCCCCCAGTGTCTTCACTCCTAACGCAATCCGTCTAATATCCAACAAAACACTACTTTTCACACATTTTGCCTCAATATCTAAGAGAAAGTACTCTATATCAGGCGGCTGAAATCTATCCTGCAAATTCACTGTATCTTGCTTCGAAGCTTCTAACTCTGCTTTCTGTTCGGCAGTACAAATAAGCAACTACAGGAATCCCCAATGCGCCCCCGCAGCAATACATTACCATCGGCACTTCCATGTCATTGAACTTAATACACTCCAGGTAAACTCTTCAAAGACAGCCTCAAGTCTTCCTATGTTGTATCCATAAAGGAGAGAGATAGCAAAAAGAACTGTCAAAACCACAGTAACACATTATTGGATATATCATCTTTGATAAACTAGCTCATCCTCAGGCAGATTTGACTTAAGACAAAAGTAAAACAAAGGTAAAGTTACTGAGACACTATTGTCAACAAGTCCATCCAACTGCAAACAACTCTGACGATCATTTACAAAACAGTGCAACACATTCAAGCATGATACACTAGTAAACAAAGCATATTTTTTATTCTTCTGTTTTTCTCTGTTTTCTCTTCCAGTTTTCAACAGCTTCCCCTATTGAAAATCAAAACAGATTTTCAACTTCCAAAAATGCACACTTCACTAATGTAAAACGTAACTGCAATGTATATTAAAAATATGGTACATCAGGTTCCACTTTCACTATTACTTTTCAAAGATGACTAGACCCACAAATTAATCAAAAGTGTATATATCAATTATACTTTCAACTAAATGCTGCAAATAGTGTAAGACTCAACATTTACTTGCAGTGAACATTTAATGACAACAAATAAGGACCACAATTATATCATACTGAGCAGCCCTAATGATAATAACAGGTTGCTAACACAATACAAATAATAAAAATACAGTATTTCATATTGCACCCAACTATCAATACGTACTCTGCTTGCTGTATGATGTTACCATATACTATGGCTTTATTGCTGTTTCAAAGCTTTAACACCTACAGCCTAAAGATCATCACTGTAAATCCTAAAAAAGGGCACCCCCAAAAAGCCACCCTCTCAATTAAGCCCCCACAATAAAACATCACACTTCCTATATGCCCCCACCACAGAATATGATGAATCCTTTCCCATAGACTGTGACATTTAGCCTGCCCATGTCCCTTAAAAAAGAAATAGAGTTAGGAAAATAAGCTCTAATGTCATATATGACAACACTTTATAAGCACCTTTGAATAAGCACACCCCTCTTGTAAGCCCCCATCTAAAAAGTATGAAACTAAATGAGCTCCTAGAAGCCAGGCCAAGGATTAATAGTAATTCAGAAGGTAAATAAGAATACTAGTTACAAAGAAAAACCTCCAGAGTATCACCCTCCGTATACAGTATTGAAAAAGCATAAGTTGAGGAGCTCTTTAATGGAATCACAAGCATTTCTTTTCATTACACTTTTGGTAGCATATTCCACACTGCTGGTGCTCCATATATAAGAACTCTTGCTCCAAATGCACTCATTTTTAAAATAGCTATATACTACAGTAATTGAAATCTGGACTACATCTATTGGTCCTTGATGCTTATCATCAATCCTGAATATATATATATATATATATATATATATATATATATATATATATATATATATATATATATATATATATATATATATATATATATATATATATATATATATATATATATATATATATATATGCAAAACTTCTAAATAAAATCAAGTTCAAGATACATTGAGGAAAGAAAAAAAGACTTTCTATTTCGCAAAACATGTTTCGGATAGTAACTATCCATTACCAGTTACTTACAGAATGCAATAGAAATCACTAGAACAAATATATGTATACACATTCGACAAGCGAATGATAAACCATTATAAAGTGAAAAGAAAGGGGGGGGGTTAGAAACTTAAAGAAATATCAAAGTGTTTAATCTTTTTGTTTAACAATGGCTTTCCTTTATAATATCCAGAGATTTCTTAATTTTAAGATGGTTCTAGGTGTTTGCTGTATCTAAAATTGTGAAGCAATTATCATCGCAAGACATCCTACATTTATCAGAACTCTAAAAATATTTATAAAACCTCCCATGTTTATAAATATTTAAAGAGTTCTGATAAATATTGGATGTCTTTCGGTGATAATTGCATATAATGAGGGAAAACCCATTGCTAAACAAACAGGTTAAACACTTCAATATTTCTTTAAGTTCCTAACCCCCCCCTTTCATTTTACTTTACGATGGTATATCATTCATTTGTCGAATGTATACACATATATGTGTTCTACTAACTTTTATTGCATTCTGCAAGCAGCTGATGATTGATAGTTACTATCCAAAACATGTTTTGCAAAACAAAAGGTCTAGTTGTCTTTCTTCAACTTATCTTGAACTTGATATATCTATATATATATATATATATATATATATATATATATATATATATATATATATATATATATATATATATATATATATATATATATATATATATATATATATATATATATATATATATATATATATATATATATATATATATATATATATATATATATATATATTTGAACAAAGGAAGAAGGCAGCAACAACTCTTTTAAGAAATAGGCATCATTTTGGTTTTTATGCGCTTTTTGTTAATTATCAGTGCTAACTAGTTTCGGCCAATGGCCATCATCAGAGCAACAGAATTTGTTTGAGCTAAAAGTGTGTTTTATAGATATAAAATCAATAAAGCATTCAAATGTTATTAATTTAGAGTCATATTGTGTTTCGTGATATTTGTCGGAATAGTTTGTATTTGTTGTTGATGAAGTATTTCTTCATTTGACGTCAAGTGATTGAGATCTGCAGATTCATCGCTAGGTACACTGCAACGCTTCTTAACTTTTCAAATGGCTACTGACTTTGTTTTCACCATTATCGGGTACAAGGCCCCTGCTCCATTCAGATCTAATTGATTTATTTGCTGTCTAGCTTCTCCTGTGAATCTCAGGAGTTGCTCTGATGATGGCCATTGGCCAAAACTAGTTAGCACTGATAATAAACAAAAAGCGCATAAAAACCAAAATGATGCCTACTTCTTAAAAGAGTTGTTGCTGCCTTCTTCCTTTGTTCAAATATATATATATATATATATATATATATATATTTGAACTTCTATATATATATATATATATATGAATACGAGGCAATCAGAATATTTTTTAAGAATACTTACATATATATATATATATATATATATATATATATATATATATATATATATATATATATATATATATATATATATATATATATATATATATATATATATATATATATATATATATAAATTACTGATTACTGATTGTATATATTAGAGCTCCTTGATAAAGGCGAAAGCCGAAAGTGACCATAAGGTGCTAAACACCAGGGGAGTTAAAACAAGCCACTGTGGTCTAGTGGTTACGACGCTTGCCCGGAATGCGAGAGACCCTGGTTCATTCCCAGGTGGTGGTAAATTTTAATTTTCTCCTGGTTTTTCTGAGCATTATATCAACCTTTCTGTTTGCACTGAAAAAGGAGAAATCCTGGTTACTCACTAGCTACTGATTGTATATATATATATATGTATATATATATATATATATATATATATATATATATATATATATATATATATATATATATATATATATATATATATATATATATATACAGGCCTTTCAATGAGTAAACTGGATGTGCTGCCCTTTGCTCAAGTGGGATCGTTTGTGTGCTAAACATTCAATTTTTAGGGTTTTCCTTAGTACTGGGATGCATAATTTTCATAGAGTTGGAGCGAGTGACAAATCGAGCAGGTGAACTGAGCTGGGGGCATGCCTGTGTGCTCGTGCGAGATCGCGCATGTCTAATTTAAAGGACTGTATATGTATATGTATATGTATATATATATATATATATATATATATATATATATATATATATATATATATATATATATATATATATATATATATATATATATATATATATATATATATATATATATATATATCAGGCCTTTTCATTTTACGCTGGCAGTTGCCCTCAACTTTGCAAACACCCTCGAAAACCAATTTACATGGGTGGGTGACAGATTGCCCTCCCAAAATTCTGATTTAGCCCCTAACAATTATGACTGGGTACTCAATTCTAGACACAGGGGATGGCAAACATCAATAACAGCACATGCCTTGATCATTGAAAGTTTTCTGCGCAGAGATTCAAGGAAGTAGGTTCACACTTGTAAACCTGTTTCTATGCAATGTGCTCAAGATCAAACACCATAATGGATAGATGTAAAGCAGGTGGGAAGTGTTAATCAACGCACATCAGCATAACTAGGTTTTGCCAAGAACAATGTTCTGTAAAACGTTGACAGGTTGTCAAGTTACTCCCCTGGGGATGTGCTTCTGGGGGGTGCCTACAAAGCAGAAACTTTTGTCACCCAATCGCCTTTTATAGACTGATTTGTGTGGGAAATGTACCACCCTTGTGACAATTTTGTCATGAAAAGCACTGAGATATACAACTGATAGTCATACAAGAAAATAATAACTTACATGGATATGTCCTGGGAATAGTTTTCATATCCTCATAATGTTTTACAGTCAATGGGCTAAAGTAAACCATGGCTGGTCCTGTAATTAGCAAATGCACTATAAAAGTAATACACATAGCAGTGTGCAAACCAATTGCTTGCAAAATGGTCTGAAATTGAAAACAGACTGAATTCAGTATTTTGACATTGTACTCTGCACAATTCAGCTCTTTGATCTGATATGTGAAAATGGTGAAGTGATCATAACAGCAGATTCAAGCATTTGCCTTCCTCCAGGCTATGGGCAAAATTAAGCTACCAATTGATTAAAATACATATGGACAATGTCTAGCATTTCACAGAGCACAAACTCTATGTACTAGCTCTAGAGAGCTCATCCAAAATCAGGCAGATTCAAAGGTCAAGAATGGCTATAACCACTCTATACAGACTAAACTAGTCTCTTTGGTCACCTGTAAAAACATTAAAATGGACAATACACATGCCAAAAAGTGACTGCTTGCAGAGTCACAGCTGAGGAAATTTGGGTACTAGGCCAGGAGGCCCAAAAACCATACCAATATATCAAAGCACACTGAGGTATGCTCTTCTTGGGTGCCTATACCTACAGGCTAACACATCAGTGGCCCCTAGTCCCCCTTTCCCTAGCACTGACTGTTTTTATTAAAATACCTACAGTAATCAAACACAAATTGAAATAGTTTGTAAAAGTTTCACTTAATACAAGGTTTATCAACACAGTTTTGAAATTAAAACTTGTCATTTCTCCCTTCCATAATGTAATTTTTCAAATCAATGGGTCATTTTCAATTGTGCGGGATGGATTCAGATTTATAGATAATATGTAGTGAAACGTAACCATTGTAACTTAGGCCATTTCTTACTCAACCCCAGTTTTTCTTTTCATTCATTTGCATTCACAACATCACACACCTGGGACATCACCATACGTCACTTCTATCATCACACATCTGGTCATTCCTCTTCTGTTGTTCTCCACGCAAACATCACCACATGAATCCATTCAACAAACAATGAACAAACACCTAACCCTTCTACGTCATTCATGTTTATTTTGGGTTGTTATCTGTTTATGTATATATCACTGTTATTTGTAATGTAAAGTTCAGTCAGAGTAGAGTCAGAGTACCTCCCACACAACATCATATCCTCTCTCTGCCTCCGTGTTCTCTGCACGTTAAATAAGGATACACAACAACATGGATCAGTGAAGGATATCACTGAACAAGCATAGCAGCTTAAATGAAGCACACCAAACTCACACTCCTATAATAGCGACCAAGACGTGACACACGGTGATGTCCCAGGTGCGTGATGTTGTGAATGTGAATGAATGAGAAGAAAAACTGGCGTTGAGTAAGAAATGGCCTAAGTTACAATTTTTACGTTTCACTACAAATATATACAGCAAAGATAATATGATATTAAGTTGAAAAATGACTTTGTGTTCTGCTGCAGTGAAGCATACAACATAAATTACAAACAAAAATACTAGAAATGATGTATATGAGATGAAATCAATGGTATCTTCATAAGAGAAAGGAAAGCTTTATGATTTGACAGAAGAATAATAAAGTGATTACGAGCATCTGAGAAAAGATTGGCAGTTACAATACTGAATATAATATTCATTTTAATTTTTAGTTTAATATTAAGTTAATAGATTAAAGCAGAGAGACATGCTCCTAGAACCTGACCTCTAACTGCAAGGCCTTCTTAAAACTAAGGGGGATGCACATAGTAGTTCACAGTTTATATTCATCTGTTGAGAGTTAATATTAGAGATGCATGAACAAGAATAAAATAATAAACTTAATAACAAACTTTATAAGAGCAACATACAATGCTAAATGGGTTATTGGCTTGTAGCACATCTGAAAACTATGTAGAAGATTTCACTATGTATGCTGGCTTCATTTTTGATATGGGCAATGGAGTAAACTATACTGTATAAAATAACTTGTAAATACGGTTGTTAATTAAATTCAGTGTGATTTGTAAGTGATGTTGTAGCCAGGAAGGCCCTTCTGAAAGTTCATAAGCCCAAAACTCAACACTTGTTTCTTGTAAACTTCTACATAGATTATCAAACTTTCCCTTACAATGAGAAGATTGCACATAAACAGAAAAGATTACTATAAATGCTGTTCTTCTAACTCAATGTCATTCTGTACTCTTCCTAGCATTCCATTTTTGCAGATGATCAAGATGCCACAGACATACTGCAGAGTTTGATGAGAGAGCACACTCCAGATATATTTTGCAAATGGTTCTGCATACGTTTAAAGGTGTGACAGGGCGTGGTCTAAGTGTTTATTTGATTTCATAGCAAATTTTTTCCAGTTATCATAATGACAGTAATGAAGGACTTGTTTACAATCTTACTCCTGAAAATAACATGAAGAGAATAGCTACACTTCCTGTACTTAGTAAGCCAAAAAGCCAATGCACACTACGACTGCACGCTTGAGACCAAGCGTACGCTTGCACACCTATCATTTTATTCATATATATTCATATATATTCATATTCATATTTATTTATTAACCTATTGGGAGGGTAGCCCTTCAGTACAAGTACTGCTTTTCAAGGGGCCCTCCCCTACTACAAAAGAAAAATTTTACAATAGATTAAAATAATAATAAAAAAAACAAAAAAAAAACAAAAAACTTACAAAATTTATAAATATACAATTTTGCTCTTATACACACGAGATCTCGTCGAAAAAGGCCATACTCTGCGCAGTCAGATGGAATAATTCAAGTCATTGCAATAATTGCAATAATAGGTAATGAAGAGTAAGATACGCATAAATCAAGTTAATGAGATTACCGGAAAGTCCTAATATAACTGAAATGACAACAACAGGTTGTTCTTCCCAGAACGACTTCAATTGGTTACCAAAAAGTCTCAACCTTGACGCCATCTTGTACCAAGACAGTCTACTCCCTTGCCCGTGCATCCCTGTGTGCCTCTTTATCATGAGAAGGCTGTTTCATCATTACTTAACTTATTGTGTTCTGGATTGTTCTCGATAGAAGTTTAGTAAGTAGTGAACGTACTGCTGACGATTCTGACAAACCGGTACTCTTTGCAGGAAAGGTTCCGTAAATGAGCCATAAAGATCAAAGTAGAGAGCCATCAACGAATACCTCAAGCCTCTCTAGCAGTCCATCGCAGTCTATATCAAATGGACAGGGGGAGTCGGAGGGTGTCATCTTAGGCCCTGATGGCAAACCATGCAGAGCTTGCTCAAATTTCAAAAGCTGGGCAAAGCAAATGCAAGGTGATGTACGGAGGAGTATTCCAAGCATGGCTAGTGCTGTAAGAGCCCTTGAAGCATTAATGCATTTATCTTTATTTGCAACTTATGCTTGATCATCTCTTATTAAAATTCCACTACATCCAAACAATAACTTGAAACAATCTTACAGCAATGGGAACAGACATCGCAATTCTATATGGGATCACTGTGATAGGACGAAATAGGAATCTATCAAATTTATTGGATCTAATTCCTAACCTGTGCATACAGTACACCAAAAAATTTGATCTTTTACAGCATATGTTATACAGTGTGTTTGAATTATCTTGCTTCTTTTTGCTTTTGGGATCTTGGTGCTACAGCAAATTCCCACGAAAGGATTTGTTGCATTTTAGGTTCATAGTCCTGTAAACTACACAAATGCAAGTACTTCATCAACAACTAGCAACTTGGAGGGAACAGAACCTACTACTAGGGCTCAAAGACAAGATTGCCCACTTGATAAGGATGAACTGGGTCGTAACACATGGGGCTTTCTGCACACTATGGCAGCATATTACCCTGACAGACCTACTCAAAAGCAGCAGAGAGACATGAAGAGCTTCATTGAGACCTTCTCTAGTTTTTATCCATGTGAATGGTGTGCATATCACCTTAGAGAAAGGTATTCTCCTCTTATGAATTGTACTAATTTTGTCACATAAAATAGATTGTACATTCAAGCACTGAGGCATATTACTGAATGATTTAAGTGATTGCCTTGAATTTCTATGTTCTTTCATAACAGATAGATTACCTTGGTGTCTTAGATCATATTTGAATCACTATCTGATTGACATTGGTTGTGCAGGTTGAGTGGCCAAGTGGTTCAGGTGGCTTCCATTAGCTAGCTGAAGTTAAGCTCGGCTGTGTTAGGTTGGCAACTGGATGGGCAAAATTCCAGATATATGACCAAAGCAACTCACTCTGCCATCCTTTGGAAGGGACATTAAATTAGGGGTCCCATGCCTGGGTGCGGCATGCACAGTAGGCCTAAATTAGCTGAAAATGCTAGATATAACAGCCTACTCAACATCAAGTAAATAACAAAAACTTATCTGTAAATATTTTTTCTCTGTATTGAGATTTACTATTTGTCTAAACTTTTTTATTTAGACTTAAAGTTGATAACCCAGACACAACAAGTAGGAAGGCATTATCTCTGTGGTTTTGTGATTATCATAATGAAGTGAATAGAAGGCTTGGCAAGAAGGAATTTGACTGTTCCAAAGTGTTGGAAAGGTGGAAAGATGGATGGCCAGATGGATCATGTGACTGATATTGCAACTTCAGTAAGGTAGGTGTTATAATTTTAACTATTCAATTCTCTATGGTATTTCTTATTCTCTTCTTCATAGCATAGCCAGAGGAATGCAACCATGAGAATTTTTGCTTCACCATGTATACTGAATTTTCACCATAGAATTTCTTCCAAATGATTGAAAATGTGCCGATCTAGCCAGATGCACTACTGAATTAGCTCATAAGTAATGTTGTTACTAGGTATATAGACTCATCTCAAGTTATAGCAACCACAAGATATTGTTTTCCTTGTGTTTTTGTGCTTTTGATATTACCAACTTGTAATGGTCTTGTATTACTTTTCTTTGAAGGCCATTAATTTGCTTAATGCTGCTGTTTTGGCTTCATGGGACCACTGATGAATTTGGAATCTACTTTCTAAAGCTGCTACCTATCTGTAGATGGAAGCCATGATTCAAGTAGACACTTTAGGAACATCTGCCATTATATGAATGGCTTGCTTTGACATAATTCCATTCCATAGACTCTGCTTTCCAGTGTACCCTAAATCTTAAATTGTAAACTTATTGTTTCAGTTGATATTAGCTAGATGCACTCTTTTGTATAATATTGCAATTAGGCTGTGTATAATTGCTATTTTCAATACAAACTTTGTAATTTTGCTCATCTAATTTTTCAATTGATTGTTAAATCACATGAACAAATAAATTGAACTACTCCCATTGGTTCTGTAACTTATACCCTTCAACCTTGCTGCTTTTTGTATACCATAGAATAACAGAGAGGAAAATTTCTGGCTCATTTGGTAAATATACATTCAATTTTGTCCATTAGGAAGCATAACTAAATGAGAGTCTAGATAGTTTATAAAACCTACTGAATATAACCAATAAATTAGTTCTTATAGATATTCATAGATCTTGAAATATTGTTTTGATGTCTTGCCAGCTACAGAGCCAGTCAGAAAGGTGAGAAATATTCCAACATGAAAAATGCCTTGAATTCCCATTTGAGAGCAGAATATGAATAGTGCTATATATGTGTTATTGGGAATTCGTAATAAGTTTGGCAATTTCATACTGTGAGTTTGGGGCTTTTTTGTTCTGATAATCCATCTCTCTTGCTAGTCATGAATAATATATGCTAGATTTTTTCAATTGCAACACTTCAGCAGTGTTTTAAATTCAATACATTCAGTCAATATTTCATCAATGCCAACCTACAATTTACAAATTTTAACGTGTATATAATTTATACAATAAAATCAACTACAAATAAAGTCATTATGAATGCTAGGAAAGTGTCTCTCAAAAGTACCTGTTACTGGGCATAATTTTTCCCAAAATATACCTAAAAGAAAATGTTAGCCTCTTAAAGAGAATCCTTGTATTCAAGCTTTCTGTCTTTGTCTGCTTCCTAAAATATTATTGGTGCATTACTAGCACAATTCAGGACAAAAGTAGTAGTTTGGTTGGGCTACCGTTTTGAAGGAAAGGCCATTGCTCCTTAAAAGGTACTCCAGATGGGTACCATAATAAACCTGTTTCAGGATCTTTTACCTACGTCACAATCGGTCTAGGAGTGCAAGATTTTATTAGTATATAACATCAAAAGTACCTCTTGACATTTGGCATTCGAGCGTAATTTCGATTCACCGTGCAATATCTGAAAGCTCGGACCGTGATTGGTAGGATTACCTGAATGAAGATATAGCTCTTGCCTTATACAGTAATTCTAAAGCCACTGCAGCTCGTATGTCTGAAAGCATTTATGCATATGACTATTGTGATGTAATACATACGGTGATTTGCAAATTGATCAATGCATACACTACAAAACATCACTGCATATTATTTAGTGCTTTACATGAGAGCGTAAAAGCATTTTTCAAAAGTTAATCAAAAGCAAAAACGTCCTCATTCTTGACTTTGATAAAGACTAACTACCAACACGAAGATGAGGTGGGATGCTCAAGGGTGCCCATATTTTGAGCTTCAGATCCTCCCTCTCCTGTCCCCACAAACTCTTCAATGTCTCAAGAGAACACCGAAAACAACCATTCATGGACACTGTGATACGACACAATAATCAAGACTGTTTCTCGCAAATTATTTTATTTATCCACTCCTTTGTAGTCGGGATCAATTTGACACGAGAATTGCAGATGTAGATATCGGGTGTGTGGTGATTCTCAGACCTGCTCACGAGAAACGCTGTTAAGTCATAAACGGTGACACTGACAATGTCACTGAAACGAATATGAACTGGTATGTACTTTGCTCGTCAGACCAATGTGTCTTGTAGCTCATAATCTGGATTGGTTACAGCTTCATCTCTTTTCTTTATCGCGTCTAAAATCTTCTTCCTTGGCCCTAATGGAAGGCCAATTTCTTTCAAGTCACTTTCGTTGCACAGTGTCACAGCACGAAGATCAATCTTCTCTTTGACAAATAGCTCGCGGAACTCGTCAAGGGCAAGAGAGTTCAAAAAAGTTGCAAGCGTCGAGAAATTTGCTTGAGTAGGGTCATGGTGGCCTGGCCTTCTTCGCATGTTCGAACGCGATGTTATATTTCCAAGTCGTCCATTCACACTTGCACCAAGACGCCCGTTTGCACGAGGGGTATTGCCATTTAATACACCATTAGATTTCGCATGTCCGTTCTTTTTTATGAACGGATACGTAGATTCAAGTTCATTATTCTCTCTCTTGCTGAAAACGATATCCTCAGAAATTTTCGACACATATCCATTCGTTTTCATATGACCGTTTCCCATCATTGCATAGTTTCCAGGGTCAGTATTGAAACTGGTCAAAGAGAAAGTAAGTTCATCCGGCGATGTAGTCTTACTCCTCGGACTAGAATAGTCAGTACTTTCCGTATCCGACCGAATACCAATCAGTTCCGAAAACATTTTCTTCCTATCCATAGAATCTGATTCAGATCCCAAAGAATCGGTCTCTTTTTTATATTGAGCAAAATCATGTTGAGAAAGCTTTCCTTTCCGCTTTAATTTTACTTCAGCAACCATAGCAGATCTCCGCTGTTTCTCAACTTTTTTCTCCCATTCCCGATCTAATTTTCGTCGCACCCGAGCCTTTTCCCTTACTCTGTTCTCGGCATCACGTTTAGCCTTGGTTTGAAGTTTTTCGATCCTATTCTTGTCGACAGTAATCTGATGAGTTATAATATTCTCCAAGTGACGAATACAATCCATACGGCCTCGATTTGATGCCTCCTGTGCAGGGCTATTCCCATTATCATCGACGGCGTAAATGTTCGCCCCGAAATTGGTCAGAAAAACCAAGCATGGCAGCTGTCCGCTGCTGGCCGCAAGATGTACTGAAGTCATCCCATCATTATTGGGCCTGTCCGGATCTCCACTGTCAAAAAAAGACAATCGGTTAGATCTAACGCAAAATAATTTGGAGATCATTCGTCAGTGTACTGCAAATACAAAACAAGTCTTATAATATATAAGTGTATTCAGTTTTAAAAAACTCAGATTGTGCACTGTAGCTACACGCTGAAGGATTGTGTCCTACATGAAGAACATATAAAATTAAAGCCAAATGACATGACAAAATAATTCACTATAAAAACTATACCACAGCTAAAGTCTACATTAAAAAAGCAAGAAAACCAGTAAATGAGACAACTACATTACCCTATGGGTCGATAAAGTCGTCATTAAGTTAAACTTTGCATCCAAACCCTTTGGGCCTCTTTAACCATTTACGACAAGCATTAGAGAAAAAGTATCGAGAAAAAAGGTAGCAGTCTAGAATGGAACAAAGACCTTGCATTCTGAGGATGTAGTGAAGATCTTTAGAGACACTGTTTCTAGAAGATATGATGTACATACTTCTACATTAAGTATGTAGAGTTCTTCCATATTTGTTCACGTTTCGTCGTTCGTAAATTCTCGCGCGGGCGAAGCTGCTTGGAACCCACGGTACACACACCAGCAGGTAGTACTACACGACTACTACTTCTTAGCGCACCTTTCCACAACAACGGGACAATCAAACATCAATTTGTTTTGAAGGTCTTGTATTGACAAATTCAGCAAAATTAGCATGAGGAGTCATGCAGTTTGGATCAATCGAATAAAATCAGTGATATCCTTTGGGACTTCCTGCCACCTGTACTGAGGCAGCACCAGCAAGAGCATTCCGACAACCGCAAGATTCAGATGACGGAGCGAGATATTCAGTAGACAATAAAAACTATATATTTTTTTCTATAGACCATCAACTGAGGAGAAAGATGCTTCGACAATTGCTTATTTATATAAGCGATATATGGCCATGAAATATTGATTAGTCTATAATTATTTCAGTGCCAACCGGATCAACAACGGGACAAGGATTGCAAAGCCATGACATGGTTCATTGAATCCATAATAAATCTTAACTCTCCATTGAGATGCGGGTTGGTTCCACAATTAGGATTAATGTGAAAATAGCTGTTTCAAAGCAGACTGTACGAAATTAACAGCTTAAGCTAAAAGCCATTTCATTTGCTACATTCTCAGTTCTACTTAAGCATCCCTTCGCTGACAAAGTCATGAATTCGTATTGCCTTGTACACACTTTTTATTCTATAAGCAACCTAGCACGAGGCCTAGTTCCAAAAGTCCCTTATTTTTGGATTTCCGATAGTCAAATTATAGTACGAAAAATTCTTTAATTTCACTGCACATTTAGTGCCCTAAAAAATGGTACAGACACAAGTAAAACCTTGAAATTCTGAAATTTGCTTTCAATTTTGGCTATAAATTACGACCAAACATACAAAGAAGGTAGGAAAGAGGTTTTCTAAATGATAAAGCATAATGCCAAAATGTAAAACCACGCAGGCATGAAACACTTTAACAGAAGCATAGCAAACAACGTATGCGGAATATGGTTGCAAATGAGTGGAACCAGCTTCCTGATCTTGATTGCTTGCTGTTTAAAATATTTTCCAATTGAAAAGTTCTTTAAGGGAATTTCCTATAGTAGTATAAATTCTTTAAATATTATAGTAATATTTTAGTAGTTCCTACATGTAGGTTCCTCATAAAGTGTTCCTACTTAAAAAGAGTGTGTAATGGTAAAGGGCCTAGCGGTAACGAATTCCTCTGCACTAGGGGCAAAGAAATCTCACCAGCCCAAGGAAGTTACTTTTGCTTTTAAGAGAAAGAAGATCGCCGAAGAAAAGAAAAACCGGGCTTGAAATGTATTAAAAAGGAGCTGGAGCTGGGAGCATTTGGCCATTCTTCGCCGGTAGCCCTCGAAGCGCTCTTTCGCTTGTCTGTATTTTTTAAAGTAGTTCGTCTAAACAAAATAAGCAGCACATAAGTAGTAGGCTAATGGCATTACTCATCTCGTTGAAGAAATGTGCCTCTTGGCGTCCGACAGGTAATGCTGTTTAAGTCATTAGCTTACGATGTGAATAACAAGATGTGCATGTTAGTTTATTCCATTAATCAATGTGAATAGCTCCGGCAGAGAAACCAAATTAGTACGCCGCTGTGAGAAATGGCATTGACAAAACATATCTTACTCTAATAGGTGTAAGTAGTGCTGGTAGAATTCAATTCACTCCTGTCGGCCATTCAATTGACTTCTACATTCATGCTCCCCCCCCCACCCCCCAAATCCAGTTCAGCTGCATACTTACTACATAGGCATACATATTCAGTGGCAAACTCTTAAAATGCGTAGATCTTCCCTAACTGGCAAAGAAACCACCACAACCAAACTACAACAGAGTATGCAACCTTTTTAACTGTAGTATCCAAGTGATCTTGTCGAGTCAAATGTGCAAATGACGACCATGTCATTCTTCATATTTAAGATTACTTGGCGAACTTACCAAACATCTAACGTGGCTGTCATTAAATTAGTAGGCGTTAGCTAGCAGTGTTGGGAAAATATTCAACACAGCTACGTTTCTATTACAATAATGTATATCATAACACAAAAGCACCCTGTGTTTATTTTCCATAACTTCTGATGGCAACTAGATGCACAATCGAAGCAATTTGTAGTTCAAATAATTGATCGATTCAAGAGAAGTTAAACATGAGATGCTCGCATAAAATTGGCTTCCACCTGTGCAGCACAGGAACACTTGAGTTGCAGTGATACGAACGTTGCTGGAAAGCATTCAATGCTCTAGTGTCTTTTCTTACTAAGTAATATCATTGAAAAAGCAACTCAAAAAGTGTTATCGGAATGAGGGTTACATAGCGTTCTGCGTAAATATATATATATATATATATATATATATATATATATATATATATATATATATATATATATATATATATATATATATATATATATATATATATATATATATATATATATATATATATATGTATATATATATATATATATATATATATATATATATATATATATATATATATATATATATATATATATTTATATATTACATACACACACTGCAACTCAAGTGTTCCTGTGGAGCACAGATGGAAGTGACGCGTCTTGCCCTACATGCATTCCTGTAGTCATCTGACAGAGTAAAATACGTAGATGATTTGATTTTAATATTATATATATATATATATGTATATATATATATATATATATATATATATATATATATATATATATATATATATATATATATAATATTAAAATTATATATATGTATATATGTACGCATGAATTCGCGCTGGGCAAGATTTGAAAAAGGAAGATATGTTATCAGATCATTGTTATCAGATAGCGAAGAAATATTATTTTTATCAAGATATGTTCTAACTACCCTGTTTAAATATATGTGTGAGCTTTTTGACACCTTTGTTGAATGAAAGAAGAGAATTAATGATTTTGTAAGTTCTATCCACTAAAGTACCAGTAAGCCCAATCAAGTAAATGGATGTAATGTAAGTGTTCCATGACTTTTGGCAATGATAGTGGGTACATATACGTTAGATCTTTTAGTTTATTTATGTACACTGTTTCTGTCAAGTCTCGAGGTTGCAATGTATTCTCATTCTCCTTGAGGTATTGTCTTGTAATCATGCGTTGTTATTGTAGATCTTCGAATGATGTAAAAAAAGTAAAAGTCTTTTTATGATAAACTGGAGTCTTGAGACAAGATGGATCGTTACTATCAATACAGACCTCAAGAAAAGCCAAAATCTTACTGGTTTCCTTTTCCATTGTAAAATTGACATTAGGATGTAATGAGTTTAGAAATTCAAAAAATGGTAAAGGCTCATTTTCAGTGTTAAAAGCACAAAATGCGTCATCAACATATCGTCTATAGAAAGGAATAGAAGGACCATGACACCTGTTTAGCCAGATATGCTCCTAACGTTCTAACAAAAGATTAGCCAACACAGGTGCAAGTGGAGAGCCCCTATCAACACCACCTACAGTATTCGATCAAACGCATTATCATTAAAAAGAAAATGGGAAGTAGCAACTGAAAACATTTTAGTAAGTTCAGTCTTGGAGAATTCGAGGCTAGTGTTCCCTCTGTAACGTAAGAAATTGCAAGACCAATGGACTCTTTAAGGGAAATATTAGTAAATAAGCTATTAACATCAAAAGAAACCATGAGTTTATTAGAAATATCGACAGTGCTGAGTTCTTGGATAAAGGGGAAAGTGTCAGAAATAGTGTATGTGGTAGGTAAATGAGGTTGGAGAAGAATTCAAATATGTTTAGCAAGCAGATAATTATAGGTATTGACGGAGGATACAATAGGTCAAAACGGTGGTACTTCAGTGGGGGACTTGATCTTGTGCATTTTAGATAGTCCACAAATGAGCGCTGGTTATGAACCTGTTGGATAAACATTATTGTGTATTTGTGTCTGCTTTACCATTCTTTTTAAGATCACGAAGAAAACGTGGGCAGTTTACCTTCTCTGGTTATGATAGGGTCGTTTGTACGTTCTTTAAATTTATGCTTATCATTCATTATGTCAGTAATGCCTGTGATGTAATCTGCCTTACTTAATATAACAACTCAATTTCCTTCATCTGGCGTAAGAATAATAATGTCTTTATTTTTGCGAAAGTGTTCTAAAAACATTATGGTTGTTGTAGAACAAGTCGAAATGTCTTCAATGCTTTGTCAACAGTAGTGTCAACTATGATTGATTAGGAAATTTATATATAAATATAAATATAATATATATATATATATATATATATATATATATATATATATATATATATATATATATATATATATATATATATATATATATATATATATATATATATATATATATATATATATATATATATATATATATATATGTATAGAAATAAGGATACTAAGTCCACACTGCAAGATACCTCGCATACTACGAATTTCCAGAGAAATCAAAAGGTTTAACTTTAAATGAAACAGCACTACCTTGTCAATAAAGTTTCCCCTTAGAGTAGCAAAAGTACGAATGTCATTTCCGGTAGCTCATTGCACGATTTGTACTTATATGCATATCAAGGAACACAGTGAATGACAAACAAGACGCATTTACTTGGCATTGATCTTTCCTTGCCCAGTCAAGATCATAAGTTGCATGCAGTTTGTTACATGAATACAAGGTAGAAGGATGGGGTAATAGACGTCAAAGTTGTCCATTAATAATATGCATGCAAGGATAGACACTGTTAACTAATGTTGTCTAACTCAACCACAAGAAATAATAGGCAACCAATAATACTACACGTGGTGCTTCATTTGGACCATTGAACAAATAAATGAGTTGTTAATGACGGCCATCTTTTCAAAATGAAATCGGTCATAAGCAACACATCTATGGTCTTAGGGAGGGGAGCAGAGATTCAAAAGTTTCGACAAAACCTAGTAATAGCTAACTCCTGAATGTCCGACAAACGCTTCACAGACAGATACGGTGCAACTCCAGGCCTCGTTGCCGTACAGTCTGACCACAGAAGATAACAAAACGAACGTAATCTACTATTCATTGTGTCTAACCCTTCTTCAGTTCGCATACATTTACACTGGCTATTATATTAAACGAACATGGATAGAGTACTTCGCAAGAAGAATCTGTTCTTGCCAGCAGCCGATGAATTATCGCTAGTTCAAAGGGAGACGGAAGCAAGCAATACGGCAGTTATACTTCCTTAAAGAAAATTGCATTTTGAAGGGGAATCGCCGGGCTAGAAACCTTTTAAAAATATTTTATAGTGTACTACTATCTCTATAAACTTATATTAGTGGGAATTAAGATCTACTATTAGCTCCTAGTATCAAATATTTTCTACATTTTGGGAAATCAGATATTGCGGATGTTGCTTTAATGAGTTGTCCAATATTAGGAAAAAGGGCTTATAATAAAACTTAAGAAAAACTTTGCATCGAATTGGTATAGTTTCCGTCTGAAATTAGTAACGTAGCAGGTCAGTTGCTACGAATTAAGCGTCTGCATTCTCCAAAGAATTAACCCACACGCAATCAGTGATAAATGGCATGGAACGTACTCTCAAGGAAGAATGTTTACATTCCCATAACCGAAGTGACGTAATTCACTGGGAAAGACTGCGACCAGTTTCCTAATCAATGCTAAAATTATATTATGCCTTGCCATGTACATTGTTAATTCGCGCCTAACCTCATTTTGATTCGTCCTGCAACATTAAGTAAAGAGATTCCCTACAAATTATACTAATGGGGATTTGCAGTAGGGGTATAAGGCGAAACTAAATTATTGTATCGAGAAGACCGAATCAAAATTGAGACAATTGTGATTGCGCCTAGCTATTCACAAAAAAACCAGTCAAGTCAAATGAATACAAAAATCTCCATACCCTTTACGCATGAGTATCCTTAGCCCTTCCAAGTTTCCATAACTTGCCGCCCAATGCACGGGAGTCATGCCATCTTCGCCGGCCTTGTTTGCATCTCGTTTCGTTATAACGCGCAACGTATCGGAATGGCCTTCTCTCGCCGCTCTGTAAAAGTCAATCGCCATTTCAAAACGCATCAGCTTCTTTCACGCCTCATGAAGACAAGCTAGTAAAAGCGACAACGCTGCATCCTCTCACTGAGTAGAAATTCTTTTCACAATGATAGTCATATCCAAAGATAGTTTTGAATAAAGCGGTAGCAATTGAAAGACGTCAAACTTTGCAAAACATGTGAAATTAATACAGACATGCAAGCTTCCAAGAGGACCTTAAGCAAGACTCTGAAGTTACGGAGTTTATGAAATAATGAATATTTAACAAGAATCTGAATAGTATTATTAGCTATAGGAAAACAACTCAATGACAAGCTTGTGGCAATATTGATGGTGAATGATAATAGTTGAAATTCATGCTTCACTAGCTGGCTTTCAAACTATGCAAATGTGCGGATGCGTTTTGATTCGTTCCTATAGCGATGAGAATCTTGGAACACAGTAGGAGCCTCAAAAAGACGGATTCAACAAGAGAATAGATCGGTACAAATTCATAAGAAACGCATTGAGCTTTAAAAGTAATTGATGTAAACAAACCCTACTGGCAACATCGATGCAATATGCAATGCTAATACAACATCACTTAGGTCTGTAGCAGAACTCTAGGCTCTGGTTATTGTATGAGCTGGGCCATACTCTTGAGTACCAAATAATCGGCGAGGTGGGAATAAATGGCGGGTTTGAAAATTTTCTGGACATTGATAATTGGGGGTTGGAATAATCAGGGAGGTTAGAAAATAGAAAGCATGGTATTTTGAGCAAGCAACTTTCACACTTGCTTTCATACACTATTCAATTATCCAATCAAATCAAGGGTTGGTGTAAAAGATTATTATCGAACTGTTTGGTAGATTTTTAGGTAAAGAAAGTGAAATCTGCGGAGAAGCTCAATTCCCCTCTTGAGTATTTCAAATATAATTAATGGGGGCTGGAATAAACTCGGAGGGGGTTAGACCAGATCCAAAAACAATCAGCCGGAGTGGGGTGATTACCTACAGTGGGATGCGGGGGATATCACCCCAAGACATCAGTTCTGCTGACAAATCACCAAATTTGCTATTCCTTTCAGGAGAATGTTTTAACGCCTTTCGTGCTAGGAGCCCAAGAAGACGAATAGGGTGCTATGGGGGTACCAGAGAGCTCGTCAATTTATTAGAGTTATATATTCAACGATCTGTCAACGATTTGAACATGTACTAATTAAAAGTTTAAACAACTATTCCTTGATCAAATGAACCATATCCAGTTTTGTAAGTCATCCATCCCTAAGCAAAATGTCAAGGAATGATCTTTGCATGGACCACAAGATAAATACATACATAATGACATGTGCCACAAAGGATAAAAGCTCATGGAATTGCATAGAAAGAAATCACCCTATCATAAAAAGTAATTCCCACAAGCCGCTCACTTTGTGGCGATGAATGTTTACACAGAAACCTTAAGAAAAATTGTCTCTGTACCGTAAATCATTGAAATAGCCTGCTGGGGGCTTGTTTACTTTTCATGCTTTTTGGGTGGGGGCTTATTTGAGGGGGGATTATAAAATTACTTGACAAATGTCGCAACAAAAGCTCATTGTCATGAAGCTCCTTTTCTCTATAATATTACAGGAACAGTCTAAATTTAAGCATTAGTCTTTATCAAAGCCTCCATCATCATCTGGGGTGGGGGCTTATTCGAAAGGGGGGCTTATTTGAAGGGGGCAATTCAAGGATTTATGGTATGCTAATCAAAATTGGTACTTAACAAAGGCACTGGAAAATATTAGAATCAAAATGATCAATCCATAAAATATTCAAAGTTAAACTAAGAAAGGAGCAAATGCCAAGTGAAACAGTCCAGTATTATTCATTCTGAAGGTAGGTTATATGACAAAAAAGGCACATCAAACAGCCAATTTTTGGCATGAGAGGCGAAAACAAAAGAAAAATGAGTGGGTAAGACAGGAATCAAGAACAGAAAACATGAGAGAAAACACATATGACAAGATAGTCTAGGAAAAGATGTATATAGGGAATGAAAAATGACAGATGGACCAAGAAATATAGTCAACATCCAGAGCTATAGAAAAAGAGGAAGACCAATAAGGCATGGGGGTGGGGGTTATTGAGAACACAGCAAATTTTGGTTTTGATGCCAAAAACAAAGACCAGAGTGAGATTGATGGTGGATATGACATTGGCCAGCAATGGCCTGAATGGCTGATGATGGCAACGAGATGCTAGTTTCAATACATATGCCCTTCAACCTTTGGTAACTAGTGGGGTAAAACAATTCAAAGCCCATACAGTATATTACAACAATAGCAGCATAACAAAGGGACATATCCTCTTCAGTCAACTCCAGGGTCAACATTTCATTTCCTCCACAGTCAAAGAAAGCAATGCTACATATTGAGGTCAAAATCCTTTCTATTGCATACTTCCACTCATTATCACATCATCTATCAGTTGCCAGTAAACCAAGGAGCATGGTCCCCAAAGAGTGGCATTGAATAGGGCACAGCCTGCGGAAGAATCCTGCCAATCTGTGGTCCCTAGGTTTCAAAGTACATCAGAAGACTGCATTCCACGAATTGCAGTGCTTCACGGGTTCACAGCAAAATTTTTGAAACTGCAGTAGGCATGCCCTTCTTAATGGCAAATTCTTTGCAGCAGGCATTTATACAGTAGATTGAGATATCTGAGATCAGGCCTTGCTCTGAAAGGCACTTGATAGAGCACAAGCACCTTAAGTCCACCTAAACTTCTGTATGGAGTGCAATGTCAAGCATCCACATTCTTGGAGCCATAGGCATGCATACCTAGATAGGGTGCAAAATAGAGCCCTAACTTTTTAAAGGAGCTCCTTTTTAGTTGATCAGTATAAATATAGCAGAAATGCCTCACTGAATCTAATGAGGGACTTGCATTAGTGAGATATTTATGTGATCATAGACCCTGAACCTGGGACCAACAGTGTCTACCTTCAAAAATACCGTGTTCAGGATATCTTCAAAGGATCCTCTAAGATAATCAAGGAAATCACAATTGGCAAAAACTGCTTTCTAATTCAAGAAAAGTACATTCAATAGCAAGAACATAGGGCTATAACTAATGGTACGAGCAAAAGACTGAAGAAGCTTGCAGCTGTAGATCTCAAAGGATTAAACACAGACAACATCCACTTCTCTGCTTCACGTTTCCTACAGTGGTTTGGGTTTGGGTTAGGGTTTTGTGCAGGGAAAGGGTCAGGGTTAGCGTTAGTTGTAGAACGAGCGGAAGTTTCTTAATTGACAAAGGGATTTCAATGTTGATCGAGCGAAAAATAAGGCTAAATAAGTAATTGGTAAGTAGAACCGCACTTTTTACCGTTTGTTTCGACTCTCTTCATCGTAAGGAGTAATTTCGTATAGAATTTAACGCGATTTAGCTGTTACCCTAAACTGCACATCCGCCGGCCGGCTGAGGCCTAGACACGACGAAGTACTCGTATCTAGCAGTAGATCAAGAGAAAAAATACCAGAAAACAAAATCATGTGTAGTAGAGTTGGTATACTTCACTGGTGTATTTAAAAATCGGTGGACACGGTGAGAGTAAGCCCCGTCGTGTTCAAGCCGCAACCATAACAGCTTTACCTCGCATGTCTGTGCTACGACTACCAGCCTTTCCCTCCCTTCTAGCTCTTCCAGCAACTGGAGTCTTGGCTTGTCAAAGACGAGAAAGACCGTATTCCATTACGGATGGCACTCTCTGCCGGTGGTCCGGGGACTTTTCCCAGAGGTTAATTTGGAGGCCGGTTCACACCGCCTCCATGTTTGTACCTCCGAAAGCAGGTCTTCACCGTGTCCACGTGCAGTGCAGGGCAGCGTGGATATTTATAGCACGTCTAAGGATTGTGGGTATTTTTGGATTATGGGATATAACAAGACACAAGACAGGGATCACAATATGTATGTTGCAGCCTCGAAGTGCTCAATGAATACCTCGACGTAAGGGGTCAGTCATTTTTAACTCTGGGTAGTAGGGCGGGCTAGAATTGGGTAGGGCATGAAAACCTTTTCTAAGATACCTGGGGGGTATGAGACTTTGTAGAGAATTTTTGAGGGACATGAAATACTTTAGAGACAAAATCTAAAGAAAATCAACTCAATGACTTGCAGAAATCTATTGATCACTGTATACGTATCTAGTTGTCTGAGTTTATCCAATAGCAATTTTTCTCTGATTTAAGTTTTCTGTGGTATACTGTGTTATTGAAGTGCTCTTATTAGCATTCATCACAGCTGTTTGTTCAAATGAAGTTTCAAGCATAAATAAACTTTTTAACGAAAACTTATGTATGCCCTATGTAAAGAAACCTCACAAAGAACGATATTTACAACATTGTGTATAAAGGTTTTCCATGCAATATTTCCCAGCAAGTAATTCTGCAGAACACATTTTCTATATGTGATCTTTCAAGTAGATGGTAGTGGCAATTGTGACTTTAAAAGTAGCAATGAAGAAATCTTCCCTGAAATCCTTACAGGGTAGATAGCAAGTGGGGTGTGAAACTTATTTCTCATTTCTCAATAGGGTATGAAAACTTTTGGACAAAAATCGAAGGGGTATAAAACTTTTGACCATTTTGTAAATTCTAGCCCGCCCCGGTACCCAGAGTTATAAATGACTGACCCCTAAATTCTTCTGCTACGCCAGTTAAATGGGAAAAATCACTTGCTAAACAGCACAAAATCACCAAGATTGTGTGTTTTAGCGAATGGATTGCGTCAAAAAGCTCCATCAATCATACATCAAAACTTGGACAAAATAGAAGATTTTTTAAGATTTTCTGAACATTACTTTTAAACTGCTCCCCTCTAATGAGGGGCTTCTAGAATTTTGGCGTAATCCTTGGCATTTATATTATCTGTATTATCTGATTTACTTTTAGTTAAATGGCCATTGGGTAGTTATCCCTATCATACTCACAATGGCATCGTTTTTTGTTTGTAATAGTTTGGTATTGTATATTGTATTGTATTTTGTATTGCTCACAGGTGTAAAAAAACTTGAACTGTCAGACATGTTTCAGTTGCTACTTTATTCTTTAAAATTTGAATTTTGTTTTTGAGTACTCTGATTCTTTTGTTTATAGGAAGCAGGGTCCTTGATTAACAACAGTATCTTCCACAAACTGACTGAGTAGACTTGCAAAAACACGAAAATATTATTATCGTTACTATTATTTTTGCATTTTGAGAGGCCATTAGAATTGCTATTTACAACAGGATCTGAGTTGACTTGAAACAAAACATCGTCCTTTGTCTTCCAGTAGAGGAAGAACGAGCTATTAATTACACCGCACGCAGCCTACGCTATTGTTGTCATCGCAAAACTGCACGAAAGTGCTTCAACGTTTCATATATAAACGGACAACTTACATGTATTGTTTTAGAAGTAGTTTAACTTTGATTAGACAATTTACTGATAGAATTCAGAGAGCATCCATGTGGGCAGCAGTTGCATTGAGATTCTTTTCAACTTAACATGCTAATAAGTTTCAATCTTGTCACCAAGGTTACATGATACGACAATGAAGTCATATATGTGGTGCCCTGTAGACAAAGCTTGCTTCCCAAGCTATTTCCTGCACAGGTGTCCCTGCTCTCGAGGTAAGACATGGGCTATCAGAGAAATGAAGGAGCCTTGTGGCATGTAACTATTCACATACAAATTGAAGGCTTTAATAGCGTAGCAGAGGAAACAATTTTGAGCTTGTGGCCATAATCCCCTGTTTTGATAAACCAATAAGACTATATTATACTGGTGCCGTTAAATATCTGTTTTCGTCCATTGCCATGAAATCAAATTGACGAGGAATCATACTGGACAATCGAAGAGAGTAAGAACAAAAAGTTTCTGGTTGTGAAACGAAGTTAGTATAAATGAACACAGCTGATTTTCATGCAGTAAAAATGAGCGATGATATCATCTGCATACGAGGATAAACACTACCTATAATCACATGGATAATGTCCGGCGCCACATAAAACGCAGACAAATTCATTTACTGTTGATGCCATAAAACCAATAAGATCGTAATACGAGAATTTAAGCTAGTCAATCTAGGCTAGAGAAATGAAATACTATAAAATGCGATATTTTGTCTACTATCATGGATAAAGCAATCCTTGCCTCCTCTGCTCTTAGTCTCAAATTTAACCGAAGTTTAGAGCTATTTACAGTTAATAATCAGTGATAAAAGCTTTGTACCATTGTAGGATGCCGTCTCTCGGGCTGCTGAGGTACTATAGGGCTGGCTGCATTTATCAAACTTAGTGGTAATGAAAGCACTACCCTAGGGAGAGCATCCTATTAGGCTTTTAATCTATTATACAGTAATTAATTAATTTATTTAATACTTTCGATATTTCATGGGCATCTTGGCTGGATAGTCGTAAAGAAGGCCGTGATAATAAAGATGATGATGATGATAATGATGATGATGATGGCTAGCCCAAATTAAGAGACATTGCCCTTAAATAGAGAGCGAATCATTTTGCAGAGATTCAGAATAAGGGTAAATCTTGATGATCTGTGACAAAATATCCAACCAGACCCCGTCAGTGAACAAACTGGCTCAGCTTTCAGGCAGCAGTTATGTCAAGTAACTGTTCAGATAACAGAGTGGATTGAATGCAGCCAATTCAATCACCTCCTTCACACAAAAAATGACCCGAGGGTCAGCCCCGATCTCATAACAGGCGTAAGAGGGTAAAGAAGAAGAAGATTATGATGATTATGATTTTGACTATGACTATGAACGTGAAGTGTCCAGTGGCGTGATTAATACACTAATATTCATTAGCTAGATTGTTCTCATAGGTCGAAAATGCAACCCAAATATAGCTACACTTCTGGAGGACAGAGCTATCAGCTTAAAATTCAACACATACATACATATATATATATATATATATATATATATATATATATATATATATATATATATATATATATATATATATATATATATATATATATATATATATATATATATATATATATATATATATATATATATATATATATATATATATATATATATATATATATATATATATATATATATATATATATATATATATATATATATATATATATATATATATATATATATATATATATATATATATATATATATATATATAAAGAAGGATTTGCTCTAAAAAGGAGAAAGAACATTCACAGATATTCATTTACTCATTCTGGACAGTTAGCGGGGGATATTCTGACTCATCGCCAAGCTTTAAACTGTTCTCGTTTAAACTTGAGCCTCTGGCACTTTGTGGTGATTGTCCTGAAATTTCAGCAGAGCGGGGAGATGACTGGCCAGCAGAAGATGATCTTTGGTTTGGTCTGGGGGAGCTTATTGCTAGCCCACTTGACGCACGGCTAGAGTCCTAAGAAAAGAAAACAACTTAATAAAATACCGGAGCTTACTTGTAAAGACCCATGCTGCGATGAATGGGCTTGCACTGTAATAGAAGGTCAACTGTTAATAAATTAGGATATGTGTTTGTACGCGACTAAGGACAGTTGATGTTGACTACTGATGTGAGGTGCATAGATCTGATAACTAAAACAATAAGAGATTTTACGTACAGATGAACTGGAACGCTCTCGGCCATCTGGAAGTAGCCTGCAAAGATAAGACGAAGAGATAAAGCATGACAACTGATTACGATGCTATCTTCCTTGATCCAGAAAACAACTTCTCTCTCTCTGGTAGCAGTTTGAAAATGCAAAGGATGCGGTGAATGCTGCATGAAATAAAAATGAACAGATATGGCAAATTTGCAAGGAAACGAAAAGCTGTCTTCAAGTATCGAATTTAGCAAGCGCAAGTCCGTCCTTTGGTGTTTATCTTTATATGCATCAGATAGGTTTGTGGTAGCAGCTAGGAAGAGTTTATCACAGGAATCTTTAAATTTCTAGACAAATACTGCAAAAGCAGATTGAGTTGATATAACTGTGCTGTTTTTGGCGACAAGTTCACTGATAACGGGTGAGTTATTTACATGCTAATCTTAAAAGCATCGAAGCCATAGAACCGTCCAAAATGCACCCAAAGCGCTCAGTTGAGAATAAAACATGACACTTTCTAACAAGCAAATGCTAGAAATATACAAATATGTGTGTGTGTATATATATATATATATATATATATATATATATATATATATATATATATATATATATATATATATATATATATATATATATATATATATATATATATATATATATATATATATATATATATATATATATATATATATATATATATATATATATTATGTATATACAGTAAATCTATTTCTTTAGGGTATATAAAACATAACTGTAGAGAGAATCCTACACAAACACTGGCTAATTAGACAATACAGAAATTGCAAAAAACAAACTTATACCTGTGTTGCCTTAGTAATGAACATTCTCCACCTTCATCAGGATCGAGATTATATATGTATAAGTATCCATCCTCACTTGCAACTAAAACTCGTGGAAGCTTACTAATTCTGCAATAATAGAGTAATTTTGATGTATTTGTTAGCAATCAGTAATAATCGATAGCTTATAAGGAAATACTGCATCAGAATATACAACTTGTATTGAGCAAACTTCTTGCAAACACCGATTTGAAGGAGGAGACATGGGTGCAAACATTGCCATCTGGAATGAAAGTCTATTGACAATCAGGGTGTCCACTGAGTTGAAGTTGAAATTTCAGCCCAAGTTTCAGAAAAAAGTGATCTTTTTCCAGCCTTTTGGTCAGAAAAAGCACATTGTTTTCCAGCCATACCATGAATTTTGATATGAAATTACAGCCATTGAAATTGCAGTCCAATTATTATCAGAACTTATTGCGTGGCCATAAATTTCCAATACACTGGAATTTTCTATATAAAGTAAATTTCTTCCAGTAAACCATCCCCGGAGGGTAAGAATTTCTAGGAGCACTTCCACTCAGTCATAACTACAGATGTAGAAAGTTGTGAAAACAACAGGAAGTGAAACATTTGCTAGACATCTTGTTTGTGGGCGAGAACTTTGACCTTTCAGAACTATACAACACAATTGACTGCAATTGCATTTTTAAAAAAGATAAGTAAAAACTGTAACTAGACCCAAAAATCAAAATTCCAGCTTTTCCAGCCAAAGTAGGAGAAAACCATATGGTTTTACAGCTTTTCCAGCCAAATTCTGAAAAAGGCCCATTTTTCAGCTTTTCCAGCTATTCCAGCTTTTCCAGCCAGAGTGGACACCATGACAATGTGTTATTGAGAGGAATATCCTTCTTCAATTCACAATATAATTTTTCATTCATTTTTCTCTTATTTTCTACATTTGCGCTGCTTCTGCATTCTTCGTATGGGATTATTTGAACGAGATATGAATACAGTGCATCCTGTATATAAGCCCAAGAGAATCAGAAAAAGACCAGTGGATGCACAAAAAAGTATTGGCTACAAAACAAAGGATTAAGAAAACGATACAATTTAATTGATAATGGTAGACTGTCAACTGGGTAGAAATAATAAATTATACTGCTCAGTCAACGATTATGTTGTTATACTCTTATGAGTGTCAGCTGAAAAAGGTTTCAGTAAGGTTCACCTCTGCTTCTCCTAAAATATATAGCTAGCTCTTATCTACCAAAGTTTCCATTCAAAGCATTAAAACTAAATGTTTATACGTGTTTGTAAATCCCTTCTGAATTTATATAGTTGGGAGAGTTAAAGCTCTTAGGTACAGGTATAGAACCATACTCTGAGATATATGAGGACAGTACAAGAGTAACCACATTTTAAGCGAATACTCAGAGTAACAGAAATATGTTGCAGGGAGAGATTATACAGCACAGTGTGACAAGACTTCTATATAAATCTCAGCATAAATGCGTGTCCATTGCATTTAAAAAGCCACAAAATTTCTCTAGAGAAAGCTTCAGCCTAGGTTCAATTATTTTACACAATAAGCCTCAAAAACTCTTTACAAAAGTGATAATAATTTCAGTTGTTGTTTAAAGACGTTAACTCATTTAGCAAGCTGATTTTCAAGGGGTCATCCATTTACAGAGTGAATACAATATACAATCTTGTCATCCATTTTGCAATGGCAATGTAAAGCTGGACTTTGTCCCTCTAACTAGCTGTACTGGAAAAGATTGTGGAACAGTAAGCTCCTTTAGCTTTCAAAAATCATAAAAGCTAACATAACATGCATAAATACAAGGGAACTAGTCAAAACACTCACATTGCAAGACCGCAAATATTTCTTTTTCCTAAAAGCAAATAGATATAATTAAGACAATGAGTTTGAAAAGAAATTTCAAAATAAATACTCTGGGAAAAAATGTAAACTTGACGAAGTACTTTAAGAGTACTTAAAAATTGTGGATTATCAGCTTCCACGTAAAATACAAATAAATGAATCCGTCTAGCTTTTCATACCTCCATGGGATAGTTTGATAGTTGAAAAAGCTCTCTCTTGAGATAATACTTCTGTAACTTGGGCTGGGAGGAAATTTGAAGGAGTCATCAACGCTTTTCCAAGATAGCTTGCCCATGTCTGTGGCTCTTCAGTCGGCCTAGAATATAGATCAGAAATTAGATTATTTATTTGTGAAAACATGCCGGGAAATAACAGTCTTATGTAAATACGAATAGAACTAATAACATGCTGCATCTCTTAAGTTATGAACTCTGGCGATAACAAGGTTCTTTAAGTAAAAATATAATGAATACATAAATTCGTCATAACATATTTCATAAATCAGATAAATACAAAAAGACTAATCATTCACATCTATCATAAACACATATAATGGATATCTCAAAATGCAACGATTTTGTTCTCCCTTAATTCGTCTGCAACAATATGACGAGAACTTGAATCAGTCAACACATCAATTAATGAACGATCAATAAGCCGGCTGAATCACAACCATTCAGGACTGCAGAGTCTGCAGTGCTATAAATTAACGGGTGCAGTAACACAAATGCACCAAGAATGCGTACCGAACTGCTTCAAATACACTGACATACTAATGAAACAAAATAAAGCCCCATTTTAATCAAATGAAATGATACA